>WBMY01012569.1:351586-368223 GCA_013397315.1 Donacobius atricapilla
CAGCGGCCGGCCCCGGCAGGGACCTGTGCCCCTCCGGAGGATGCTGCGAGCGCGCCGCGCTTTGTACTCTACTACGGTGTTCTAAGCAAATGAGGAGCGGCGTGCGTGTACTTTCACTCTTAGCAAAGCAGGAAATAAGCCCTCAAAATAAGTGCAATGTATGTAGCAAAATATGCCGAAGTTAAACACATAAAAAGTTCCCGAGTAACTCGTTTACTACATCTGTGTACGCTTAAAACGATGCTGTTGATAACAGGAATGATCTGCAACAGCAGAGATGGATACAGAAATCTGTACAGCAGCGTATACTCAGTAATGTTTAAGTAATTTCACAAGGAGCGATTCCATCAGCGTGGTGAGTTCTGTGATTAAACAGATTTCGAGGTGTTTAAGTGGAAAGTATTAGCCTGAGATTGCTTCTCAAGGCCATAGCAGAAAAACAGACGTGTGTAACAGGAAGACAGAGTAGACTCCATTGTCATTTTCTGTCACAGGTACATGCACCAAGTTATTTTGAATTAAAGTATTGTGGGCAAGTTAATTTTTTTTTCATTTAATGCATGTCAGCTGAATAAGAGTTAGCACTGGGTATAATGAAGAAGAAAATCAATGTTTATGCAAGGTGTTTGATATCTTTTGATGTAAAAATGTCACCTCTGTAGAGAAACAATCTCTCTGAATGAAGAAATTTAACAAAATTGCCTACTTCTCCTGTTTGGTCTCTGGTAGTTCTTTTTAATGATTTCTATGTCAATAGGCCATTGACCATAAGACTGTTTAGAACGGACTGAAAAAAATGGAATGCACTCCGCGTATGCAGGATAACCTGCTGAGCAAAGCAAAAGCTGGTGGGAGTAGAATAGGAGCTGTGAGCTTGACCCAATACAGGAAATCTAAGTAAAACTGCAAACAGCACGGCATTTTAATTCTCTGTACTGATGTTCAGAACAAGGACAGCATCAATACTGAGGTAAATTTGTGTTCTTTGGCTCACGGTCACGCTGTACTTGCACATCAACAGTTTCTCTCACCTTTCCAATGTGGCTGCAGTAACTGGGATTCCAGAAGCACCTGTAGAAGATGCCACCAAAGGTCATACAAGACAATGAGTTTTATGACCACAAGTCCATTAGTGTCCCTAAATGGGACAGGCTGGAGGTGCAAGGTGACAGTGTGGGTTCTGTGCTGCACACTGCTAAGGGGACCAGGTGAGGGAAAACGCAGCCCATAGCTCTCCCAAATGTGCCAGCCTTTTAATATTACAAATTATCAGGTTTAAATTAAAAATGTTATTTGGTCCATTGAAGCTCAGCATCTGCCTCAGTATTTTTATAGGTTATGGCCTTGGTGACCAGCATCCTTGAAGTCTACATTTAACATCAAGGCATGAATCCCTGAATGTGCCTGCTGAGGATTCCAGCAGGTTCACTGCAGGTATTTTACCCTCCAAGTGGATGGGGTGGTTGAATGAGGTCTTTTAAGTACATCAGATTTTAATTTTTAATTTGATTGAATACATCTTAAGAATTCAGATTTTACTGTGTCACTGTATTAATAATTACGAGTTTTGCACCCACCTTTTTGAACACCAATAACAACTTTTCTGTCTGCATCATTTATTTTAGGAGCT
The DNA here is from genome assembly GCA_013397315.1 of Donacobius atricapilla. NCBI lineage: Eukaryota > Metazoa > Chordata > Aves > Passeriformes > Mimidae > Donacobius > Donacobius atricapilla. The sequence continues at coordinate 353,217 of WBMY01012569.1, forward strand.
TTCAAAAATAAAAAAAATCTAAGACACAAAATTTTGGAATAAATGTGAACAAAGAAACATTTTTCCATTCATAGTTATTGAACCATATATATTGTCATACTTACCTCCAACAACTTGGTCATGCAATTCAATAATCAATTTTAAGCAAGTTTTTATTTATTATATAAGAATCTTGACCTTTTGGTGAGACAGAGAAGTACAAAGGTCAGAAGATGTTTCGAAAAGGAAATGTAAACGTTAGAGTAGAATCTGACTCAATCTAAACTTTAACTCCGTATAAACAAGTACAGCAAAGGCGATATCCCTGAGATAGGTGGTGCTGTCACAAAAAAACCCCAAAAAGCCAGAACAGAGCCTGGCAGGATGTGTGTGTGGTTTTGGATTTTTTTCATAGAAATAGTTTAACTGTGGTATCAATATATTCTTCTCTTCAATGTTCTTAGTTCTTCCCATGAAACCTCTTGAGAACTGAATGTGTTCATTTTGATAAAAGCAGACACTGCTTGTTTCTTTTTCAGTTTAGAAGCCATTCAAATATGTTTGTGAGCACTGAAGGAATCAGTAGACTCTTTAAGGAAAATGATATTTTATAGGCTTATCCAGTGATGGCTTTTTAATGCAGACATAACAGTGTTATCTACTTTTTAAGGTGGAAATCTCTTGTTCTCTACAGTCACAGTCTCTGTCACAGTAAGGACTGGTGCTCTCTGAGTGCTCTAACAGACATAATGGAAATGCTGATGATACATAAAAAAAGAGATTCTTGAAGTCTTGACTGAATCAGAGCCCCTTAAACATTTTCAGTAGAGACTGAAATACAAAGTATCTGTATGTGCTCTTTGCTGTAAAAGGTTTCCTCCATTTACAATCTGCTGTATGTATTTCTGTTGCTACTGAGGTTACAGAACTTGCTTAAGGAACAAATCTTTTATGTTTAAATATAATCAAATGCTTAATTCCTATTCTGAGGTGAGAAAACCTATTATTTTCCCAGTGGAGGCATATTATCATGCTAACTTACTGAGCATAAAAACAGAAATGAAGTAAAATGTAAGAAGTACAGTGTGTATTTTTTAGATTTACAAAGTGTCCCTTAATAGCTGTTTGAGGCAATATTAAGAAGTGTTTTGTGTAAACAGTCTCCAAGGTCATTGATGTTAAGCTGACTGAGAACATGGTAGGAGACAAAGAATTAATTTATCTTTGCTCCTTGACCTGATACTGATTTGAGAGTTCATATGGCACCCTAGGTTAACTAACCTGCACAAAATGAGGACCGATGACTTAACCTCTCATCTTTCTAAGAGAAACTCAGGTTGCCGACGGTTGCCCTGCAACATTTTGCCATGAGCCGTGGTGGTTCCAAAGGCAGGTGTCCCTGTGAGGGAAGGGGCAGGGATCTCCTGGTGCCCACAGGCTGTGTGCTGCCCATGGCTTGCAGCATCTGACCTGCGAGGGAAGAGGGACAGAGGTCAAGGGCAACTGTTGCTCATTGACAGAGGTCATAGGAGACCCTAAAGAAAACCAACCAACAACCAAGAATGCCCGAGATGTTAAAATGTATATTCCTGCATGCCAAATATTCCTGTTTCTCTGAGACCTTAACTAGCTCTTAATCTTTGGTCACTATGTCAAAGACTGGCCCTTGTTAAATAGCACAGAGATTTGTGCTTGCAGCAGGGAGGATGATGTCATGTTTTGAAAGAGGTGGCTATGGATTGAAGATATATATGCAAACAACCAAGCCTCTATTTGTTTTTCATTTAAATTTAGTTTGCATGGGCAGCTGGTAGAATCTGAAGCAGTTTGAGACAGGCTTTGATACTGTGGGGGAAAGGACGAGGGTCCTGTCTCTCAATCCATATTTATGTAGGCAGGCGCTGGGAATTTGAGCCTGAACACTGCTATTAGAGTATCAATAGTGGTTTTCTCTTTTCATAACCAGTTTTAAAACATAGTAAATCATATATTGTTATTATTTATAGCTTTACTGTGTCATGTCTGCATAAAATATGTAAGATTGTATGTGTAAGACATAAAGTGTACATAAACTGCATTGATAAGTCATAAAATACATAAGCATAGCTTATAAACTATAATGAATGCATTCGGTGCATTATACTAAAGAATCGTTGTGCCTGTCTTAAAATCTGTTAACACAGCAAATCTAATTGAACTGACTGCAAGTAAATTTCAAATCCTTTTGTTTTCCCCAACTCACCTGCTCGCTTGCCTGGTTTAGCAATGTTTCTTTTTCAAGATTTTCTGTTCTCTTTTGCTAGACTAAAAAACACCCTCACAAACAAAACCAACCTGACTACACAAAGTAAAGACGTCATCAGCATAGTCTTTCTATTGATGATTATTCAATCAGTCTTGTGTTCATAAATTGTCATAATTTCCATCATATAATTAGGCATTTGGAGAGCTGTTTTTTAAAATTTACAACTAGGCCTCTTTTCCTCAGAACATGAAGTATGTATTTGACTTGAAATACATTATTTATTCTGCTGAAGGCATTTCACCATTGAAACTAAGTTTTAAGCATGCGCAGTCAAAGCTTTACAGGGAAGCTTGAGTTTTTTTGATCTGGTTGCTTGTTTGGAAATGATCTCTGTTGCTAGCATGGGGTCATGCCAGTGCATCCTCAGAGGTGTTGTGAGGTGGTCACTTGCTGTCTGAATCACCAGCAATTACTCACAAACACATACAACCCTTTGGTTTCTGTAAACCAAAATCAGTTTGCCTTTTCTTCCTGTATAAATGAGAGAAAGAAGGGAAGGGTGAGATGGGTGGCAGAAGATAAACACATCCTGCTGTGGAGAACCAGAAGGGCCTGTGGAGTGTCATGTATGCTCCTCTTGATCAGCTCTGCACAGATCCAAACGTGAGGAACAGAACAGGTCCATATTAATGTAGGTTTTGGGTGTATTTCTATTCTACACCTATACACCCAGATTTTTAAAATGATGACAGAAATCAGTAAATGGCTTCAAGACAGGTAATTCTCAAGAAGATAATTGCTAAGCTTTGCTCTGAAACTAAATTAGACCTGTCCTGTACATCTTCAAGACAGTGACCCTCCTAGACTACCTTTGCCTCAGTACTGCCCATCCTGTAAAATACATTTGAACACTCCTTGCTGGATGGGCCTTGCATTGAGACGGCTTGGTGGGCAAAGCCAACACAGGAGGCTGCAGCAGAGCTGTGGAGAGCATGACCCAACAACTCTTTTTTAGCCTGTGGGAGGAAGGTATTATCGTGGTAACAGGTGTGAGCTAGCATATGTTGCACTTTGGGCTTTTGTTGTGGTATTGTATGGTTTGTTTACGTGTCTGAGTTCTGTACTGTGTTGACTTATTATAGGACTTTTTCAGGACACAGTTTTCATCTCACACAGATATAGACATTTCCGTTGTGTGGCCCTGTGAATGTGAAACTAGCATCGAGTCTAGAAATGAAGAAGAAGAAAAAAAAGAAAAAGAAAAAACCTTTTTTTAGTATTTTTTCCCTCACTATGTCATTGTGAAAGCTAAAAATAGTAATACATGTGCATGAGACAGCTGACCTTTTATGCATGGTCTTATTACATTTTATCCACTATAGCACTGGTTTTACTAGATAACTTTTAACAGCTTTCTGAACTGGAAAAAACCCACAATTAATACATTTCCATTGGTACCCAAAGGCTACAGGAGTACACCACTACATCCCTAGATGTTTACTTTGTACGCGTGAGCCAAACAGTTGGGTTGTTAAACCTCCAAAAGTCCAGCACTGCCGTACTTTGACTGTTCCTCTGTGCAGCCTACTGAGATTAACTTCATCCAGAGAACTGACACTTTAAATGTCCAAGGGAGTACTTCAGCATCCCTGGGATCCTCCAAACCCTGCTCTGCCATTCCCAGTTTCCTATTCATGGATCTACAGGACGCTTTGGAGCGTCTGCCTGAGCTCTGGTGGAGTTCGCAAACCAGGAGCTACCCTGGGTCACCCAGTTCATACTGCAGTAGTGTCACATTGGACCTTGCACCAAAACGGGACAGGGATGCACTTGTGGGAACATGATCAGCCCTTGGCCACCATTGGTCTAGATGTTGCCCTGGGAAATGGAGGATCTGTTCAAGTACCTGCTCCAGTGAATATGGATTGATTTAATGTGATACAGCTTCACTCTGGTGTGTGTATGGAGCCTTGGCACTTGATTCAGAGCTACAAAGTCCTTGGGGTGAGTGGGTATCAGGAAATCAGGTACGGTGCTGGAATGCACAAAGTTCCTCTGTGGACATCACCCTTTTTTTCCTGGTTTTTTTTGGGTTTTTTTGGGTTTTTTTTGGTGGTTTTTTTTTTTCAGATGGAAGAGAAACACACACAGCAATACATAAAGGAACCATTTAAAACGGGACCGGGCATCTTTTGAAACAGATATAGCACCTAAAACTACTGTCTCTTTTTAAAAAATCTGATTTGAATTAAAAGAGCATTTAGCTCACCTGTGAAATAGATTCAGATAGGTGTTCCCTTGGAAGGAAGGCTTCCAAGGTAATTCCCCTTAGAAAGAGAGTTGGGTCGCACAACACCCCTCAAAGCTGGTGCAATAAAATTCAGAAGACCTGAGCCCAGCTTCTCTTTGTCACTGCTAAACTATGCAGCTTTTCAGAACTTTGGATATATTTAAAATCCTAGATTCTTAACATCTTTGTAAATAAAGCAGAAATGCTACAAAGGGACAAAATCGAGAAGATAAACCTACAAACTGTAACACATAATATCTTCCCACTGTGACTAGTCTGTAACATGCTTTTCTCCAGCCACACTAAACACCACTTAAGAGGATCCCACGCTTCTGTAAACCAAGTATATTTTCATTTATTTAGTATCACCTTTTTACTGAGTTTGCTTGTGCAGTAATGTATACACATTAGTTATGAATAATTTTGCTTTGCAGAAAATGTAAACTTCATCTAAATATTGAAAGAACATCACAAAGGCCCTAACCTCATCCCAAGTGTAAAAGCTAAAGTTTTTACAAGACTGCAGCAATGTAGCAAACCAAATTCATACCAAGCAGCATTATGACATTACCTTTTGCTTGGTTTAGTTTAATTTCTGAGAATATTTTATTAGAGTTTTATTCATTTGACATGCTGAGAGTGTGTTTAAAGTGAGAAGGAAATCCAGCCAGCAGAACTCCCTGTTATTGTTGTCCAGCATCACTCCGTCAACAAAAGGGATCAGAATGATGGGACTAGGAAGCAAACAAACCATAAAAAAGCTGGCCAAAACCAATGCCAGATAAAACCAGAGCATCTCCAGAAGGTTGTAATTAGGTTCCTCATCAGGCAAAGCCTTCCACTGAAGCGAATATTCAAGGACGTGTGTAGTTTGGAATAATGCCCATCCGCAGCTCTGATGTTGTTTCCCTTGATTAACCAAATAAAACAATCCTAATTACTACAAAAACATCATCTCTGCTCTCCAAACACTGCTCTCTGTGTTACACAAATGTTTGCAATATTAGACACAAGACACATGTGCTGAAGCCTGTTAAATTTTGCCATTGATTTTGTGGTACTGGTTGTGAATAACTTTCCCATTGCACAAGCAGGCAGCTCCACTGATTTCACTGGTTCCTAGTGTCTGCTCCTCCATGTGGAAAGCTATTAATGGGTTTAAATCTTTCTTACATTCTATTTCTATAGTGAGTTGCTTGTAATTTCCATGGTAGTAGCCTCCAGCTGAAGAAGAAGTGTAAACTTGGACCTGAATTAGACTTAGGAAAACCTGTTCAAGTTTGTTTTAGGTTCTTTGCTGCCTGGGGATTTCCATGCGTTAGAGTGATTTAATGCCAGGCAGGTTGCTGCAAACAACATAGGAAAGCATCTTGTACTAAATGAAACTACTGAGAAACTATACTTGTCTACACTAGTTATATTTATTGAGATTTTCCAGTTTCTGGGTTGTTTTGAGCCAATATAAAGTAGCAGCCATCTAAATGCTGCATGTTTGAATTACTGGACATCTGCTGCATCACTGAAACTTTCCTTTGACTACTCTTAAAATAGTTATCTTAGAAACACTCATGTTATGACTGGAGAATTAAAAAGAGTAACTTTAAGAGCACTTTAAACAATTTCCATCTAAACTGAAAAGACCTTGCTTAATGTGAAGCCCTGAGGTTGACTTTCATGTCTTGTTGCAGAGTAAGATGTCTCATATCAGGAGAGCCCCCAGGCACTTTGTCCTTTCCAGCTACCCCAATGGAGCACCAGACGAGGAAACCTACAGTAACCTCCAAACAATTCCAGACACCACAGAGCAAATGGAGTTTGATATCAGGTATCACACTACATTAATACTCCTTCTGTCCCCCCCAAGTACAAAGTGCCAGACTTTCCAGAAAAATTGCTAAGCCAAGTAATCATAGTGCACAGTACTGGAAATGGAATAGATGCAAGTGTAGATAACCTGTAATACTTAACACTGACCATGCAAGATTATGGTGCATTAAATGTCTGTAAGTTTTTATCTTGCACAGTGGCACAGATAAGGCTCTTTATTAGAGACCCACCTGTCACAGCAAGCAGCTGAAGAAGCCATTTTTACATAATTCTCCAGGCGCCACTTACAACAAACTGGTAGTGCTGCCTTGGGTTTTTCTTAATCCCATACATACTTTTTTTCCAGCACAAGAGCCAGGGGTTGCCTTTCTCCCCCATCTCTGAAAATTCCTTTCTGTGTTTTTTCTGGTGTTTTCTTTTTGTTGGTGGACTGACCAAACCAAGCCCAAGGGTTTTTTTTTCAGCAGACTCTAAGATTATGCTCTTAAGCCTGCTTACTATTCAGCAGATCTCATAAACAGATCTCAGCAGAAATGCAAATTTAAAATAAAAATGTATATTCATATTATTTGTCTACCAGAACAAAAACACATGTCTAAGAGAAGCTAAATCTAATTGGAAATTTTCATCAGGAAAGCATAACCAGTTTTTAGCATCAACATGTGCCACAGATGTTCAAATTTTTGTATATCCCAGGACTTCCCTAAAAGCCTTGAGGCTTTCGTCAGTTTGTACCTGAGCACCACTCAGTAGCTGGAGACCCACACTGCACAGTGGAACTCTGGAGTGAGTCTGTTGGATTACAAAGCCAACTTTTTTGTAAGATGAAATATTTTGAAAGGTTTGAAGTGAAGGCAGTTTCAATATTTTGACTTGGGGGGAAAGGGAGTGGGACAATCAAAAACCCCAAACCAGAATCCCATTGTCTTGTATAAAGAAATTAAACAACTAAAAAATCAACATGTTTTTTCAAAAGTGCCAAATATGCAGCTTCTTATGAAAACATCAAAATACTTCATGTATGGGCCTAAAATACTTAATCAATAAATCCATAAATAATGGGAAACAAACCTCCTGTAACATTTCACTTTTAATGCCCAGTTTAGCCCAACTATTGGGGGAATAACACTACCTGACGTTTGCATAATGCTTTTAAAGAATTGCTGTTGCAGGGTTCTCCTCTAATGTGCACATCCTGACTGCCTTGCAGCTCAGCTACTCAGGTTGGCCATCAGCTGGCCCTGATCGGGGATGAATTTAACAGGAGGTATCACAGGACATTAGAAGAAACACTGTTTCACCTGGCACGAGTGTAAGTTACCTTTATTGGCAGATCCTTTTAAAAATCACGTTAGACAAACAAGAATGTTTCTGTAAACAAAACAAAAATTATTGCTACTACTGCTGCCTCATACAGAACACAGAAAGGCAAAGCAGCTTGTTTTACAAGGAAAAGCTTTGCAATAATGTAAGGTATAAATTGTTTCCACAGACTACAGCCATTTAAAGTCAAAAGACCTAAACAGTGTCTTCCTATTTCAAATTCCCCAGAGACACAGTAACTTTAGACACAATTTTAAGCACAACTGAGTGATGAGAGACCTGCAGGCCAGTGTGGGATTAACATGCTACTGCATGTGCAATAACTTATCCATGCACATACAAGAAAACATGGCTGGACTAGTTTGAACTGCCTTTTATCTGCTCTGAGCTGAAGGGTTGTCCTGCCTTGTTATTAACTGACATGTTGCAGTGTCCTACACTGAGATACTCAGCTGTGTCTGAAGCCCCAGGTACTCTAACTTATCTTCTCCTTGCTTCTGGGAGGGGATGGTCACTCTTTCCAGACCTACCAGAATGTAATTCAATTACAGCTGTGAAACATAACATATAAATATATCTGTATATAACATATATATACAACTCAGCAAAGCTGGATTCATATTCCAGAGAGAGCCCTTGGCATTGCTGTGTCTTGTATTGCTGTCCTGATTCTTCAGACACAAACATCTCCCACTGGGTTATGCTCTTCTAAGTTTGAAACAACCACAAAGATTATCACTTAATCACTTAACTCTGAAACAAAATTATCTTTAGATTTCAGAGGTCTCCTTCCTATATATTTAGAGAAATATAGATGTACACATAGACTTTTAGGAAGGAATATACTAAAGGTTTTCGTTTGGGTTTTGTTTTGTTGGATTTTTTTCCTAAACATTGGTATTTTATTTGCCACTTTTTAGAATAAATTTTCTATGCTCATGCTTTCTTTGTTTTGTTTAAATCATCAGGGTTGCTGTCAGTGTTTTTCAGACGTGGAATGTTATTAAAAGTGTTATAAGAAGCTTTGGAGATGTTGTGAGCAGTAACTGCACAAAGTGGATCACTGGCTATAGAGGCTGGGTATGCTCTCTCCCTTTTCTCCTACCTTTTTGTTGGCAAGTAGGCAACAGAACACCTGAATCCCTTGTAATGTCAGTGAGTGAAGCATATCATGTGGCTTCAGGCTGGAGTTTATCCCTTAGTTTGCTGGCGCCGCCTCTGTGCCCTTTTTTTTTCCTCTTTAGGCTGAAATTCCTCATTTAAAGACAGGATGCTGCCCAGATCCCACACAGCTGACAGGGTTCTGTTTGGAGGGGAGGCACCTGCCACTATCAAATGCTGGAAGGGTCTCCTTGGGGAGATGAGCAGAGCTGCTGCCAGAAGTACTTACCCAGAGAAGAGGGGAGGATTCTTTAGAGGCTGCAGCCCCCAGTAAAATTGACCCCCCTCAGCATTTCTGCAACACAACTGGACCCTGCTCTCTGACCTCCCACATGGGCACTACTTTAGTTTCCTTGCACCTTCCTTTTGCTGCTTGTTATTTCTAATTACTTCTAATTACACCCCCTTTCTTCCCACAGACTTGCAGGCTTCCTGTCAGGTGCCTCTGCCAGAAGCTGGCACCCGCAGCCTTGCTTGTTGCTGCCTTTTGGTGGGCCATGAATTATGGACTGTAGAATTAACAAACAGAATTACAACAGGAGGTCATTGCTGGACACTGACCAACATCACTAACACCCCAGTGGTGGCAGCTGGTTTGTTTTTCAAATTTACACTGATAAAAATCTCTTTAATATTTAAAACCTAGGCTAGTGCTGGGTCACTGCTGTTTCATATCTTTTTTAAAGAAAAAACATTTAAAATAAGGAGGTTGTTGCTGGATAACTGCCTGATTTGCTAGTTTTGAAATGTGACTCCAGGCGATTAGAAAGTTTGTCTTTTTTGTGTTTATTTTAATGCAATATAAACTCTCTATTTCCTATAAATGAGTTTGTTAAAGAAATTCTAGATGTGAGGAAAACTGAAGGCATGCTGGCCATCCTTTAAATTTTAACACTGTAAAAGCAATAGTTAAGATTAAAACCATGATACTTTTTTAAAATTAAATTGTTGCTTCAACCCTTTTGCAGTTTTGTCTGCTTTATTTGCCAAAACCCTGCTATCACACATTATTGGCAGTATCTTCTGCCCCTTTTCAAAGTAAAACTAGGAGCTGCACAGAACAAAGCCCCACGAATTTGATGGGTTCTGAGAAGGGATTTTCTCAGAGGATGCATGTCTTTTTGCAAGGCATGTGCTTGGGGGGAATAGAAGCCTGAGGGGAACATGAGCACAACTTATAGGATGGAGATGGTTGAGGTATCACCCTCCTGGGCTCCACGGGTGGCCATTAGGGCACAGCTGAGCTTTTCCTCTCTCAACATCTCCCATTTGTGCCTGGTTATTCTCTCTATATCTGAGTGCATTTTCGCACCTCTTTGCTGTTGAAGCTGGTTTTCAGTATCCAGCTAGAGACTCTCTCAGTGAGAGAAAATGAAAGTGCATCTCTGTGGTTTGGGTGTTCCCCTCAGAACAGGGGATGCTTGCTTCTTGCCCAGACAAGCAGCTCCTGGGACTACCCTTAGCATATTTTTAAAACAGGAAAAGACAATATTCAATGGATTTTTGGTCTAAGCACTCACCAGAAAAGTTAGACTTTCAAGTTTGAGTCTCTGCTTTAAATGAGACAAGAAATTTAACCCCTTCTTTAGTGAAGACAAATGCCAAGTCAAGCCAAATTTAAGCATGTTGAGGAACATGCCTCCTCTCTTTAATGAATGGTGCCTAAATCCCATTATGATCCCATGCAGCCATCTCAAAAAATGTTTCTGAGAAAAAGAAAAATGAAGCTCCACTAGACTATTCCATTTGACCGTTTGATGCAAAGGATTTTGAAATATCTTTGAATGACTTGAACTGCAGAGCAAAAGGAAAGCAGGCAAAGAAGGGATGTAAAGGGTGATGGTTCCAGCATACCCCAGAAATTCAAGCAGCAGCATATATTCCTGTGTCACATTTTTCCAAAATGCTCTCAAGCTGATGTGCCCTTCAGCAGCAGGTAGGCATGTTTTTTCCAGAAAAGCACAGTTAACACACCTGGAACTGGAGTCACACACAGGCCCAAAGTTGGCCCACATAGCCAAAAGCCAGACTGAAGTTTTATCAGTGAATTGACTGCTTCGTCGAGCAGTGTGATAGAAAAATATGTTAAAGTTATTGTTTAGTAAAGGATAAAATGTAACATCAGGAGGGTCTAATAAACAAACTATTCATGTGTTATAAAAGTACCAGCTATGAAAAAATTGACTCTTCCCAGCTGAATCAATTTAATACTACCAAATAACTGTTTCTAGATAAATAACCTTTGTGCACAGGGGAGCAATGATGAACAGGAGACTCTGCACTGCCTGTTTTATACAAGAGCTGTGTATAAAAAACTGCTTTTTCCCACTCTTGTAATCCATAATGTAAGGCTTTGAAGAATCACAAGAGAGGGGAATTTCATCATCCAGCCATGTATAGAGCAAAATGCAGTCTCAAGGAATACAAAATTCAATCCCAGCAAAGAAACAAGTGAAACACAAAGCAAACGGCATCCAAAGCCACAGCAAGCAGCACTAACTGCAATACCAGGGAGCAGTCAGTGCCAGGCTGCTCTTTCACCTGTGGAGCACGGTCAGTTAATCCTTTAGTCACGGCCCCACAGTGACTCAGGAGACCCAACGTTCATTCTGGTTTTTTTTCACTGCACACTTCCTCATATGTGACAGCATTTACGGCACTTGATTTTCTTCCACATCCTGTTTCTGCTTTTTCATAGGCGAAGGAGCCATACTGGTTTCTCACCTCTTAAACATTCAGTTTCCAGAAGCAGAGGGGATAGATGAGCAAACATTAAAGAAATGCTCTGAGATCCAGGATTCGAAATTACTTGGGCACTCTCTGCCCAGGCACACCACGAGGTGAGGCTGTGCTGACGGGCACCACACAAAATCAAGCCCTAAACACTCTCCATACAGAGGTACAGTTTTCTGCTCCTAGAAATTGCAACATCAGCAGAAGAGCATGGTTCCCTCTGGCTTCTGGTTTTGGAAACACAAAGTTCACTAGGGAGCAGCCTTGGCTCAACCATTGCACAGAAGAAAAGCAAACACCTGACAGTGGTGATGGGCCCTTCCCACTAATTAAACAAGACCCACAAGATCGGAATGCTCTTAGGATACAGATTCTTCAGCATTCTGCAACTGACAAAAGTGCAAAGGTTCTCTAATGGTTTGCAAACAAGAGATTTCTAGCATGGATTTCCCAAAGAGCTTTAATTCTGAGCAAAGTGTACAACAAAGTGAAATGAGGGGAAAAAAATATGGCAAGAACACCACAAATAGAAAACAGGTCTCCAACATTTTGCTCAGAAAGGTTAAATAATTAAAAAGAAAGTCCAGAAATTTTAAAGCACTAAAATTAGTGCCATTAATATACCATGCTCAGTTTGAACTGTCATAAAAAAGCTGGTTTGAAAGTCATCAACGTTGCATTTGGTCTTACAAGGTGTGGTCAGAAACTTCTAACACAGGACAATCCAGTGTTTAATAATATAAGTGGGATTTAGTTGCAATACTCTAACCAGTAATTCTAACTGAAGACTTTGGTATGCTTTTCTGAATAATTAACACCTTACCTATAACATAGAAACCTTCACTGAAATAATTTTCTTTAGTTATTCCAACTCTTAATCATGAGCCCCTAGCAGTCTAATGGTGAGGCTGAAAAACTCCACAGTATTTTACTAATTGTTAATGTTTACACATGCTAAAAGTGGAATTTGTACTGTAAAGGGAGGCACAGCTGCCAGCTGCAGTCCACAAAAGAACTGTTTAATAATACAGCCCACTTAGCAATGATAATAAGGGCCAGTGTTTTTAATTCACTCTCCCTGTCATAAATGTGGAATTACAAATGATTCCTGCATTTCATAATGTATTATTGAAGATGCTGTCAGTCATTTGATTTCAGTAATAGATCCTATTTTTTTTTAATGTATCTATCAAATACAGCATTAATATACCAAAATAAAAAATACAAACTGGGAAATGGGAAGCTCTTTCCAGGAGGGTTTGGGACAACCTGCTGCTCTCCAGCTCATAATTTCCTGCTGCCAGGATATGTACATAGTATTTTTGTTAAGCTTTTTTTTCCCAGTGAACATTTCTTATGTAACTTAGCAGAACCAGTGTGGCACTGGACAACTGGAGGGAAAGTTACTTCCATCCACATGTGGACTGAGCCGATAATGATGCACCCCAAAGCATTAAAAATAGCAAGAAAAGCTTCATAGTTTATTTATAGTTTAACCTTAAGAAAATAATTTTTCTAGTAACATCATTTGCCTCACTCAGCTGCCACCTGGCAATGTGGACACAAAGTAAAAGAACTTTACATAGATGAACACCTCACAAGTCAGTTGAGTAAGAAAACATGAACATCAACACAATGAAAGCTGTCCCAAGAAATGGCTCCTCTAAATGCACCCTTCCAGCCCAGAGCTGAGCCCTCTACGACTTGGAGCCAACAACCTCTGCATTCCTGCAGAAGATCCCTGCACTAGACAGCCAAGGCTACCAACTGGAACTTGAATCCACACCCAAAAAACTCCCCTGAAAAACAACCAACCAAAAAAACATTAAAAAACGCCAGGAGGGAGAGTTGCTTGCAGGATTGAGGCCAAACAATGCTACTTGGCCTGTTTGTCGACAGCTTTGCAGTCCTGACACAGATGGAAGAGCCAAACTTTGCTCTCCCCTTTCCACACCTGAGGAACTCAAAGGAAAATGTTCATTGCAATTATGCACATAGTGCTCTTTATAACACAAGAAGCCATGAATGTTTAAGACTTCCTCTTTCGGGAGCACAAAGTTTTAAACCAGAAAAAAACCTGAGTTGCGTGGATTTTTCTCAAAAGGTTATTTAAGTATCCGCGCTTCCTGATCTTCCAGAGCATCTACATGTTTATACTGTTTCCAGGCCTTTAAATTACATTGTTTGAGAATGGCTCCCAGTTGATTCCCAGGCCCCACTTCATACGTGTAAGGAAATTCTGTTCCTTGCTTTCTTTCGTACACTGAGTGCATGGTCTGCTCCCACAGAACAGGTGACACCACCTGCTTCACTAACAGCTTCTGAATGTGCTTCGAGTGCATGTACTTTTTGCCATCGACATTGGAATAAACACAGAGCAGCGGTTTCTGAATTTCAATCGATTTAAGGACTTCAGCCAGTGGCTCTATTGCTGGTTCCATAAGTCTGGTATGAAAAGCCCCACTGACTGGAAGCATTTTTGTACGTTTAAAATTATATTTTCGGGCATTCTCCTGCAAAAACTCCAAAGCCTACAAAAGAGAGAGAGAAGTGAGTCTTGCACAACAAAGGTTTTCTCAGTCACCCCATAAGAATCACCTCATCAGACTTGCTGTGATAAAGGGATTCCTTTCCCTACCCAACAACTGAACACATGCCAGAAAAAAAAAACCAAAACAAAAAAACAAAAACCCCACAGATCAAATACTTTTGTTTGGACAAACTAAGGCCATACGTAACACCCACACAGAAGTGCAAAGTAAAAGTTTTTAAAAAGTGAAATGCTCAGTTCAACTGAAGGAATAGTTACTCTGAAGCAATACCTGTAAGTGTCCTGCAATGACTCTGCTGTCTGGAAACAAATAGTTTGAAACTGTGCACACGGGGTTCTCTATACCCAGCGATTCACAGTGTTTACGGGCTTCCAGGCAGGCAAATTTGTAATTTGCCTCTCGCCGGCCGACAACCGAGAGCATTCCACTTGGGACGGCTTCCGACGCCTTTTGCATGGCTTCGGCGCGCACTTTCACCGCGTACAGCGCTACGGAGAGAACAGAGATGCTGCGTAAATGTGAGCGCGGCCACCTGCGCGCAAGAAAGGGCAGTTATTCACTCTCGTGAAGCGTCAATGCTTTTAATGCCGATTTACACATGTTAAAGCGAACAGTGGAAGTAGAAAGTAAAATCTGTCCTATAATTAAAAATAAAAAGCGGAAGGGACACAGTGGTAACAGGCAACGCTTTGGAAACGGCACGGGCCCGGGCTGGGAGATCCTAGCAGGGAGTTCCGCACGTCCCTCAGGCACCTTCGGCAAAGCCCAGGGCTCCAGCGAAGACCAGCGCCGCGAACTCCCCCACGCTGTAGCCGGCGGCCGCCACGCAGCGCTCCACGACCTGCGGGGACACAGAGCCGAGCGGCGCCTCAGCCGCAGCGCGGGGCAGGCCCGAGG
>WBMY01012569.1:369993-459384 GCA_013397315.1 Donacobius atricapilla
TAAGCCTCTTTTGCCTTTGTTTTTTTTTTTTTTTTTTTTGTGGTAGCTGTATTCTTTGTCATAGACTATGATATAAATTTGATTTTAGTGTTGCAGCTTCTCAGGAATTAAAACCTCAACACACATAAATAGTTTATCAATATAAATATAGTATATCAATATTAATTACCTTTCATTTTTCAGACAGCTATCTTGGGAAGAAGCTTTTTTCCTGGGGAAAATTTGCATGCTGCCCCTCAGACCTGGGCAGAACCTTATTTGCCCTTAAAAAAATGCATGGTAGAAGACGAGAGGGAGAGTGTGTGTCTTGGGGACCCCCTTCCAGAGTATATCCCAGATAGACTTTCTCAGTCCATTTCCAAACACTGGGGCCTGGGAACCCCAGGGCTGCCAGAGTGATTTAGCTGGGAGATGTTCCTTTGTGTTTTTAATGCAATTTTTAAGTCCTATGTGATTGGGTAGCCAGCCCCAAGCTGCACAAGAATGAAACTAGTCAGAAGTTTTATTAGCACAGGGGTATAAGAAGATGGGATGAAAGCAGTTCTCCTTTCCTACCTTCCTTCCTCCTGCTGACAGTGTGTCCCGAGGAGGGAAAGGCACTTGTCTTTCAGAGACCTCCTCAAGGCAACAAAGGGTTTTAGTTCATTTTTCATCAGGCTGAAGCAGCCCAGCTGCTCTGTCATGATATATCTAATCTCATCTACAGAGCACCCCATCCCTTTCTTTGGGTGTGCACAGAGTTTTGTCCAGAAAGAGGACACAGAATGCTTCTGTTAGTTTTTTTCTTCATGTTATGCCACCATAGAAAAACAAAAGAGAGAAGCCCACTAGGCAGCAAGTTTAATTATTGGGGGGTTTTAGCCCTTTATTCTTTTATTTTATGTAGCTGGAACCAACTTTGGGTAAATACGATGTTTTGAATACCTAGAGTAATTATTCTAATGTATGTAAAGCAAAGTGGCCTAGTGCAGTCCTCATTGCACTGCTGAAATTGCCTGAAGTCACACTAGGGCTAAACAGAAAAGGGGCAGCATGATGAAGAATATGTTGCAGGGTAGAGATAAGAAGTGGAAGAGAAATAAACAAATTAAGTGTGTGTGAGAAGAAAATATTGCCAACCTTGGTGGTTCTTAGAGGCAGATATCTGCTGAGTACGCTGCAGATATCATCCACAGACATCCATTATTCATCAGTGTGCAAGAATATTGTGCAACCCACACTGGAGCTGGGATATGATTGGGAAAGTACTTATTATTTCTAGGTTGAGTAATACTGCTGCAGTCAGTGGGGCTGTGTTAGCAAGTCTGCAGTGTGTAAGTTCTCACCGATTCATTTCAGATCATCAGCTCTACACTGAAAGGAAGGCAGGGCTGATGAATCTCTGTGCTTACATTACTTTGAGAAAATGTACAGGGTGTTCTGTAAACGTTGCACAGCTCTTGTACTGCACAGGTAAACAAAGACTGCAGCACTGGCCAATGCACAGACTCTCCAGTGCATCTTTGCCTTTTATTCATTCTCTTTTGCTGTGCATGAGTGGCTTCACTTCTCTCGTTTCTTTGCTTTGTGCCTTCCCTGTTTCTATTTGCCTGCCTGGTGATCTTTCTCTTAAGAATTATTTTAGTGTTCTTCCTTGAACATGCATGGGTGCATCATTTATTCACTAATGACTGCCACAGAGCAGTATTGTTTCAATTTTATAGTATTTAGCATGTTCAGCTTACAGAACGCTTTCAGATTTTGTTCCCTGGGAGGAAGCTGACAAGAACCCCAGACTGAGTCTAGTGGCTGAACTCTCTAAGGAAACCACCCATATATTGTTAACATCCAAATAAAGCATAAAGCCCTTTGGGTTCTTGCTTACCACCTTTGAAAAAACAGTATTTGGCAACCATGCTGGAGTTGGACATATCACAGCATGTGTAGAGAGCTAAGCCTGGCCTCCCTTGTAGGCAAAGCAAAAGGGTTAAAAATTAGGGAGATCTTATGAACTTTCAATTTCTAACTTAACCTTTGGGAATTACTCATCTGTAGGCAGCCAAAGAGAATCATTGTGCTCGGAGCTCTTGTTGCCATCACACCTTGTTGCTCTTGCACATGGCCATTGCTTCACATCCCGGTAAAAGCAGAGCCTTTCAGGCTGTCAGTGGGGGTGACAAGTAGTGCACACGGCAGCTGGCAGCTTCCTTGGGAAATAACAGCACTGATCTAAGTGCAGGAAAATGGGAACTCCTCTGCTTCACTTAAGATGCTTCCTCCTAGAATCCACTAGGCAGAAGTATGGCAGCAATGAGCCCTGCAGATTTTTCCTCCCTCCCTTGTCCATCCTCCACCCAAGACATAATTGATCCTATCACAGCAGAGTACCACATTGTCCTCCTCTTTCTTCTCCTCAACCTCAGTTTTGAATTCTTCCCTGATTGGTTTTTTCACCCATTCAGTCTTTTCTGGTTTTGACCTTGACTTGTATCTCTGATGGCTTTGTCTGCTGCCTCTTTTGTGTATATTTCTATTCATTGCTGACTTCCCCTCAAGCCCAAGCCCAGGCCTACCTGCCCTTTCTTGTTTACCCCTCTCAACCTTTCTCATCCTCTGTGCCTTAGCAGTCCCTCCATGCTCAGTTTGCCTTCAAAACTCTGCTCTGCTTCTATCACCAGGATTTCTCTCGATCCCGTGCAAACTGCATTGTGGTCCCAGCCACTGAAATCTCACATTAAATCTGTGTGGGCAGAGCCCTGAGTGCAGAAACAAAAACCATAATGCAAGAACTCCCTTGCTGCCCAAGCTTACCCTGATCTCCAAACAGAAATTCACTGGGTCAGAGCTGTGACAATGCAGCCTCATCTGTGCCATTTCCTATCAGTGAAAGCACATCTGTCACAAGTAGGATTTCCTCTTCCCCACTCCCTGCCTCTTCATCCCAGCAGCCATGACTATAGCAATAGAAGCTTTGAAATGCAGGGAAAGACAGCCAAGACAGTATCAATATGGCACTTTTCTCTGACAAGCAGCTGAAGTGCTCATTGATCTAAAACTTTCTCTCCTGGGCCTTCTGCAGTTGCTCTTTCCCCACTGCTGCAATCTCTCATAATCTCTCTCCTGCCTAACAGATGAACAGGAACTTGGGTGTATTTGCCTACTGTATATTTGAAAAAGCATCTTTCAGTTCTGCCCTTTTTTTATTGTAGCTCTAATGTTTACATTTCGGTAAACTAAGCACAGATCTTCTGTAGCATTTGGCTTTTGGCCAGAAAATCTGCAATGAAGCTTTTTCCTCCTTGCTTGCTGGTTTTCTTGCTCCCTGTACCTTAACTAAAAGCAGCATGGCCTAGCAGAGCAAGGCATTACTTAGCCCTACTTCTGTAGGCAAATTTAATGAGCTTGGCAGCTACAATTACTGCAACTGATTGAATGCTTCATGAAGGAGCCAAAGGTGTACTCGTCATGTATCCAGACCGCCTTGTTTAGCAAAACATCGTTTAAGTACTTACCTTCTCATTGTCCTCCCTGGTGTTTGTTTTCCAAGGCAGCTTCTCAAGTGTCTGCTACTGACTCACATGCCTCTGGCTCCCACTGAGTATCCTGCAGACAGCATCTCACATTATTTTGCTTGAGCACAGGAAAGCACGTGCTCTTTTATTCCTTGGCTCTGCCATTTCATTGAAGGAATGGGCTTTTTGGTGAATACAGAAATACACACTTCGTATTGCATTTATTTATTCCAGGCAAAGTTCATATAACATCAAACTGCCTTACTCCTCTGCCACACTTATAGGTGAGGATATTTCTGTAGGTAAAATTCAGTAATCTTCATGCTCTCAGCTGAGAGGGAAGTAAAGGCCCCACTTCCCACCGGCTCCCCCTTCCCCAGGGACAGATTCCTTTCAAAGTGTATTGGTACAAGATCCATTAATTTCAGCTGCAGTCTCTCTCAGTGACGACACAAGGCTGAGGATCAGATGTGACATGCCTATTATTACAGTCTGTTAAAAATGGAAGCTTTTGCAGGGGCATTTTAAAAGTTCTCTGCCAATTGGTGTTTGGTTTTGTTTCAGGTTCACTGTCTCAATGGACGTGGTACCAGCCTGGGCCCCAGCAGTAGGTTTCACACTCCTGCCGCATGTAGGAGGATTTTTAGGAAGCAATATAACCAAAAGGGAAATCCCAACATGGTATGAAACTCTGCAGAAGCCATCCTGGTGTCCACCTAACTGGGTGTTTGCTCCTGTTTGGGGAACTCTCTATACATCTATGGGGTATGTTTTTCACATTGTATTAAGGCACTGACCTGATCTCACAGTTGCTTTTGGTATAATGTTGGACCAGAGGACTATGACTGTACTCCTGTGGCTGTTTGTTTTTA
This sequence comes from Donacobius atricapilla, assembly GCA_013397315.1. Taxonomy (NCBI): domain Eukaryota; kingdom Metazoa; phylum Chordata; class Aves; order Passeriformes; family Mimidae; genus Donacobius; species Donacobius atricapilla. The sequence continues at coordinate 374,357 of WBMY01012569.1, forward strand.
GGAAACTGTCAAGCTGCATGTTTAGCAGGTAAAAACATGTTTTGGGAGTTGTGTGTGGGTTTGATAGGACATTCTGTATGCAGAAGTATCCACATCAAAAGCAGGAGCTTGAAAAGCTGCCATGAATTTGCTTTCCTCATTCATTCTGAGTGGAAGACCTGCCAAGCTGGGAACAGTGGAGCAAGGCAGCACTGGGATCTCTTCTAATTATGCCCTTCAGCAGTTTTAGGAAAATTAAAAAAAAGGGGTGGGGGAATTAGGATAGAACTGTTCTAACAGAGCTCAATAATGCAATGGATGAAACTGAATGCTAGGTTGGCACTCCCATGTCCTCTCATTTTCTTTCCAGAAAAGCTTTGTAATTTTTATAGCCACATGTCCTGTTCCTCCCCACCAGTATTCTCCTTTCTTTCTCCTCAGACAGACTGTACTTTTAAACTTATTTAAGTGCAATACTTGTGTATTTGAAGAGTTAACATTTGAATGAGGTCATTACTGACCTGTGAATAAAAACATCAAGGAGAAAAGAGCTGAGTGGCTTTCCCAACTTCCTTCAAGTTGATTGCACAATCTGTAACCCTGTGTCTGGATTCCTCACCACAAATCTGGGTAGCAGGTTAAATACCTTTAAAAAGTCCAGATTGTGACAGCTTATCATTTATTTTGGTAAGAGCAGAATCAGTGTATCCTCAGGTGCATGGTCTTGGTTATGTATTACACATCCAGCCCAGTGAAAAGATCATACTCAGTACCAGCCTTCTCTAATCCATCATGCACACACATTCCTAGAATGACCAAGACATTTCATTCCTCCAGAACCTCTTAAATATATCAAAAGCAACAAATAACTAAAGGCAAGATTTAGTAAGCTTACCTGCCTGTCTTGACACTTAGATTCCCAGATTTGTACATCACCATCTTGGTCTGAAGTTGAAGTTAGATGTATGAATAAGTGCAAGTCCATGCTGTGCTCTGGAAATCACTCAAGAAACTGAAGTTTCTAATGCTTACCCTGCCCCATCTTTCTTTTGTTTTCATTTTTCTCTGCAATCAAACTGCCAGAATAGCAAAGCTGCATTGTTCAGTCCCTGTGAAAGTAATGAAAGTGACTAAAGGGCTCCTCCTCCTGCTCCCCTTATTCAGCTGTGCTTTGGGATCCCACTCAATGCCATTCCTTTAGTCCACTTCAAAAATGGGTTTTCATTTATTTTTAAAAAATATTTAAAATACTATGTCTCAGTACTAAAACAAAGTTTCTTCACTATTTGCGTCGTAGACTTGTTTCCATTTCAACATGGCATTCCTTTTTAAGACTGAAATGCAGTAGGTTATCTGCTTCTGTGCACTTAAAAGTGAGAATTCTGGCATGACTGGAATTTTTCTCTCTCCATGTTGTTATCCAGAGCAGCTGATCAAAGCCTGTGCTGTCAGTTACTTTGCCAAGTAGGGCCTGGATATCTAAATCTTCCAAATTCATCTAGACCCTGGCACTTAAGTTATTTCATTGATCGAGAATGTGTGGTAGCTTTAAACAGTGTAGTGTATGACACTTCCCTTTTGCTTTCTGCAGATACGGCTCCTACCTGGTGTGGAAGGAACTGGGGGGCTTCAATGAAAAGTCAGTGGTTCCTCTGGGTCTGTATGCAGGGAACCTGGCATTAAACTGGGCATGGACTCCAATATTTTTTGGAGCTCACAAAATGGGATGGGTAAGTGGAACATTAAGTTTCTGAGCCAAAAGCTCCTACTCTTATTTGTGAGGTATTAGCATGAAAGGTTTGTGTCATAATCTTTTCTCCCTGAAAATGGGTCTGAATTCAAAATACGCCTTGCAGAACTTTTCTAAAATTCTCTTTAATGCATGCCAGCAGCCACCTGAGAGAATTTACAGATCTAGACCATCCTTAAATAGATAGATTTCAAGCAGCTTTCTGCCAGCCTTTGGTAAGAGCTTTGTGTGACCGGAAAACATAAACATTTATGCCCTATGGCAATTCCTAGGTCTTTCTGGCAAACAGCAGTGATAAGCAGCTTATTACAACATTACTCAGGTGATCAACACTTCTTTTAGAAAAGACTCATTTTCTGCAGGTCTCTGAAGAGAAACAGCTCAATTATTCTCAAAAATAAGAATTGGTAATAAAAAATCAAAATATTTGCCTGGTTTTCTAGTTGTACATGCAATGCTGTAACGGGGGAAGACTCTGCAATTCATTCACACCTCATCTCTTCAGGTGACATGAACAAACTGGACATGTTTGCTTGCTCCAAGTCACTCTGGCAAGTGTCTCACTGCCCACTAAAGAGGGTATGGGTGAGAGACTTCATTCTCCTTCTCTGCTCCCAGCTGTACTGAATGACCATTCTTGTATTGTTTCATACTGGAGGTGGCTTGTAACTCAGCAGAAATCGATCATCTTTTTCTGCTGGCTGGTTTTCTGAGGATTTGACTCACAGAGGGATAGAACAGGTGCCAGAGCTAGGTGGAAAGAGTGACACACAGGAAATAGAACAAGTGAAAACAGCACTAACCACCTTCTGTGTTTCAGGGGTTGGTGACTCTCCTGCTTACAACTGGTACAGCAACAGCTACCACTGCTTCCTGGTATAACATCAACAAAACAGCAGCTTATTTGATGGTTCCTTATTTAGCTTGGCTAAGCTTGGCTTCTGCACTCAATTATCGGGTCTGGAAGGACAATCGCAACAAGAAAAAACCTGAATAAGCAGTTTTCAGCCAAAACCATTTTTTCCCACAATAATTTTTTATATAAAGTTATGGCCTGATCTTTAGCTGAACTACTTCTGCTGTTATTTTGGCACTTACAAGTTGACAAAACAAATACAGCTGTATTACACAAAGGGGTGTATGACTGACTGGGTTTTATAGCAAACTAAAAGAAAGTCTTGATTGAGAAGTGGTAAGTGCCATATTAGAGTACTATATGTTACATGACAACAGCATTTTAACCATTACCAGAAGAAGGCAGGAACCAAACTTGCTGATGTTCAGAGGAAGAAATCCAGCCACACACTAACACAGTTTCTAGAAAGGTGTTCCTAACAGTGGCAGGCATGATTGTGGCCTGAATCTTTCATATTTACCACTAGGTACAGTGCTTTTGTGCTGTGATGTGTCCCACTGCAGCCACCAGGTATTTGTCTTCTGGCCATTGTACTCTGGAAATGTTTAAGACAAGCTCTTTTTAACAATTTGTGCCTTCCCACTTTGAGGAACTGTACATGCATTCAGCTAAATGCATTAAACTACATGTAAACTTAATAACCTTGTTCCTTACTGGTATAATTTTAAATTGTTTTGAGCAGAAAGTGAAGGCAGCAGAAAGCTACAGTCTCAAAGACAGCCCCTTCATCTCCTCTCCTCACCTTTGCAATGGCCAAGACAAACCAGGAAATTCAGAGCACCTGTAAAGAAACTGTGAGAACCCAGGAACAACCTTTCTTTAATCAAATTTAAGCAAGGAGCCCAAACCAGTTTGGGTTTCCCTGAGCAGGAGGCCAGCACGGTGTGAGCATCACTTCAGGCTGTGCAACCTCGCTCTCCTTTCTGCCCCACCTGTACAGCAGCTGGATCTTCCCAAGTTTATTTCTCCACCCTGTGCTCCAGTCAGTGGAACAAAGCAGGTTCCTGCAGGCCAGCCTGAAATAGCCTCAAATATTCCTTTATGTTCCTGATCATGAGGGATAATGTGCTGCATGTTTGCAAAGTTTGAAGGAAGGTTTAGAACACTTACACAATTTTATAACTACTGTCGTCTCCAGCACATCTGAATTTCTGCAAACTAGCTTAAATAATTACTATCCATACAATATATATGTCATGACAGACAGCAGAATTTTTTGCAGCTTGCATGTAAAATTGCTAGATTTCAGCCAAGTGACCCTGATTTGAGGAAAGATTCGGAATGATTAATTTCAAATGGGCACCCTACTGCCAAATACCTCTCTCTTAGAACCTAAACTCTGAAGTCCAAAGACTGTTTGGGCTTCTGGCAGAGATTTCAAAATTCCTTTCACTCCTTTAGCCTTTTGCATTCCTGTGCTGCTCCAGACATTGTGTCCTGCTCACTTCCTCAAAAATCTGGTTTCTCCAAGGGGCAGGCTAAGGATGACAGCCAGCAGTACAAGGTTCCTAAATGCTGCGGGGTTTGTTTCTCTTGTTTTAAATAAGAAAAATGGGAAGATCCGTGAAATTTTAAGTCTTATTAACCCCACAGTTCATTGCATCGAAATACCCTAATATTATTATTCCCCACCCACCAGAACGTTTTAGATCTTTGTATAGGAGGGGTAGATAAGAAAGGGACATACAAACCCCAACACGATTCAGTAAACTATAGTTTTAATGTTGACACAAGGAACTTGCGCAATGTTTTCCAGCAAGCAAGCAATCAGTCTATACCTGAAAAACAAGTCCTACTCTGAGGTCTCCAATATTCAATAAACAAGACACTTTGTTAACACATACCAGTGATTTACAGAAAGAACAAAGCAAGACAAGGACAATGCAGACAAAGGGATTATCAATACAGTATATGGTATATGCATATTCTTCGGATACAAATTTTTTTCCCTGGTGATCAGTATAGGAAAACAGTTGCATCAGCAGCTCATAGAACTGAAATATAAACCCTGCTGTTAAGCATATCTGAGAAGGAAATTGATGGAGTCACGTCTCCTGTGGTTAGACAATGCGTGTCACATGGCAGTTGTCTGTTTCATCCAGAAATAGGGTGCTGAAGACGTCATTAAAAAAGGTAGGGTGGTATTGGCAGGCTCTGTCACAGTCAGGATTAAAGTTCACCTCCAAGATCTGAGGCTGCATAATTCTTTTCCCTGTCACGGCAAACACAAACATTGCTGCTTAATACAAGCTCTACAGAGATCCCAAATCACTACTTGTCTTTAATCCAGAAATTACAAAAAATGACTGAGAAAAGCATCTGTTGTGACCCAAACTTCCAAGCCAGTAGGGTGTTTTTGTTTCAGTGGGTTGGTTTTTATTGGAAGGACAGAAGTATGTTCAACCATCATTATCCAGAGGACAATTACCTAGCAGATTCTGCAGCCACTGTGCTAATTCAGTGCCTCCCCTGGAATGAGAATTTGCAGCCATTCAATATGATCTCCCTGAATCAGCTGTTTTACTTGTCAGTCTCAAACATCTTCAAGAAAACTTGGCTTCTCCTTTCACATTTCAGTATAAACCTTGCTTTCTTAAACCTCCTAGGTGTTTAGCAGTCCTGTTCCTTTAACTGCTGCCACACCCATCGGCCACTTCATGCCACTCCTAAAGGAAGTCAGGAAATTTAATTTTCTCTTAAAAACTTAATCAGTTCTGGCTCAAATGCATTCCGTGCAGAGAAAACCAAAGGATTTTATTTCACGTCTGGTGAGAGATTGTTAAGTGAGGGAACAACCTTCCGATGGATAAGTCAACCTTACCCTACTTTGCACAGGAGCAAAGAATCGCTTTGTCCACAGGCTGCTCACAGCTTTACAACATTGGCACTGGCACCATCCCTTGTCTTCAAAAAGCCAGGGACCTGTGCAGCTCATGTTCAGCCAGGCACGTAATGTGAGGTTGGTTCTTTTACTACAGTAGTTATCCTCAAGCTAGTAAGGTTTGAGCTGCTTTGCTTCTCCCATTCAGGACACCTCTGGCACGGGTGAAAGAGCATCCAGTGTGGATGCTGCAAACCACATTCAACCCCTTGCTTCACCTCATCTAAGCAGAAAAGGCTCCATTTTATATCTCCTGTTTTCTCAATCATTTCCCTCCATGAAAGCAAGTCAATCTTTACAGAATCAGTCCCTGCAGCAGTGGCCATGGGGCACTCACCCAACACACAACATCTAATTTTTCTGCAGCCAAACCTGGGCATAGGCAATCAACTTCTGTGTCCCAGAGAACCCAGTACCACAAGAACAGAGTATGCTCAGCTCTCTTCAGTACTGCCTGGCAGTCCTCTTTGTGTTGGTACCGCTGCTACTTTTTTATCTCTACAAGAAACACATGTCTGGGTCAGGCACATTTACAGAACATTTCTGAGCCTCCTAGTGAGATAAATTATTCAGTCTGTCTGGCAGATTTTGCTACCAGTCCTCCACAGCTGCCTGGAAGAAAGGCTTCAGGTAGTCAGCCATACTGTGGCACTACCATGAAGCAGCCTCATTCACGTGCTCTTGCAGAGACTTGGTAACAGCTGAACATCAGCCCTGAGGACATCAATAGCACTGAAATGGTGAAAGTGGTCCCTTCCCTGCTGTAATAAGTCACTATGCACTGAAGACACTGCTCTGAGACTGGAAGCCACAGACAATCCGATGTCTCTAAGGTTTTCACAGAGAGTTGGGTATTTCAGACGTTTGGGGTTTTTGTGTGTGTGTTGGTTTGATTGGGTTCTTTTGGTTCCCCCCCACCCCTCTGTTGTTTTGCTCTGTTCTTCTCCAAACAAACAACAGCATCAGAGAAGCAAGGATGCAGCCCCATCACTCCTGTTAAGCAGCATGGCTGATGCCATCCCTGCAGATTTGCAACTTCAGGTGTCAGTGGGAGGCACAGAGCACACAGCTCACACTGCTTGAGAAACAGTACAAGTTAAAAGAGAAGAAATAGATTTCTGAAAAAGTCCACAAACATAAACAATTCAACATTCAAATAAAAGAGCTTCTCACCATCTCTGCTGGTGTCCCACTTAAGCATCAAGTCAATGGCATATATTGCTCTTGATGATGGATAATCGCAGATGCCAAGAGGGGCAGGTTTAGACGAAGCAACTTGGAACAATTCAGCAAATGCCTTAAAAATACTTGCCTAATAACAGAAAAAGGTCTCTGAATGAGGAGTGAGGTTCCATAAAAGCAACACACATGTTTCTAATCACTTCCTTCATGCAGTGTTTCAAAGGGTTTGTATCAATTGCACTACACAACAGATGAAAATCTGCTCAGTATTGGCTTCCAAATGTGCATTTAGACCCAATGCCAACACAGAGAAAGAGCTCAACACCTGGCAATATCCATGGACTTTTCTGAGGAGCCAATGAATACTATGGAAATCCTAAAATAGTGCATTTAACATTAGAATTAACCCCCTTCTCAGGCCTTACACCAAGTATTGCACTTATGTGTAGAGGAGGGGAAAAAGAAAACCTAGGGGAGTTCTGTGAAGACCAGCAGTACAACTGTGAAGTTCTGGCTTTTTTTCCTGCCTATTCACAGTTGTATTCTAGCTTTGCTTTGTTCTGTTCTGCAATGAAAAATCTTCTACCCATTTATACCCCTAAGAAGGGTGTGGGGGACATGGAGATTTTAAGAATGTACTAAATAGGTATTTTGAAAAACAGTCAGATGTCCAATCTGAAAGTGAAATAAACCAGGAAGAACACACAGATGTGAGTTTTAGCATTAAATTTATGCTGCAGTGAACCACTCCCTCTATTTTCTGTACACTGTACCACTTTGGGTAACGTACAGGATGTGTTTTGACATCTCTCTTTTCACCCCTTGTAGTCTCTTCCAGACTATTTTAAACCCTGTCATATTCCGAGTATCATTAATTGGATACAAGGGTCTAGTTAAAACAAATGAGAATTAATTTATGGAAATCAAGTCACAGTTGGATAATTTATGCACTTTTGAATAAATATGCACATATAAAGGCTCAGCTATTATTCACTCTGCTTCTTCCAGCTCTTAATAAATATGGAAGACTGAAAGAATTCAGTTTTGTGTATGTTTCTGAACCAGCTCTTCACATTCAGCTTTTTCTTTCAAGCATGAATCACAGGAAAAATTAAAATCAATGAGAAGGCTCTCATCTGCCCTCCTGCATGTTTATGGAACTGTAGTGTTTGGAGCTTCCTTTTTACAGTCAAAAGATGCCCTGGTATCCACAGAGAACCATCTGTGTTCTTGTGAAAAGTCATCTGTACAAGGAACAGGGACAGGGCTCTGGCAAGGCTGCTAACACAGGGAAGCTGGGGCAGCAGCAGGAAACTCTGCACTTGAGAATTGTCAGGACTGGCTGTATTGCTAAGTCCAACATAAAGAATTATCATAGTGTGATCATAAAGTAAAATTCTCAAATTGTAAAATACAATTCTCTAATAATCAAGTATTTGAGGGCAAATTACACGAAGTTCTGAGGTAAAGGTTAATATATGATCTCCTTTGTGAAAGTGATACACATGAAATACGTCTTCTGAGAAAATAATATCCTAACAACCCAAGACTTCTCCAAAAGCTGAATTAAAAAAAAACCCAAACATATCATGAACATTTACATGAGAAAGATGAATTGCTGACTTACTTGTACCATGGTCCAAGGATATTCAGGATACTGTTTTTCAAACAGAGGAATAAAGTCTTCACAGTGCACCTACAACAGTTAGTAATATCAAAGGTTGTCTTGGTTGAGAATGACAGGAGAATGGAACATCAAATATATTTGCCATTCATAAAAATGCAAGTAGAGAACTAGGGAATTAAGACAGTTCCTGAATACCTTCCTTGTTCCAGCATTTCTTGTCATAAAAAATTACTCTAAGGCTTTGACAATGACAAGCTGTCGTTTTTTATAATTCTTTTGTTGTCTCTATCAATGTGGGTTCTATTCAGAATGTAGGTTTGTATTACTTTAGATAACCACAGATGATTGGGGGAAAAGAGGGGAAAGAGTCTAGAAAAGTATTTGCTTAGGACTTCAGGTACTCTGTACACCCTGTTGAAGTGGATGTGAAATAGGTTATTTGCTAACAGGCACAGCACAGGCACCAGAAGATTTTCTGCCAAAAGAAAGGTGAGGCAGCGGTTTGGGCTGTTTGCTCACCTGTTTCAATGTCACACCAGGAGCATAATTCATGACAGTGAAATGCTTCTCATAGTCATCCAAGTCATCAAGCGAAAATGCCCTAAAGAACAGAACAACTCCTCAGTTTCCAAGGTCTCCAGCTGCAGCGCGCGCAGCCGGCGAGGGGAGGTGAGCACCTGTTGGAGAAGCGCAGCCAGAACACGTCGTAGCTGTAGAGCTGCAGGGGCCGGGCGGAGCGCAGCAGCACCACGTAGCGCACGTCAAACTTCACCAGCCCCACGTCCTCGCGCTCGAACAGCACCGGGTCCTCGATGTATTTGCACACCACCTACGGCAGAGCACAGCTCTGAGCAACAGCGCGGCTGAAATGCCGGTGTCACCACACCTCGGTGACTCGGGGTACCCCAGCCCGCATTCCAGCTTTTCCTTGGACAGGTGCACAAATAGACGTCACTCTTTGTCACACTCTTCACTACGGGGTGCAGAAACACGGAGGCCAGGGTGTTCTAATTTTTAAAAATCACAGATTTCTAACTCTGGTGACCTTGTTGTTTTGCAACGATTGTGAAGCAATTCTGTGTGCATTTCTGTGCCCCAGAAAACACATGCAGTCCACATGTCACCAAGAAATGGCGCTGAAGCGAGCTCTAGTGCTCACACACCGTGAGGTACAGGTGGATGTTGCAGGCTCCCTGTAAAAAGCTCTGTGATTCAGCTCTTGTCGGCAAAGGTGGTTCCTTTGTGCCACAGAGCAAAGCAGTAACAATCAACCAGGGGACAGAAGCAATAATATTCCCAAACTGATGACCAGTGCTAACTATATGTATGTGTTTATCTGCCAGCCTGGGGACTGGCTTTATAGCAGCACCACGCTGCAGTATCCCTTAATGTCAGGGCAAGTTTTATTTTCTAAATAAGACAACATCAGGCTCTGAGTTCATCACTGTAACAACTGGAGTTGACCAGTTTGCAACTGAATCTATTCTGAACTGTATGCTTATGGCCAGCATATGAATTTTGAAGAAAATAAAATTCCTTTTTATTTTCAGACATCTTTCTATGAAGCAGTTTTTTCATCTCTGCCTTGTAAATTCGAGTGTTCAAAGCCACACTCTCTCACCTTTGGGCTGCTTTCCCTGTGCCTGATGATACTGTTCAGGTTGTTGGTGATGTGGGTATCCAGGCTTCTGGCCAGGTTCCATGGTTTGCATATCCAGTGATTGTCTTCTCCTCTGGGAGAGAAAGAGAGAGAGCAACACCTGTAAGTATCCACCTCATTTATCTGGCCAAACAGCTGCTTGGCTTGACCCATGTCTTCTCTTGAAAAAAATACTTTATAAAGCTGTGGGCTACAGTGCAAGAATTAAGACTTTTGCTGACAGCTGGGAGGAGTAGGTCATAGGAATAAGGGAGAGAAAAGGCAATGGTACCTTTCACAAATTTTTGTTTTTTCAGTTAGGGCCTAACATGATCTCACTGTTTATTTCCTTCTACTGCATCTGACTCCGTCAAAAGGGGAAAATAACCCATCAACAGGACAGCATCACCGTGAACATGCACAAGTCATGGTGTGGAATTGTTCTGCCAGGAGCCTGAGAACATTCTGGCAGGGTATTGTGCAATTTTCCAAGTTGGTTCCCTACTGACACCTTCAAAACATTCACATTAAATGACACCAGAACTCATGTCTTCGGGAAGAAACCACACAGCGTCTCAACAGTTCACACTACAGGAAAATAAAAACACACCACCATTGTCTCGTTTTCTAGCACTCAGACACCTCCAGGGGCAAAATTCTTTGAGATATCCTTGAGAAAATCCAGCAACATGCTGGTCTTTCCATCTGTCTTTCCACGACAGGACAAGGTGACACTTGATGTCCTTTACTCAACCTATTAAAGCATCATAAAGTGAGCTGAAGACTGCAGTTAACTTGTGTTTTGTTTGTTTGCGAATTCCTACCACTCCCTTCCCATTCCCTACATACACACTGCATTCACTGTCAGTTCTTGATGTTGAAAAGGAATTAAACCACCACACACTAGGGACATGTGGCAGGTGTGCTCTCTCCTGGTCAATGCCGGTCCATAACAGGATATGTACAGCAAATAATAGCCAAATGAAACACCTGGCAGGTGGCACCATAATAAGCAAGCGTCACCAAAGCAGCAACCTTTCAGGCAGAATTCTCCATGCCAGACAGAGGAGGTTATTCAGCAGAAGCTGATGCTCTTTTTCTCTCTTACAAGAGGAAAAAACGTTGTTTTCACCCACTTCAAGGCAGCTGCAGCAGCAGAAGTGTGGATTTAAAACCCTAAAGGTCAACAACTGCTTCAGTCTAACACTAAATTTTACTTTCATAGCCTTACAGAACACAAGTACTTTAAGCATTTTTCACTCTGGCTTAAGTGCAAGAATAACTGCTACTGTCCCCTGGAAAAAAACCCCACACTTGTTGCAAACATATTTTGAGACTTTGTGTATCTGTTAAACACAAGAGGCAAGATCCTGACTGGGCAAAGAGCAAAGGACTTCAACTCTGTATTCAAATCATAGCAAAGTTTCTGGGTTTCAAGCTGCATTACTTAACTACTATTACCTAAAAGAAAAACCTAAAAAGCCTCCACTTTTCAGGTAAAATTCACTTGAGTATAAATGCAGCAAGAGCTAACTCATGGTGATGCAACAGCTGCCAAGACTGCCAAAATGTGGGCTCCTGGTCTTTGAGGGAAGAGGGATCAAGACAGGACAAAACCTAAGGAAGAGGAAACACAAGTCACCTTCTGTCACGCTGCTGGAAGTAGCTGACGAACTGAGGCAATTCGGTCTGGAGGTTAAAAGTCCGAGGCAACCACCTGGGCCCATCTGGTCCTCCAGCCCGTCGAGCAATGGATGCCAGGCAGTCTTTGACAGTCAGGAGGTTCTCACATGGGAACTGGTTCACCATTACCTCAGGCTTCTCCTCACTTAGCTTCCTATAAAGCAAGCAAGTGCTTGGTGAAGGGGGAAGGCTGGGGAGGCCTCTGGGAACACAGTTTTCAGAGCAAAGAAATTTTAAAATAAGTATTATCAGGGGAATAATGAATGCTATAATTAATTAACCTGTAATCTTTGAAGTGTGAGAAGTTGTAGAGGATGTCTGCTTCTCCCTCATTGTCTGTGAATACAAAACGGGGATGTGTCAGGTTGTTGAGGACTTGCTGAATGTCTGTGAAAACCCTAGAAGAAAGAAGCACATGAAGAAAAATGTCAGTTTAGTTCCTGAAACTAATCAACTCATGCTTGAATAGAAAAAAAAAAACTCTTACTTTTGACTTGCTACAAGAATTAGGTTTTTCCTGCGGACACTCTCTGTGACAATCTCTTCTTGATATACAGAAACAACTTAAATTGAAGTGGGATACATTAAAAACTCATGAGAGATTTGTATCTCAAAATAGATATTTTTCAGGTAATCTCTGACAGCTTCATAAAAATAACAGTTCAGAAGATGATGACCAGACCCTGACAGAGAGGCAGTAACATGAATTCATTGTTCTACATGAACAGTCCACAAGTGAGAGCAGCCTTGTGAATACCTTCATTCCTGCAAGAGCTCTAAAAATCAAACTTCTATCATCCACATGAAAGAAAGTCACAGGAAATCTTGTCAGCTTCAGTCTGTAGCTTCAGAAGATTATTTTTGTTTGTTCAGAACTTTAAATAACCCAAACATATGAAAGTAGGTACATAAGGTATATGCTAGGGATACACACAGCTTTGAGGTTTGATACAAATTCCCTCTCAACCCCATTTAAAATCACACGAAACCCCAACCTGACAGACATTTCAGAATGTAATCAAGAACAAGGCAAGTTGTTGTGTATCTTAGGAAGTTTTCCTATCAAATAAAACCAGGAACTCGGATGCTAAAATAAGCAGATAGAAACTATGGTTATTTTGATGACTTTACAGCTTGAAGTGAGGCCACTTAATTCAGAATTCAGCATGTTGACTCAAAAAGCAAGCCTGTTTTTTAATATCATTCTCATGGTACAGGAACATTCAAACAGAATAAAAAAACCACTAATTTTTTCCATGAGAAACTACTGTATTCTTCCACCTCTCCAGATCTATTCTTATCAGTTGTGGAACTTTCCTCTCCTCCTCCATTACTAACCAACTGGAAGATATATTCCCCTGAGAGACACTTCTCTAAAAAGATGAATTGCAGAAATAGCCCAGTCACAGGGGGAAATAAATTCTTTAAAAAGTAAAGTATGTAAGATGCTTTGCATAGCCACATGTGTGAGATATTACAATAGTTATACTTTTTATGCTGAAGCTTGTAACTGAGAGAGATGACTTCCCTGTGGATGAAGGGAATCAGCCTCCTGAAAGAAGCCACCAGTCTTTCCTCACTGCTGCAAGAGAACAAAATCAGTATTTCCACAGAATCTCACAAGCATTTCTTCCTGCAATTTGTGGCTTCTTGGCTTCTCCTTGTAAGTCTGCACACTAGGGGAAAGTGTAATACCAAATCTGATTTACTGGATCCACTACAAGTTCTGCCAAACCCACAAGCTCCCCTAACATCCACTGGTTTGGAGCAACTGTTAAGTCCTTGCTGGAGCAAAAGGAAATCAAAATAGTGACCTGAAGATAAAAGGCCAATTATACAATGCTGTAACAAAGTCTTGAAGCATCCAAAATCTCCACACAAATAGGCACAAAAGAACACATGCAGCACAAGAACTACTAAAATTGAAGTTGTTCAGAAAATCCCTAACAGGCTCCTTACAAACATATCCCACAAGCCACCATCCTGCAAAGACCCAGTGCCAGGATTATGTATTGGCTGTATTAAAATGCAGCACAGAAGACATGGGGGAGCTCAGTCTGGCTTTTTTAAGTGCAGGAACATCACTGTAATAATATGAGGGAGGTTAAGATTAGAGAGGAAATAAGGCCATTTCATTTGTTCTAAGGTAATACACTGGTAATACCACAAAAAGATACATACAGGTAAGAAATGCACCAAGTCCCATTCTGGCTTTGGAAGAGGGCAGAACATCTACACTCCAATCCTGCAGTATCAGCCAAGCTATTTTGGACCTTTCAGTCCAGTATCAGTGACACACTGAGATAACGAAGCCAGCTAACCATACACCCCAAACAATGGGTTTTTTTTCCTCTTGTCTCACCAAAGTCCTGGTAGGGATGCTGTGAAGTCTGGGATTAAAGATGACATTCAGTGAAATAATGCAGGTAAGATAACTATGTTTAGATATTACTTAATTTACTCAAAATATTTAAAGCTAAGAAGCAGTTATCAACTGAGAATCAACTACCACAGCACCGAGCTGACAAGAACAACCAAAACGAAGAGTTGTCTCATAAGAGCTCTTCGGACATTTTAAAACAGTAACGGATGTAGCTGAAGAGCAACATGAAAGAGAAGATCAAAAGAAACACAGATGATCAAGCCCAACACAAACTGGAAAGACTTTCCCTAATAAATCCATCTTTGAAGCATTTAGTTCTTTGATGCTTTTTTTCCATTCAGCAATCAGCACAGCTGGATAGAACTAGGGCAGCAGTTACTATGCAACAAGACCTAATTAAACCTTTAATTTTGCTTTATCAAACTACTTGTACTCACTCCCCTGCTTTTCAGGATTCAGATTAAACATTTATTTCATCCTCCACTCTCTGTCTTAACTCTGCTTGCATACAAGATGACTAAGAATTTATTCCAGGTTCTAAACTTTGCAACCCTGTGCTTTGAATTTCTTCTGAATCCCCTAAAACAGCAGCAATCCACAAAGCAGAGCACAAACATTATTAATAGGCTACACCCATCTACCCAGCTCCCTGTGTTCCCATCTGTCTGCCCAGGGTGACACCCCTAAAACCTTTAAAGGAGGCCAAGAGCACTGGAAGGATGCAGCTCCCACTCAGTTGTCTGGACTCTGAGATGCTGCTCTACTTATGGAGGAACTCTAGTAGACAAAATTCAGAGCATGAGAAGGATCTTACAGTTTTCTATCCAGATATGAACAGGATAAAAGAAAAGAGAAGGAAACCCCTAGGAGTACATTGATTGGGTGTGGATTAAATTCCCTAGAAGAAGAGCAGGAAGAATTTGATGTGTTTCCCCCTCCTTCCTTGCCTAATGTGAATGCCATTCACTTGAAATGTAAGACACAAACTAAAGAGGTAAGCAGTGAAAAATCTATCAGTGTTTCCCAACAAACTCAGTATTGCTTTCTGCCTCTATCAGAATGCATCTGCCTTTGACTCCTGTATCTGAGTACAGCAGATAAAAATACGAGCTTTTGCTTATCCTCACAGTCATGTAACTAGAGATTTCAACTACAAATCGAACCTTGACTATCACTGGGCAAGTCAACAAATGCCTCTCCATAAGAAGTGACTTTGATTTCCAGTAGTTCTTCTCAAGTGAGGTTGATCAGTAACCAATTAACACAAGAAGCTGGTGTGTTGAGTACACCTACCAAATACATTTTAGTGCAACTTTACCATTTAAGCAAAATGTTTCAAGCAAGAACTGTGATCCCAGTGTCAGACTACAAACACCCTGGAGTGCAGCTCACAGCACATGCTAAGCAGTGGTTTGTTTTTCTGGAATAAAACCAGTAAACAAGGCAGCCTGGCCATGCAGCACCGCTGTTTTTGCTCAAAAAAATCCCTTATCTTTGCAGTGTTCTTCCAGCTTTCTTCTGAAATGGTTTCACAGCATATGGTCCATTTTTGTACCAAAGACACATCCAATTTAAAACATCCCAGGTTTTTATAGGATTCCTGTTTGGTAATGCCATCTGAACAAGGGGAATAGCCTGTTATATTCACACAGCACAGACCAAGCCCTGTTGACATACATGCTCGAATGCAGAAGACAAGTCTTTAGTGTCTCTTCTACACCTTAAGTCAGACTTAGTGAGAACAACACTGTGTAACTTAGTGTTAAAACATGACGCAACTTTTCCTTAACCCAGAAGGTGGCACTTACTAGAGAAAAACAAAACAACAAATTGAATTTATTTTTTAGAAATTCTGTAAGGGACAATTTGTTCACTCTCAAGAATAAATCCAACAGCGGAAACTAGTAAGTCAGAATCTTAGGCAAGTGGCTCCATATAAACACAGCTTTAAGTTGCCTCTGTTCTTCAGAGGTGGAAAAGGCTGTTCAGCCTGAACACAATGCAATTACTGCACATAATCCTAAGATCACATAATGTAAGAAAACATTTTGTTTGTGGATACATACTTGAAAACTTTGTCTTTGGCATAAACTGGTGGATTTATTGCTGCAGGAAGTTTTTCCTTGTTTTCTTCTAAAATTGCCTAGAAAACAGAAAGCCACAAAAAGTTAATTCTAGGCAGAATGGAAGAGTCCATTGACTGTCTTATTGGTCTGTTCTCTTTGGTGCAAGTGACTACCAGCCAAGTCACATTTTGACAATTCTATTATGCTGTGTATTATGCTGTTCAGAAAAAATAATCTGTACAAGAGCTGAGGCAGAAGGAAATCATATCAGGTCAAAGGAACAAGAAATAAAGTTTCAAGACCAGGGCATATCAACATTGTTCAAAACCCCTGAAAAACTCTTGCCTCCTAAACATAAAAAAAATCTTAAATCACCATATACAACAGAAGACAAAGTTGCTGTATTTCCAACAAAATGGAAGACTGATCATTTAGTTGTGATACTTTGTTACAGATGACTAAAAAAATTATAGGAGTTTGGAAGCCAATTCTGCTCCTGTGAAAATGAGCAAAATGTTTTTTGCAGACTTCAGCAGTAACCATGCCTGCAAAGTCTCTCTCCATCCTGTACAGCCCCCCTCTGACTGATAAAAGGAAATACACTCTTGGATCATTGCTGATGCCCTAAGCAGCTCCCAGAAACTCTAGGATAAGAGAAGTGTTGGTGCAAAGTACACCTCTTGCAAAAATGCAAAATCCCAACCAACCAGTCTGCCTCAGGTTACAAGATAGCCTAGCTATTATGAGTGTACAACTTTATTTAGCAGAAGCAGGTTAATTTCTGACTAGATACTGTTAATAAGGAGCTGGACAGAGCATTTTCTGCCTCTCAGCCATCATAAAGAAACAGATAGCTGAGGTACAGATTCATCTTTAGAAGCTGTACTTTGAATGTCATTAGTAGCCAGTACAGCATCCTCACAGGTATCAGTTTCCTCATTTTTCTAAGAAGTGAACCTCGTGCAGACATTGTTCATGAAAAGGAGATTTCAAGTATTAATTTCACATCCTTAAAATATCCCAAACCTTTATAAGAAAGGAAACAAACTGCATGAGTACTTTATAAGAGTGCCATCAAATTAAAAAGGTCACTGCTCCAATATTTAATGGTTCTAAACCACAACATAGCCCAGTATGCAGTCTGAAAAATGTAACTTTTCCTAAAATAGTAAAACAAATCTTTCTGTAATTTAAGACTGAACAGCAATGCTGCAATAACAAATCCAATCCATAAGCCTATCAGACCATGCATCAAATATCTAATTGGAAGATGGATGCCTCAATATGAACTATCTTGTAGTGTGCTTACAAAAAAAACTATGCAATATAGGGATAAAATATTAGAATATTAGAATTTATTTATGTTGCTCCAGTATTTAAACATAGATATCACATAGAAGTGTAAGACATGTCTTGTCTCACTGTGCTTTGAACTGTTTTTTCAGTTTAACGGCTGTCCTCTGAACCAGTCTTTAAGTTTAAAAAAAAGCAAAATCGGAATTCTTGCAGTGCCTTTTTAGACACCATCTCTTCTAAACAGAGGTAAGATATGGAATTAACTAGTTAAAATCATACCTGGTAATGCTCATCTGGTGGCTCTGGGGTAAAACAGCTGACATCCAGCACTTCAGCAGGCACCCAAGGTAACAAAACACACTTCCTGATCAGGCGATCCGTCTCCCCATAAGCGTAATCACGGGTGACTTCATCTGCAGCAAGACCAAGAGAACCTTTAGGAACTGCCTTTCATTTCCCACTGAAACAGGGATTTCAATTCCCACTGAACATCTTCAAATGATGGCTGTACAGTCAATACCAGCACAAGTTTTGTTATTTAAATGACAAATTAGAGATAATTAAAGAAACGAGATAAAAAGAGTATTATTTAGGATGCTTATCTTCTCCACATGATGGAGGCATAGGGTGGCCCCTAATTAAGATTACAGGAATAAATCATTGGCCTGGTGTTTCCCAACTTTCAGAGCCTGACTTTCTGACACAAAGCTGTTTGTAAACACAGATTTTAAGGAATTTTTTTTAAAACACTCGATGACTGAATTTACAGTTTCACTAAGGTAGTGATGAAAGACGCAAATTCTCTGTCAATAAAACAATAGCAACATTTTTGGACTGGTACCAGACAGAGAGAATTTTTATATTTGACAGTGTTACAAGAATGCAACCATTCTGGTCTTGAAACATTTGTTCTACTTTGAAATGCTCGATGATTTTGTAAGAACTGGCCCATTTTCTATTGCAATCATTAAAGAAAACCGAAGCTCCTCAGACACACACTCACCACCAGTTTCAAGGTCTCTCAAAGGCCAGAGAACCGTGTAAGCAATTTGTTGAGGCATATAAAACAGAGGTGCTGCGGCAAAACTCGGCTGGTCTGAATGCTGAATGCGTGATCCAAATTCATCCATGATGTACCAGACAGGAACCTTCTCTTCTGCGGTCTGTGAATAACCAAAGGGAGACATCTTGCACACATGGACTGCAGGAAAAGCTCCGTGAGACAGAGGCACTGGCAGCACCCTACACCACATCTCAGACTCCTGCTTTAGCCTCCTCTTTCTTCTGCTACTGCTATTGCCTACCAGACCTGCTTTCCCTGAACCAAACCAGCAGCTTAAGAGAGCTAAACCAGCAGAAGGCTGCTTGGTAGGATTACTTTTCCTTCAGTGTCTCTCAGAATCAATTAGCTAAAAGGTGTTTGAAGTGAAGTTTGTTTAAGAGTGAAGGAGAGCGAAACTGCTGCCTGCACCAACAGCTGGCTACAAGTGTTGAGGCTGCATCATCGAAGTGCCCCTTACTGCAACACTTGTCATGAAAAAAACCTGAATGAGAAAATAAACTTTAAGTTGCTTGGTAGCACTACTGTGGTCTTTTTAGGGAGGCAGGAATGGAGCAGGGAGACTAGACTTGAGATATTTCCCCGAAAAGTGAACAGAAGACAAGTTCAACTACAGGCCGAATTAACTGTCTTCTGGAAAATCACTTTTTAAGTGGTCACACAGATAATTCCATTTGACTCACAAGCTATTCATGACAAAGTGAGTAACAAAGAGATAGGTTTTCACCTGTACCTTGAGGGTTGTATTCCCTCAAAAGTGGCATGTGTGCAGTTGAAGGTGTTTGAAAGCTCAAGACATGCTGGTACAGTGCTGAAGGACTATAGAGGGTAGGATGACCAAATCTGGTGTGGTCTTACCCACACACCCTAAAAGGAGCATCTGCTCACCTTCCAAATAGAAAGAATGCCTGTAGGGATCTTTGTTAATATTCACGTACTGGAACATCTTCACTCCAAAATTTCTAGCATCCGGTAGAGTCTTACCCCTTGAGACAGCTGGTAGGTCTGGTT
Source organism: Donacobius atricapilla (assembly GCA_013397315.1). NCBI lineage: Eukaryota > Metazoa > Chordata > Aves > Passeriformes > Mimidae > Donacobius > Donacobius atricapilla. The sequence goes on from WBMY01012569.1 coordinate 393,830, forward strand.
GTATTTCCACATTTCCTGCAGCACCTGCTCGATGCTGCCCTCGTCTGGGACCTCTCCGTGGAAGGGGATGCCCATGAGGTTGGCCATCCTGTGCAGCAGGCCGGGCACACGGCGCAGCTGCTGCCGCGCGTGCTGCGCGCGGAACGTCCACGCGTGGTCGACGAGGAACACGCTGCAGGAGAGTTTGGGAGGCGTCACAGCCTGGCCTGCTCGCTCCCACACGGCCACAAGCCCGGAACAAAAGCTGCCTTGCCCTGGAGATGGTGTGACAGCTAATCTGCTCTTAGCCACCAAGTCACTCCCAGAGCACACACTGCGGCACTGCAGGGTAGGAGCAACTTCCCAGCAGTAATCTGCACCCTGGTTTTGCTCTAGAAAGCTTATGGTGCGTTAGTGAGCATTTCCATGAAATGGGGTGCAAATAAAGAATAGGCACATGTTTTGTGGGCTTATTCCTTTTAAAAACCAAGAACACAAATGTCTTCCCTTTTAATCACTATTCAATCCACTGCATCAACCTGATATTCTTGCCCAAAGCAGGAAAACAATACACTATTTTGAAAAATTACTTGAGGACCTTGTTAGCCACGAGGTCTGCGACATCTACTGTCATCTGTAAAACCAGGTGGAGAAGTCTGATCATCAGAAGCCTGTATATGCTATTAAAAGAAAATGAGCAGTAAGTTTTGATTATTTCTATTTGGTTTGGGTTTTTTTCTTTGGGTGAGGTGTGTCACCAAGTTATTTTTAGAAAAAAATGCATTGTTTACAGAAAATAGCAATCTAACCCAAAATAAAACCACACATACCTGGAACAGCTTCCCTTGACAAGTTTAACCCTTGTTTAGGGTGCATGACTTTTAGAAAAAAACCAGAGTTTTTCAAACAGAAGGGTTCTTCATATTTTGGTTCTATCATCTGACTGAACCAACAGAGAAAAATCTGAATTCTACTTGCTAGTGAAATCCCCAAACCACACAAAAACCCCTCCACAACACCTATATTTCAGAAAGCCAAAAACATGTCAGCTGTCACATACGGCAAGTATGGTTGAACAATTACTGTATCCCAGATTCCACACACACATGAAACCTCACGATTTTAAAATTAAAGGCTCCAAGGAATGCTAAGATCAAGCTTTTTGAAAATGCCAGCAAACAGGTGTGTTGGCCTTCTGCTCCCATATTCACACACCTGAATGCTGCAAGGAAGCCTAAGATTATCACAGGAGCTGGTCTTGAACTTGGTAATTTAAGTGCATTTTCAGATTTAGAAAGGTGATTCTTTAGGTTAAGACAGGGATGTAACAGCACATACCTATGATTCTTTGTTGGGTTTACTCATCACGCCTAATTTAAATTTTTAGATTTTGCATGTTTACCTCAGATCTAAAAAGTATGAAAGGTCTCACAGGAGTTTTATACAACTGAGCAGAACTGCATTTAGATCTCCAGCAGAGATGACTTCATCTCACTGCTTTTTATTAATGTATGACAAATACCCTGTTCTGTTTGAAACCAGTAAGAACACAAAAAGCTTTACTATAATATAAAGTTGTTTTTCACATAACTTTATCCTAGTTTTATAGATGCCTCCTAGTCTTATATTCATGACAGATAAGCTGATTTGTAAGCAAGAGAATAGTAATTTGATACATTCAATTCTACATGCATGCACACAAGCACACTCTTGACCTATACTTTAGCCAACTGAAGGAAATGCAATAGCCCACAGAATATTACTGTGAGTACCTTCCCGGCATGAGATTTGTGGAGATCACAAGTATTTCTTTAGTGTTTTTTTTCCACAGGCACACAGTCTTACAGATACAAAGGCTCGCTTTATTTCTGCAGAATTCATTTCGAGGTTGCCTTTTCCCCATTTTCTCCCTGAGTTTACTAAAATCAATTTCTAAGTATCTTCCTGCATGATTTAAAAAGAAATCACAGTAAGATATTTGCGCTTCCAGTACCCTTTGCGAGGTGTGCTTCATAGCATGCACCTCTCCTGAAACATGCAGCTATGTCTTAGAGCTGGAAAAGAGGATTTCTGAATCCTCAAACAAGTCTCAAAGCATACTGTCACTACAATTTTAGGGTTTCACACTACTCAAAGACTGAACACTATTTTCAAAATCACAACTCACCTATTGGGATTGGAGGCTTGAAGTCCATTCTCATTTGTTACAATAACTTTGAAACAAGGCCCATTTCCAGGATTTGGCTTTTTAAATTGTTCTTCCATTTCTTCATCAACTTCTTCCTCCTCATCCACCTCTTCTACTTGCATTATTCCAAAGTAGTCACCAGCATCAAATACCTGAGATGGAAAATGCACAAAATATCATGCAACTGGATAAAGCAATATCCTGATATACATGGTGTGACACCTGGAGACATTTCTTTCCTGTAACCTGATAAAAATTGGCATTTTTAACTTAAGTGATGAATGAACACAACAGTATTTATTATTTCACATTTTAAAAGAGCTGTTTGTTTGGGAAGTTTCTTTCGTTAATATTGGTAAGAAGCTTTGTTGGTTTCTTTGGCACTAGCAGGTCTACTAATGATTGTCCATCAGTTTAACGCCTCATTAAGAATTTTAGAGGCTGAAAACTGATGCAGTTCGTCACACACACAAACACACACTCATACTTTGATCAGAAGGCATGAACTAAAAACTACTTTATTTAAAAGTCTAACTCTATTATATAGTATCTCTAAAAAGGCCAGGGGTTGGGGGAGAAGGTTGACACCTCTCCCCATCCTATTAGTCAAGACAACTGTCCATCAGCTGTCCATATTTCTAAGACAAAGAATGTAAACTACCTTCAAGTTATGATAAACATTTGCCAGTGTTTACAGACCACAGCGTAAGAAAGAACCCAAAACATGAAACTGTGAAACAGAAGGCTGAAAAAATCAGGGCGACAGAAAACAAATACCTTTGTTCAACCCTTGCTAAAATCAGTAATTTAAGACCTGCAAAACTGAGTGTTATCCAGGCTCCACAACCATACTAAAGTACCTTAAGGTCCCTGGAGAAAAAGACCTTTTCCCAATTGAGTTCTGTACCAGTTAAGAAATCTCAGCCTGTTTCCCTCTCTCTTCTTTCCCTGTAAGAGAAACTGTCAGCGCTCGCTCACCTTCAGGTAAATTGGGAGATTCCTTATGCTGCTATAGATAAAGTTAAGTTTGATACATTTATGTCTACTGAGGTGCTGAAAGGGGTTTGTTTACATTCTTGCCTACTCTGAATGCAACAACTTTATCTAGGACAGAAACGAGGGCAGTCACCACACAAGGCTCCCTTGCCAAACAGTGGACTTGCATATCTGCCAGAACCAAGACCCTGCTGACAAACTTTTATCATTTCAAAATGAACATATGCTTTTAGGAAGACAAAAATAGATAAAACCTCAAAAGACTGTTGAAATTTTTTAGAGAGAATTATTTTGCAAGAATCACTCACACATTACCTAGTAAACCAGGCATGGGCAGACAAATCCTTTGCCTCAATCTAATATGACTATAAAGCAGCAGGGAGGGAAAAAAGGTTTAAAGTGTAAACTCTGGAGTTACTGGTTCAACACTGCAAACCTGCAATGGTTCAACACACAGCCTTGCAATGCCACATTATTAAAAATCAATACTTCTATATATTGACAACTTCTTAGCTGTAAAATGCCAGCGGCAGCAACAGGTTTTCATTTGTTCAGGTGAGCGTTTCTACAGAACAATTATTTTTGCTAAGCCTCAACAGGAGGGTGAGGAAATCAACTCCACATTTGTGAAGAAAGGCCACCTAGAAAAAGAAGACAGCTCCTCAAAGAGGGAGGAAGTCAGCAGGGGAACAACAGCTACTTCTCATCTTAAGCCACAGTCCATAGAGCAGATCCAAGTGAAGAAGTATCCGAAATTCCCGTCTGAGCAACAGGGGATGGATTTTCCTCTGGGATGGTGGAAGGCAAGGGTAGGGAGCCATGGTGGATAAAAAAATCACAGAATGTCTTCGGTTAGAAGGGACCTTAAAAGATCATCTCGGTTCCATCCCTGCTGCCATGGGCAGGGATGCCTTCCAGATGCTAACAATAGCTAACAGCTATTAGCTGTTATTAGCTAACAGCTTCTTAACACACAGCTTCTTAGCTAAACGCTAAGGAGATGCTAACAGTATGTTGGCTAATACATACATATGCATTTCTTTAGGGCAAAGGAAATTGTTTGGCAAACAAACTTATTAGAGATTAAAAACACACCTATTTAAAAAATAAAAATCAGAAACTTACTTTCTTTTACTTCTGCAGGTATTAAAATAGCAGTTCCAATTTATTTCTAGTTTTCCAGTTACTAGAAGAGGATAACATTACTCGGCAGTAGGCAGTACCATAACCTCTTGCTGTTCTAATAGTAGCCTCCAATGCTTTTTTAAGTCTCTGCACAGTTGCCTTGACAGTTTGTAGTCACCAAAATTCATGTAGCTGCAGGCAGGTCCCCGCAAAAGGAAGAGCCCTTCCCTGTGCTCACAGTGAATTTTGGTCAGGTTGGTTCCCAGCTGGGCGAGCTCCCTGGTCTGCGTTAGGGCACAAATGCTAATCCCAGCACATGCATGTTCCCCTCTTCCCTGAAGTGACACTTCAGTGCTCCTGCCGCTGGATCAAGGGCCACCCTCGACAACCTCATTAGCCAGCAAAGAAGCCACAGACAAGTGACTGCGAGTCATTAGAAAATGAAAGGTGCAAATGTGACAGAGGAGCCACTTGACATGTGCTCCAGTGTGGCACTCTGTGCGTTTTCCACATTTTGCTTTTGTCTTAAGGAGTTTGTGAGAGGGGGTTACTCAGATTCAACCTTTGCTCATGACAGGCTCCACCGGTTACCCAAACACCCACAACGAATAACAAGTTCTTCCACAACACTAAGGGGATGCTGTTGGGTTTATATATATATATANAATTATTTTGCAAGAATCACTCACACATTACCTAGTAAACCAGGCATGGGCAGACAAATCCTTTGCCTCAATCTAATATGACTATAAAGCAGCAGGGAGGGAAAAAAGGTTTAAAGTGTAAACTCTGGAGTTACTGGTTCAACACTGCAAACCTGCAATGGTTCAACACACAGCCTTGCAATGCCACATTATTAAAAATCAATACTTCTATATATTGACAACTTCTTAGCTGTAAAATGCCAGCGGCAGCAACAGGTTTTCATTTGTTCAGGTGAGCGTTTCTACAGAACAATTATTTTTGCTAAGCCTCAACAGGAGGGTGAGGAAATCAACTCCACATTTGTGAAGAAAGGCCACCTAGAAAAAGAAGACAGCTCCTCAAAGAGGGAGGAAGTCAGCAGGGGAACAACAGCTACTTCTCATCTTAAGCCACAGTCCATAGAGCAGATCCAAGTGAAGAAGTATCCGAAATTCCCGTCTGAGCAACAGGGGATGGATTTTCCTCTGGGATGGTGGAAGGCAAGGGTAGGGAGCCATGGTGGATAAAAAAATCACAGAATGTCTTCGGTTAGAAGGGACCTTAAAAGATCATCTCGGTTCCATCCCTGCTGCCATGGGCAGGGATGCCTTCCAGATGCTAACAATAGCTAACAGCTATTAGCTGTTATTAGCTAACAGCTTCTTAACACACAGCTTCTTAGCTAAACGCTAAGGAGATGCTAACAGTATGTTGGCTAATACATACATATGCATTTCTTTAGGGCAAAGGAAATTGTTTGGCAAACAAACTTATTAGAGATTAAAAACACACCTATTTAAAAAATAAAAATCAGAAACTTACTTTCTTTTACTTCTGCAGGTATTAAAATAGCAGTTCCAATTTATTTCTAGTTTTCCAGTTACTAGAAGAGGATAACATTACTCGGCAGTAGGCAGTACCATAACCTCTTGCTGTTCTAATAGTAGCCTCCAATGCTTTTTTAAGTCTCTGCACAGTTGCCTTGACAGTTTGTAGTCACCAAAATTCATGTAGCTGCAGGCAGGTCCCCGCAAAAGGAAGAGCCCTTCCCTGTGCTCACAGTGAATTTTGGTCAGGTTGGTTCCCAGCTGGGCGAGCTCCCTGGTCTGCGTTAGGGCACAAATGCTAATCCCAGCACATGCATGTTCCCCTCTTCCCTGAAGTGACACTTCAGTGCTCCTGCCGCTGGATCAAGGGCCACCCTCGACAACCTCATTAGCCAGCAAAGAAGCCACAGACAAGTGACTGCGAGTCATTAGAAAATGAAAGGTGCAAATGTGACAGAGGAGCCACTTGACATGTGCTCCAGTGTGGCACTCTGTGCGTTTTCCACATTTTGCTTTTGTCTTAAGGAGTTTGTGAGAGGGGGTTACTCAGATTCAACCTTTGCTCATGACAGGCTCCACCGGTTACCCAAACACCCACAACGAATAACAAGTTCTTCCACAACACTANAAAATGAAGGGATTCCAAATGCCCTAAGCCAAAGTTCTGGTCTCTCCCTCCAGCAAATAATCAGATGCATGAGGCTGTTGCAGTTGCAAAAAAATTCCCACTTTCAGCAAAATTTTGCAAAAAATCTCCACTTTGAATACCTTTAATGAAAAATTTCTCCTAGAGAATTTATAGCCTTGTAAAAGTGACTTGTGTGTATTCCACACTCAAAGCAAATCACACTTCTCGCAGAAGCAGCAGCTGAAGACCACCTTAATCAGTGGCTTTCTGTGAGGGTTTTGCTGCTTTTTAAACTCGTAATTGATGATACAGGCGGTTCAGCAGTTCACTGATGTGTCTGGCAGAAGCACCTCGTTGTCAGTGTGCAAACACAGATAGTTTTGTGTCTCCTCTCTTCCTCCCTCCCTTAGAGCGAGGCTGTCACACTGAACCTATTAACACAGCAGCACCATTAAGGGAATCTTAAGTAAGCTCCTTAAGCAAAAACCAGCTGGATAAGATCACACCACCAATCTGAAAAGCAATCTTTGGCTTGAAGCAGAACAGGGAGAGCTCACATTAAGTATTCCACCAGAGCAACCAATAACCTCTAGACAGCAAAAGGGTACCAACACATTCCAGTGGCACAACTGCTTGCAAGCAAAACATGTCTGGGCAAAATCCCTCCCTCTTCATGTTCAGGTGCAGCTCCAACGTAACCAACCCCAGCAAACCAGAGAACTTGATACCAAAGCAGGCACGTCATGACAACTACCACACAGGTATCTCCAGCAAATTCTTTCAAGGCACACTGCAAACTGCTTTGGAGGTCACAGGTAACCTCTGAGCAACAGGCTGCCCTCCACTGCTCTGGAAAATAAAGCCTAGGAGTATTATCATGCTGCATTCCATCCAGTAATTAATTAAAAGCCTTCATTTCTAACTGGGATGAAACTCTAAGCAGTCTTTTGCCAGCAACATCTGAGGGCTACAAAAATCTCCCTGCAATACAGCCTGTAAAATAACTTAGTGTATGGCTGGAATAGAAAAAAAAAAAGATTATGAATAAAATTAGGTGCAGGCACTGTATTTTTCAGGCTTACAAATGCACTATATACAACAGCATAAGAGTTTATCCAACAGCAAAAGAAACAACTACTACACTAGAAATAGTGAATGATCACACATGCCTATATTTTTTTTCAAGTTTCTGCCAGAAACACAAAAAAAATTCCTTCCAACAGATGCTGAATGCTATATGCAAAACGAATAAATAAAGGCAGGTTTACCAATCTAGCAGTTATACCATGTTTTGAATGAGCAATCCAATTACATAATGCTCTCAGAAGGAAACCTGCTCCAGCAGATCCCAGGGTAAATAAAAAACACCCAAACCCTCCACTTCTCACAGGCTTTGGTGTACACAGTGGAGGGAGGGTGCATTCACTCTGTATGTTGAAACACGTCTGAGAATGCTGGAAAACAGCTGCTTGGGCTGGGTTCTAGAGGTATTGATGCAAGAGATATTTTTATCTGTATTATGGATATAAATTTTTCAAGTTCTATGCTAGAAAGTTTTAATCTTTGCAGCAGTTTAAGACAAATGAAACACGTAACAAGGAAACTCATCCTATGCTCTATGCTGCACTGGGTTTTTGCCCTCTGAGTTATACTTTATTGCCTGGATTCCCAAAACCATTTCACTCCTTCCCCTTACCTCCTTTTCCTTCTTTACTGCTGCTCCTCCAGCCATTCTAGTGCTGCTCTAGTTCTAAGTAAGGTCCTGTAGCTGTCTCCACCTCTTCCAAGAGATTATCCCAATCCACAGCACTCCTCAGTAACCTTTCCTGGACATCCCGATCTTCTCAATATCCTTTTGCCCTTCTTCTGGACAAAAATCAGAAGCTGCTGCTGTAGAGACAAGAACTCTCAGCAGCTTGCTTTACCTTAAAAAGCTCACTGAAATAACTAAGTCTCTTTTTCCACACACACTGGAACACTTAGTACGGAAGAGCCTGCTCAGCCACCACTGCTAGTAAAATGAAGTGGCAGGAGCAGCCTGCTGCCTTAGGGGATGTGCTTTCTTCCTGCTGCTTTTCCTCACCCCAGCCTCCCTAAAAACATCAGCACCACGGGTCTCTCCTCACTCTATTGTCTTCTCAATGTTACAGCCTCCCAGCAAAGCTGGTAAGAAGCAAGGATGTCAGCCACAGGTCACAAATCTCAAGCCTGCATTAGATCACAGCACAGAATCAGTTTGCTACCTCCAGTTTCATACTGGCATGTGGAAACACAACAGCTCTCAACTTTGGGTTTTCTTGGCAGCTTTAGACTGCCTTCTGTTCCATCCTCTTCCAGGACATCCCTTCTCATACCCTCCTAGCTAAGCAGAGCAGCAGATATTCCTGCTCCAAGTCCCTTGTATGAACACTTACTGAGGGGGGTGTAATTCCACAAGGAGTTTGTGACTGGGCATATGCTTGAGATACTGTAGATTTATCTTCTCTGTGATAAACACGTATTCCTGTTATGAACAGCACCACACAAGAGACTGCAATCAGCAGAAACATATTCAGACCCTTCCTGACTATAAACACTCATATCATGACTTGCAATGCTTTTCTCCTGTCCCTACTTTGAAGCTGAGATGGGGAAAAGAAGCACTCAGGTAATTAGAAATTACTTTATCTGTACACGGGTGTTAAACTGCAATTCCCTCACCTTCCCTACCATCCTATACTACCTGTTAAAACTTCTCACCCCATCTCACTCATTTCTTCACTGCTTATCCTGCCTTCCAGAAAACCGTCATCAGCTGCCTTCTCCCCTTATCAGATCTCTTTCTCTCCCCAGGACTAGAAGTTCACCTCATTCACATTTTCTTCTCCAGGTCGACTCCTCCAGACGCCCTCAAGCACTCTCAACTCTCCAGACAAATGGTTTCAGGTTGCGTCTCTTCCCTGCCTCAGCTCCTTGTTCCTTTACTCCCACAAATCAAAGACAGCTTTCCTCATCACTAAGGCTGGGCTGCAGATGTGCAAACCGAGAAAAAAATTCTAAATACAACCCGTGTCTTTACAATCTGTTTAAAATCACTCCTTTTATTGACTTAGTTTCTTTTCCCTTTCTCATCACAAAGCTCCAGGAAACAAACAGATGGTTGCTACAGCGGTGAAAAGGGATGCTCCACCCTGGAGTGTGCCCCTGCCTCCACACTGCCTTTAGTTCAGGGCCAGGGGTCAGCTTCACCTGAAAAAAACCTGCCCAAGCCAGGTAACTCATGCACACATCAGATGAGCGGGCTGAGCTCTGCATAGTTAAAAATGACTGAGGGTAAGGGCAGATCTCTGTGGAAGTGAACTGGAAGGAAAAAAAAAAATAAAAATCAGGCAAAAGTCAATCCAAACCATAATGGATTAGGATACGACAGCATCCTGAGTCTAACACTACTAGTCTTGCTATTTTTCTTAATTCTCTTTGGCATAAAAAGCTGGAGGGTCGAGGACACTGTCCTGCGTTTGGCTGGGACAAAGTTAATATTTTTCTTAGTAGCTGGTGGAGTGCTGTGGTTTTGTTTCATCGCCTCTCTCCAGGGCTGTATCTCTAGCTACCAGGATTTCCAAACTTCACGCCGACAACAAAAGGACGAAATCAGATATGCACAATACACCTGACGTCTCTTCCAGCCCCGAGCCGCAGTTTCGGTAACACAACCCGCACCGANGGCGCGGGGCCAGTTCCAGACGTCCCCGAGGAGAAGGGGCCTGAGGGGGGCTTAAGTCTGCCGAGCAGATGCGGGTTCTGCTTCTCTTTTGTTCTTCTCCTGCCCTTGAGCGTTAATAAAATTCAGAGCATTCGTGGTGCAGTGCTGGCCACAAGATCTTTTTTTTCTATTTTCCCCATTTTTTAGGGACTCTTCTGGAAGGCCCCAGCCATAGCCCCTGAAGTGGGTTACGGGTGGGCTGTGAGGCATGGCAGGCACTGACTGCCGGCCGCANTCTTCGAGCCCCGAGCCGCAGTTTCGGTAACACAACCCGCACCGAGCCTTTCCCAGCGCCCCCCGCCCAGCAACACCGTGACCCTCCTCTTCACCAGGGCTGGAGGGGCTGCCCTCGGCACGGCTCCCCACGGCCTCCGCTCGCCCCCATCGCGGGGCTGCCCCTCAGCGCCGCTCGGCCCCGGCTGCGCCTCGGGGCTGCCCTTGAGCGTTAATAAAATTCAGAGCATTCGTGGTGCAGTGCTGGCCACAAGATCTTTTTTTTTTATTTTCCCCATTTTTTAGGGACTCTTCTGGAAGGCCCCAGCCATAGCCCCTGAAGTGGGTTACGGGTGGGCTGTGAGGCATGGCAGGCACTGACTGCCGGCCGCAGCAGCAGGAATTGCTCTAAATTGTGGTCCTCGGGAAGAATATTCTGTGTCAGTCATTTGTTAAATTAAAGCTTTTTTATTCTGAACGTTGACAAGGGAATTTTAACATGTAGGCCTGTCTTAAATATGGTTCAGTACAAGAGGGAGGTGTGTTTTTTGCAAGCACCTGTAGCAGACTGCTGGCTTCCCAGTCCTTTCCTTGGATGCTTTAGAAGAGATTTCTAAGAAAATCTCTTCCTTCCAAGACTTTGTGTGAACAGCGTAAACCAGTTTAACATGAGGCTTTTTAAACATCGCTGGTAGCTTTGGTCTGGCCTCAGGTATGGTTATAAAGCCCAAGAGCAAAGCCAGGTGTCCAACACTGCTCAGAGCACAGGTCAGGACCTTGCTGTGCCAGCTGGCTGCTGGGAGAAGCATATCGCTCCCTCTGGAGATTATCTGCTCCACAGACTGTGGAAATTCCTTTTCCTACCAGCCCATGCTCAAATCAAGGACTCAACTTCAGTGCCGCTTGTGCTGGCAGTGCAGCACTGTGCTGGGCATCCCACAGCCCTGGAAATAGTCGGGTTCAAGAAACAGGATTTTAAGAGCTAGTAGCTGATCAAGAAAACTTCGCATTCACAGACTGCAGTCAGTGGAGAACATGCTATTTTGAAGAAATATCTCTTTGCTCTCTGCCCTGTCTACTGTTGCTGGACTGCTGTCCTCTGTAACTACACAAGAGTAGCACCAATCCCTTTCTCCACATAATCACAGAATTATTCAGGAGGAAGGTCTATAAATTAAAGGGCTACAATAGGTTGGCCAGGCAGACAGAGAGTAGAAAGATATTATAAATGGTGCCTACGTGCTGTAACTCTACATCACCACTCAGCAGCTGAGGATCTAACTCAAATCTCCATGTTGGATATCTGAATAGTAAACGCAGGCAAATTTTCCTCTTTGTCAGAGACTGTGTGTGTCTCACCACATGCTGTGTTCCCACATTTCCTCAGCATAAAGGCTCCACTAGGATGTCTCTCAGGAGACTTCCCTGATTAAACAGCAGAAGATCAAAAAATAGTTGGATTTCCAGTATTCCTTGACTGTGCTCCCACCGTGCTACCCTGAGCTTGAACACATTTTTGGCTAATATAGTGGTTTGGGAAAAGAGGAGGGCTGTGGTGTTGATCTTGCCCTAGTATTGTAAAATATGGAGATTAGACCATGTACTAGTAGACTTCCTGGGGACTTGTTTTCTGAAAAGGCCACACTTCCCTCACTTCTGTCTTTGTTACGTTGCGTAGTTAACTCCAATATTTTACTTACCTTTTTATTAAAAAAAAAAAATCAATATTTTTTCCTTAAACAGACAAAGGAGGAAAAGTTTGGGGTGTCTTCATGTCTTTGTTCAGTAGTGCCACAGTGATCATGCCTTGTCCAGAGGTAAGAGGAATGTGATCTTGTTCGAACATGAGATTTACATAGTTCTTTTTTTCATCAAATGTAGGCAGCTGCCTTCTCACTGCTTGTCTGCACTTCCACCTCACTTTGGATGCGAGTTGTGGCTGCTGGCTAGCTGGCTGTAGTTCCAGGCTGTTTGGGTGAGTTTGCAGGTCTGGGGGCTGCTGCTGATAAACTCTAAGTAATAAATAAGACACAGTGAGAATCACCGATGTTAAGAGCAGACTGTAAGTGGGCTCTACCCTGACTTTGTCCAGCACATACCTAAATGTGGTCTTGCTCAGCTGCTGTGCTTGGGACCTTGTTTTACTTTTTTTGCTGGTTTTCCACAACAGGAGTAATTCCTGAAGCAGGGAGCAGCACTCACCATTCTTCTACTACTGCTTCAAGCACTGTGAGGCTTTCAGGAGCAGTCCTTCCTACTCTGATGGATGCCAGAGCCATAGCCCAGAGGTACCACTGCCAGCCTCTCATGAAAGCAGGTATTTGCAGATAATCTTTGAAAAGAAAAGTCACCACAGTATTAGGCAATGAGCTTGTTAAATTAAATGGGTTACTTTACATAGGTATTCACACAGAATGCAAAAAGGTCCCAGCAAGGCTGAGCTTACTAGCACTACCACAGTCTAAAATAAGAGGATTTAGCCTTCTGGCACTATCCATAGGAAACCAAGCCATGGAGCCCTCAAGCCTGTCACAGCAGGCCCCATGACTTATTCACCACCACCACATTTAGTTTCCACCCTGCCGCACTCTGCAGTAGAAATTTATCATGAGTTAGCATATGTGAAGTAGCATTTGCCCCCAACAAACACAGCTAGAGTTTTTCAAAGTTTTGTGAGTCTCGCAGTTTGTGGCATTATTCCAAATGTTTATAGCTATCTCATCCAAATAGATCTGATGTGCATTCCCCACTCATATTCCTGTTGTTTAATGTCAAAACCGTCCTCTTTGTCAACATGGCATGGAAACCTCCTTAAGAGGGGTAAGGATATAAGGGGCAGAAGAGACTCTTAACATCATAGTGTAAAGGAGATGAAGGGACATATTTTTGGTGCAAATAAAGCCTGAATTGTGTTTTTTAAAAAACCATTTGCTTTCAAGTCAACAGCCTTCTCAATGGTAAAACTAGAACTTCGGAGCATGGAAAGCTGTGATAGGGGCTTAGAGGAGAGGAACATCATTTGCTGTAAATATTTTATCATAGCTGTGTATGTGAGTTTAAAACCTCAGAGAGGTTTGTAAGAAGGCTGTTTTAAGAAGGAAAAATGTATTCTTCTGCATAAAAAACACAGTTACTGTGTATAGATTTTGCCTGCTTTCTTTGTGGACAGGTACAACTTTTGGGAAGGTTTTGCAACACCCACCTGCCAGCTGGAGTCTGTATGAGGTCTATCTCATACCTTGGCTAGCATGTGACAGTGGGGCTGTGCTGTCCTGTTGTGTGGCTGGATGGTCACATGAGTGAGGACAGAAACCCATGCTTTGACCTTGGAATGGGCGCCCAATGTGAGCGTGCAGTTTGCAAAGAGCCCCAGAGAACACCCTGCAGATGGATGAGTGATCTTAGCAGGTTGGAGTCAGCCTCCTCTCTAAAAGTCTGGCAAGAGATCAGTGTGTGAAGGATAATTAACCAAACAAGTCGTCTGGCACAAACAATGCTTCTACTGAGTGTTTTCTCCAAGAGACAAATTTACTGCACACATTATGTGCTGACATAACACGCACTGACAAATGCAGGTGATTTACTCTCAAAGATACTCTCTCACTGCTCATGCAGTACTGGGGTAGAGGGAGGGTGCCCTTATTCTAGGGGTACGACCATGAAAAAACACCTTACCAGGCAGCTCCAAGAATCTTGTGTCCTTGTAGGCAAGCATGCTGCCCTTAGTCCTGAGGCATCCTGCTGTACCTCCACAGCCACTGCTGCAGTTTTTCACCCGCTGCTTGGGTGCCTTCAGAAAGGCAGATCTCTGTTCTTCCCTTTCCCATGTCTGTAGGCATACATAGCATGCTAATATATTACTTTTAAAAAAGTTGGACCATTACTTAGGAATACGGTTCTACACACACAAGTGAGGTGGAGGTGCTGTTATTCTACATGTTAAGATGTGCTTTTGGAGCGTAGCATACCTCATGCTGTGCTGACTGCCCATTTGATGTTGTATTTAAGAGGCAAAAATAGCCAGTTATGGTGGTTGTACAGGATAGGCCCTTTCTGTGACACCAGGAGTCAATTGATGTTGATTCCTGGATAAAAAGATAAATAAATAATCTGTGCCTAGCCTGCCTTCACTTACCTGCTGGGTTCTACCAGAGTGCTGTTCCTCAGACCATTATGTTTTGTATACTTGTTAGGAAGTCATGGCAAGATTGGAACTGAGAATGGACCCCTCTGCAATTTACACCAGGGAATGCCTATTCCAGTAAACGAGAATCTTACACTCAAATGAAGAGTCACCACTGCTGAAACTTAAGTGGCTGCTACAAAATGCCTGTTCTACCCTTGTTTAGAAAGCAATCAGTTTGACAAGCAGGACTTTCCTCTCATGAAGCCATGCTAGCTGTGACTGATGCCTGTTTTGTCCCCCAGGTGGTTTTCAGTAACTCCTAGAATAACCTTTTCCATTATTTTACCAGGCACTGAAGCGACACGGACAGGCCTGGAGTCTCTGGAGTCCTCCTTCCTTGCCCTTCTTGAAAGCTGGGACAATGTTTGCCAGCTTCCAATCAGCCGGGTACTCGCTGGATTTCCATTCCAGATTTTGTCCTTGTGCACAGATACTTCATTGCCAATAAGCAACTTGATTTCCAATGACTTTTAGGAACTTTGAGGTTCAGCTTTTCTGTCTTTGGTATGAGCTGACTTTTTTCTGGCTCTGAAGCCACAAGAACAGATGAGTGCCATTTCATGTGGCAGCATGTCTGTAGTACTATAAAAGTGATGTTGTGTCTTCTTGGAATGAAGTGAGGATAGCTGCCATATTACCTGAGTGAATTCCTACCAGTTGAAAAAGGCAGTAATTTATATTTTGCAGCCAGTTTCCTGATGCCTTTCAAATCTGCCACACACCAAGAGTCATCAGTCACACCGACAGTATTTATATAATGAACAATATGTATAAAATCAGCAAAGCTGATACTGTCACATCATAAATGCTTTCTCTTAACAAGCTGAACTGCTTACATGAGGATAGCAGCAGAATGGCACATGCCATGCTGGAACATGAGAGCTTCCTTCCTCTTTCTTTGAGGCTGCTTCTCAAAAGAGGGCAGCTGCATGAGCTATACAGGGTAACACCAGAGTTACTTTAACAAGTAGTTAAAAGTCCTGGAGGGATATTAGTGATGTGGTCCTTCACTGTAACCAAGATTTCTTCTTTGAAAAACTCTCCTTAAAGCCTGTTTGGAAGGAACTTCTATCAGTATCCCACAAACTCCAGTGGTTTGATGAGAAAGAAAAAGCTCTCTGTTGCTTAAGGATGCAAATTAGACCAAAATACGTAAATGCTATCAAAAAAGAGAAGTTCTCTTCTGATTCTTGTCCAGACTTGTGCAAGAAGCCTTGTCCTATACACAAATAAATACCAGGCAGGGGTATCCATTCCATTTTATGTTTATTATGAAAGTGATTTTAACAAAAGTTTTATTACATGCTTCATTTTTAACTTTGACATAGAAATCAAAGCTATTAATATACAGAGGCAAAAGGAAATGTATTTTCTTATAAGGTACATTTACAACAACATTTTCTACTATAAATCTGACAGAATTGTTAAAATATTGGTAAAGCTTAGCACTGTATTTTGTTTTCTAAGTATCAAATTTTGTACAGTTATTCACTACCCTTGGTCTAAACTATTATTGTACATTTCATACGGAAATAGCTGTTTGTACACAATTTACATTGGTAATAAAGCTTAGAAGTCCCAGCAGCATCTACAACCGGTCAGTTTAAAACCTCACTCCTGCGCAGTGGTTTACATGGAGCAAATTGATGCAGAAACCAGTATTACACCCCGTGTGCTTCCCCCTGAAGTCCAGCCTGCCAGAAATTCCTGCTTAAACTGGTGCTGGACATGATCATAATGAACTTTTTTGCAGGTGAAATACCACTGGCCTCAGTGGTTTTCCCTAAAAAAGGCTCTGTGATCAGATCCAATGTGAGGTTTTATCACTTCCACTGCTCCCTACGAGCATAGAGATCCCACAGATTTCCTTGTCTTTCCACTATCCATGTGTGTCATCCATTAAATTCCCTTTTATTTCTGAGTTTTGAGTTGTTTCTTATCCTAACAATGGAAGAACCACCACTAGCTTTAAATACATATTCTTTTTATATTATGAAAATGGGAAGCACTTTAGAGTGACACTTGATAGTCAGTTCTGTTTAAATTAGGATGCTAAATTGCCCCAGAAAACTCCTCCTGTCATTCCAGTGAGACTGAAGAAATAACAGGATCTGTAATCTGGAATGATAAATCTGGCAACTGCCTGACATCTACCCCAGTCTCCTAAGGTATCTTTGTAATCAATGTGTTGAGCCCCTGCTGCTCTCAATGCAAATTAATGGCCTAAGTTATAAAACATAGAAAACAATATTTACAAAATATTTTTAATTAAAAAAGTAACCAAAAAAACCTCTAAAAAAGATATTTCACAATAATTAAAATAAAGTTTAATTAATCAAAGCCACTTTTTTCTAGATATTGAGAAAATTGAATTGCAATTGTTTGTATATCTTCAAACTTGTTATCTCTGCTCTTTAAACAGATGGTTTAAATTATTAGATCTAAAGGTACTTTTGTACATTTTACTCTTGTATATTACATATTAATTTTATAGATTAAAAGCTTTATGATGAAAGAATAAATAAATGAAATAACAAACTGGAATTGTATATATTTAGATCCTTAGATAACAGTTTTTTTGACATTGTTTATTTTCCACTCTGCTTCTATTCATATGAGAGATAAAACACAAGACTTGTCTCTGAATCCAAGTCTCTCACCGAGGAGTAAGTTCATAGTACCTTACAGAAATTTCCCTTCTTCCAAAAATTCTTCTGGAAGACAAAAGTATTCTTTTTTTTGCAAGTGCTTACAACAGTCTCTCATTCTAGAAAAGTATTTCATTGCAGTCCCAGAGTACTGAGATTCTATAAGAACTCCACCAGTTACTCCCATTCCTGTCCATCAGTGGTTTTAAACTACAAAAAAAATGCAACTCCTTGAACTCACGATGCAAATATAAGGAACTGTGTGTGTGTGTGACTCATTCCCATCATTAAGAAATCATTCAGACCCCTGAGGTGGCTGAGAAATTTGCCACTGGGTCCAGTTGTTCAAGATTTTACTCCAGTTTTTAAGAGCATTCAAAGGTATTTAGAGTCCAGACAAGGGAGCTGTCACAGAGCAGGTGAGTTTTGCTGTCAAACACCTGTCAGCAGACCCTGTATAAGAATCACAGCACTACTTTTGCTCCTTAAGTTCCTAACCTGCCATCTGCAAGATTAAGACCGGGTTTTTTATAGGTAAGACTGATCTGCGAAATTTGAATGTGTTGGGCAGGCTTATAAAAAGGCACAGGGTGGGGTTTGACTGTCCTTTTGGAATGCTGAACACATGCAAAGGGTATTTCTCCCTCATGTGGCAGCATCCTTGCATTCCGCTCACAGACAGGATTTCAGGCGAGCTGTGCTCTTTAAAACCTGCTGACAACTCAGAGTATGGACCCCCTGAAAGCTCTGATCAATCCTGTATTTATTTAAGCTAGTTTAAAACTAAAGTAAACTAAACCTGGCTTACAAGGTAAGCTAGTTTTAAGTAAGCTTACTTACTTTCAAGTAAGCTTACTTTAGAATGAAACTGCTGTGTAGGAAGGATTAGTCTAAATCTTAAATAGTCATAACTTTGTTCTATGGGGGAGGCACAATGAGGAAATAAAATTCTTTTGAAAAGTTGGCCTTCAGGTAAAAAATCTAATGTACGATGGAAGAAGGAAGACAGGGCAAGAAAATGGGCTGAAAGACTTCAGAACTTTTAAATCCAGTTCCAGCGAGCTAAGTCTCCAGGCAGAATAAGTCTTGTTATTGAAGGCAAGATGCAGTGTGGCAGAAGAGGTGGCAATGCACTGAACACAGAATCCTGCCGCTCCCTGTACTCAAGTGACACACAGAGGCACCTTTGTGTCCTCAGCACTTTCAAGGCGCAACTCAAGGCTTGATGAGCAACTTGTGATTGCTGCAGGGTCCTGGACTGCAGCAGGTGTGCAGGCAGGGATTTGGTAGCCTGTGAAAATGTTTAGGGATGATTCACCACCACCTTACTAAAAATAAGTGCAGTATTTAAAGCAGAAAGAGAGGCTTAAAATGGTACGTGCTGCAGGTGCAGGTTTTAAGCATACAGGCATTTGCAAATTGAAAATAAAAAGCTCTGTTTGTGTCACGGGATTGGGCAATCACAAATGGGCGCTTCTTCAGTCTACCTGTAATAACACATAAATGTGTTGTTGCACCCGTCCTGCAGACAATGTGTAATTCTGTAAGAACAGATACAGGGCCATATTTATTGAGATATTTAAATGCAGTATTTCATATTCAGGGTAAAAGCTAAAATGTTATATTCTGTAATGTTCATGAAGCTGGTTTGCTTAAAGGCAGCTGTATTTCTCCTTGTACTGTTTTTGATTCCCAAATGTTTGTAGATCTTCTCTGTAGAAGAAAACATTCTTTGTTGTTGTGCTGCTACTGTTTAGCAGCAACAGGTTCTCTGACTTTGACAGTGAAGGCATCCTACACTAACAAATGAAAAGCTGAACTCACCTATTTGGTGACTGCCGGTTTCTGTAACTGTAAATCTAGTATGAAAATCAAAGCATTTTTAATTTCTAGAGCTGGTATAAAAATTCTGTGCTGTTCTTTGAATCAACTGAAATGAGTTCAGACTGCCCTATATACCACTTGTCATTACTTATTTCATTAGAAATTTGCACATCCAAGAGCATTCTATGCGGGGTGGAAAGATATCAAGCCTAACTCATTTTCTAAATATATCAGATATGAGCCCCCTCTAGGTTCACAAGCATTTAAGTGTCAACTTTTGAGGGTCAAATTTCTCTTTCTTTCAGCGCCTTCCTTCAGCCACACAAAGCCTGTGTTTGCCACAGAAGTCCACAAGTGCCTTGTCCTGACTGTGGTGTCCTTGCCCTGACATGGCTCTGGGGAATATCAGCCTCATTCTCAGGCTGTCTGTCAGGATGAACTGGACAAAACCCCTGCTTTTTTGTAGTGTGGTTTTAAGTCAGGGCAAGTGGTACCAGAGCCAAATGCAATTTCTCTTGCCTGTCTTCACCTCTCACAGCTCTGTCAAGGTCCCACTGCCAGTGGCCAGAACTGGGACATGTCCCTCTTATGGTTTCTCTCTGGCACTGGATTTCCCATGGAGCTAAGAACCTGGAAAATGTTACTGCCAGTGGTTTCTGGAGTCTGCCATCAGTGTCATACAATGCTATTATGTCCAAACATGTTGGTTGTTAAAAAAAAATTTTAGCAAGGATTTTACTAAACTCAGTGTACAGTACCAGGTTCCGAAGTTTGCTTACTCAAGTTTGAAATACTAAAGATCACTGTGAATCATTTGCCAAGTGAGGAAGTTATTTTTCACCATATTTTTCATATCTTTTCCTTCATACTTTCAGTAGAATGTCTACAATCCTGACTCATTCTAATGGATCTGAATAAACACTGAATAACCTATCAGACTTTGAACTACTGTTTGGCTAAAGTAGTTTTTTAGCTATATACTCCTGCATAATTGAATACCTGAAAAGATTTTTGCTTTTTAAGTTTGTTTCTGTTTTTTTTTTTTTTGGTACAAATGACTACTGTTAAAGAAAAAAAAAGCAAATTTGTTCTTTTTAGTGACCCTTGGTGAATAATAAATAAAAGTAGTTTTAACATTCTCAAGAAAAAGTTAGGTATAACAGCCTTTAACAAAGGACTTTTATGGAGAAGTGACATTTTTAACAAGGGTTAATGTATATATATTAAAAAGAAAGCTCACCAAAGATTTGAGCTCCATGAGTGGAAAAAAAGAACTTTTAGACTATAAGGTCAGGCTGTTCAGGCATAGAAAGAAAAAAGATTATATTCTTCAAGAGAAAAGGAAAGAAGGCAAACAAAATTACAAGATGTTTAAGTAGAAAAACTCAACAGACTACCTAAGGTGTGTTCTCATAGAAATTAAATATTCAACCACTTGTCAACAGAAGTCAACAGAAACCAACTGTGTAAATTTAAGCAGTACTGACTTAAGGAAAAAAACAGCAAAAAGTAACACTGCTGTTTTATCCTTGCTCAAGGAGAAAAAATAAGTGTCAGAAGATAATCACAACCACCCATAATATATGTCTTTGAGAACATCCAAGGTCGTGTTAAACTACAGGGTAGACAGGCAAAAAAAAAAAGCAGCAAAGCAAAATTGTGTGTCAGTCTTTTTCTGAAAGGATGCTGCCAGGAGAGTTCATTTCTCCATTTAATAAACTTATAGAATCAAAAGGGAAAATGAGGAAGGGACTGAAAAGGAAAGAGTCTAAAATACTAATATTAAAAAAAAAAAAAAAAAGGCTCCTCTCTCATTTGATTTAGCTTCTGTGCTGGGAAAGAGCAGGAAACCCTGGATTTATCATCATGGCAAACCCACTGTCACTCTGTGAGCCGGGCCCGAGCACAAGGCAAAAGCTCTCGTGCAGTCCCTGTACTTGATGGGCTCTGTGGCTACCAATTTGGGATAAAAAGGGAGAGCCAGGTCTCTGCAAACACAGAACCTGCCCTCCAGCTCTTCTGCAAAACCATGTCCTGGTCACCTGACAATCTGGGGCTTGGACACAGTTGTGTTCCCAGTGTTTTAGAGACAGCAGGTCCAGCAACAGCTCCTTGCTGAGCTCCTCCCATGCGTGTTGTCCTGAGGGTGACTCTGTTGGTCTGCATGTGGGGGGTTCCCAAGGAAGAGGCAATAGCTGACCCTTTACTGGGCAGCAGCTGCATCTTCACTGATGCTATTTTTCCTGGAATAATACATATTGAAAGAGATTGTCCCAGAGTAAACCATTATCCAGTACTATAAAACCTCAAAGGGCTGCAGTTGGGTGTTAATAGAAGTGACAAGCACTTGGAGAAGTCATTTAATTGTCTACACAAAGTTACATATAGATATGAGTAAATAGGGTGTGTGGGAGTAAAGATTTAAGCATGAATAATATTTACAGTAACTAGAGATAACATTACTAATGTACCCACAAATAGAAGTATATATTTATATATTGTACTTAATTAGATGCTCTCTTAATGGAAAGAAAACCAAGACTACTAGTGTTGTTAATTTCTCACGTATCCTATTGTAAATGTCTTTAAAGGGACCAATTGATGCATGGAAATCCAGAGCTAAATCTGTTTCAATTAAGTAATTGACTGTGGCAAACCTCTGAAGAAGTTTAGAAGAGGACAGATAAAAACATTAGGACATTAGGGCATGGAACTCATAAAACAAAATTACACTTTTTTTTTCTTCTTTTTTTTCCTGTTTGATTTCTACTTGGACAGAGGTTCCACCAAGCCACAAATGAGAAATAACAAAATTTAGATTGTTTTGTTTTCTTCTAAAGATTCAAATATAAACTTCAAGTGCAATTCAAAATCCAAGTATTATTTATACTACATACTTCTTTCTGTAACAGAACTTATCTGCAGGTAGTTTAATCATATTTGAATAGATTCCTCCTTTCTTTGCCAAAAGTTATTGTTGATGAAAAATAAAAAGCTAGAAAGAATATTTTTACATAGTGAGATTTCAGATGGAAAGTGAGGATACACTAGTGCAGACATAAATCTGGATCTACTAGATGTACTCAGGGATGCATAATTTTTTTTTTTTTTGTAGTAAGAATCCCATTCAGAACATTGACTTTTAACAATTATAAAACATTATAGGTGTTCTTCAGTAACAATTGAGAACAAAGACTGCAAAAAAGAGCTTTCAAAGTAGCAAATGTTTCTACTACGGAGGAAAGACAATATTTGACAGGAATGCAAAGTAACCAAAAATTGAATACTACTAGACTATTTGTATGGTCGTAGAAACCTGGAAACTTTTGATCGCAGTAGCTTTATAAATGATCTTGGAAACATTTCTTTTGACTCTTGTGCTGTGTACTTGAAATAGTTTTGAGGGTGTGCCAGTACATCAAAGAGAGCTTTAATCAGTTTCTTGTCCTATGGAAGACAACACAGACATGTTAGATAAAGGCAAGGTTTTGGATTTAGCGTCTACATAGATTTCAAAATTGAAGATCAAGTCTGTTTTGCCAAACTTGAGTCTGGGTAAAGCAGTGTAAGGAGACTGCTCCACGTTTCTGTGGAGTTTTAGAGGGATGAGTTTGCCTGCTGTGCTGGATGCTTTTTGCAGTGCTCCTGGCAGGAGCACAAATTAACCACAAACTGCACGTGTCAGGCATTAGAACTGCAAGCTGCCTCTATCCTTCCCACCTGCTTTGTGCTGCTGTCCAGGCCTTCCCTCCATGGATGGGAGATAAGGCTGGTCCTCAGTGATGCTGAGTTTTCCAAGGACCTTCTCCTGTACCTTGGGAAAGCCTTGACTCAGAGCCTCAGCTGAGCCCGTGCCTGGCACTGTGCATTGCACCTGGAACCTGAGCAACCCAAAAGCTGGAGGGAGAGAACAGCTCTGGGCAGGGATGGCTAAGGAGCCAGTTCTTCCTCAGCTTCTGTCCTTCCAAGCCCTACATTTACTTGGCTCAATCTTGCCATCTGACCGCCATTTTTTCAGTTTTAATGAGTCAGTTGTTACAGGTGTTGCTTGTATCTTTGGAAAACCAATTCTGATTGAGGCAAGATAGTGATTTAGGTAAATACATTATTTAATGCACAGCAAATTTAATGAGTCATTTAAACATTTAAATGGCAGACTGATGCTGAAGAAGGCTCTTCAAACAATAGGTCCTTCATTCTTGGCTGACTCATTTTTCAAACATACAATCTTATCAATCATATTAGCATATATTTCATTTAGTTCCTGCTTCCACAAAGGACATAAGCACATGATGAGTCCAGCTCAGTGACTTAATTTTGGGCTGCTTCAAATTCCAGCATAAACCTCAGAAGACAGAGAATTCAATCTGGGGGTCACCCGTAAGCATTACATATAATGACACTATCAAGGTATTGAGAACTATTATAGGAAAATGCTAAGGAAAAGGAATTCTTGGTTGGCCTCAAAAAAGCAGAATTTTTTTACCTTTAGAATTTCTTGATGGTTTTCTGATGCATATAATCGGCCATCTCGAACAATGTCTTCTATTAGTTGTTGGTAATCCTCTGAAAAATAAAGATCAGTTGTGTGACTGTGACATGTTTTGGGAGGGCAATAGTCAGACATGAGCTAGGCCTCCTCTTGCAGACACAGCTGAGAAATTTTGTATCCAGTTAATTATTCAGGGTCTCTCTCAGTGTCTGCTGTATTCTAATTTAATCACCTTAAAATTCTCTATTTCTTTATAACAGTGGTTTTGAATTATCCCTATAAATACTAACATCCTCAAAAAACTACTCCCTCCAGGTAATAATGCTGTATTATCTCCACTCTAGAGATGAAGAAACAGGGATAAAAAATAACTTTTCAAACATTATGTATGTTATATGTATGTTATTTCAAAGTCTTTGCAACTAAAACTAAATGAGGCACATAAAGTTTTTCCTCGTTCTTCTGTTCCTGCAAGCAGTGTAAGAGAGATTCTAAAGGAAAATTTTCCACAATTCAGATATAACACAAAGATGAAAAACAATTCCATTCTCACCATCATAAGTCACATAGGGGACCTGAAATCCTTTTCCACTGTTTCCTTCATTTGACTTGAACTGAATCCAGAGTTTCCTCGATCTTGAGGTAAATGCAATAGGTCTCTCATATGTCTGACATGTTTCATATGTAGTAATTGAAGTAGGAGAAGCTAGAAATAAAGTTAAACAATGTTCTTCATGAAATAATTTTTGCACCCTTACTCATCTAGGGGTCAGAGATGTCAAATTGACAAGACCCTTCTGAGCTGACATATTCCTGAGAGCAGAAGCTTTTTGTGATAGAATGGATGTTGTCCTTGTTTGCCTATAAAGAGAAGTAAGTTTTTCCACAAAGGGTAATGGGAGTCCCTCAGCAAGAAGCTTAAGCAGATGGCGAGGTGTAATTTTTGATGTTTATAAAACTACTATCAATATTAGGTTTTTTTTTTTTTTACTACTATAGCATTGTATCCCAGAGTACCCATATGCTTGTATCCCAGACAGGTTAGAACAAGTGAGCTGCGTGCCAGGTAGACATGGTAGCCAGCCCCTCACACAGCCAGTTTGGGGAGTTCATCTGATAGCAATAAACCACTTGTAAATAAAAACAGAACAAGTCCAGAATGTAATGTCTGGTCTGTTAATTCTGAATAAAAGACTGTCACACCCTGCAGAGTCAGAGTCAGTGGCCCACAGAACAGTTAATCCTGTTAACATCCTCCTCCTGGATGTGAGGAGGTGGTTGGTGACAGCCAGCACCAGCTTCCCTAAGGGCAAATCGTGCCTGAAGTGTAACTTTACCCTGATGTGTCTGGCTTTGGTCACTGTTGGAACCAGTTTGGGGTCAGAAGGACAACTGATGTGTTTTTATAGTAAGTGCTTTGCTTTTGAAAAAGCTCATCTGCACAGGTATAATTTCCTTCCATCTATAGTGGCCAGTTGTCCTCATTCTAAAATACAGAGATGTCAATACAGGCCCTCAGGGCTAAAAGGTTGTGCAAATTGTTTTAGCAAATAAAATACCATTTTTGTGAGTAAATACACTGTTTTGAACAAAAGCTCCCTATGAACAATTGCCTTTCAGGTTTGGTGCTTCTTGACTTAGCAACAAATTACCAGAAGGACGCCCATATCCTCCAGGCAAAAGAGGAGTGCATTTCCTTGGGATCTTAACTTCAGAAGTTGTTGAATTAACTTCATAATCAAAAACACAATGCACCTCCTCCATTCCACAGAAAAGTGGGATAACTTTGTATTTCTTGAGGGTGTCAGTTGTAGCAACACACTGCCCAGATTTAGTAATAACTGCAGCATATATATATTTACAAAAGATAAGTGAGAGTATAAATTGTACAGATTACAGAGATAGTTCTCCAAATATAATTTATCATTGTTGACTTTTTGAGTGGCAGTGATTTATCTCATGTGGTAACTGGGCCAGACAGAAGCCCATTAACTGTTTTGTGATTCAGAGAATAAACTTGAATAATTAATGTTACTCTGCTAACTGTTATTTGTAGTGTTCTAACTTGCTGTGCCACTTCATTCAAGAAACCTTTTAGAAACACTGGATACACTGAAGACAGGCATCCCTTCAATACGAACTATTCTCTGCATCAGTTTGCAGGAAATATAACCCATGGCAACTTACCACTTTTTCTCATCACTAAAACATCACCACATTCATCTTCAATTGGGAGAAATATCTCAGGTACTACAATGAGTATTCTTCTCTTTGGGGGTGGATTTATATTCCAAATGCATTCCACATTAGCTGGGTAGTCTCCAGGATAGTTGGGTGATTCAATGTAGCCAGTGTAATCCCCCAGTTCTCCTCCACAGTGCTGGTCTGGGGAGAAACATAAATTAACATTTTTGTTAGTTGATAAATTAATCTGAGGTGTTTTTCTAGACCTATCATGAGCAAGTCTAAACTCCTCCTTGTGGCTTTAGAAATGTGCACATTCTCCAGCTTTAAAGGAATGTTTGATCCACAAGGTTGCTCCAGCTGATAGCAAAACCTTAATCTCTGGTGCATGAACTGATTCAATGCTTCATCCAGGCTGCTTTAACTTTGCTTGAGAAACACAGGTAAATAAACATGATCCAATCGTGGTTATCATGGATACTGTGCTGACAAGCAGAAGATACTCTGCTCTAACTTAATTGGTTTTTAACTGGGTTAGCCAAATGAGAGTGCTAGTCCCAATAGCCAGCCTTACTTGATAACAGAGCTGCCTTGCTCCATCTTAGATTAAACCAGTTAATAAAGGATCTCCATTGATGGATCAGTTTTTCTTTCTGAGTTTTCAAAAATCCTATTGAATTTGCCACAAGTTACTTAAGTTTGCTCTCCCCAGGCCTAGTCATCCACATGAAATTAGATATGTGTTTAAATACTTTGCTTAATCCAACCCCCAAATATTATGTAAGGTCAAAAACTGGCTTGAAAACTGAGAGGATCTAAGACAGCAGAGTAACAAGGATGGTTTTGTTTTACAGGAAAATCATCTAATTTCTTCAAATTCCATACAAATATATAATTTACTCAAATGACATTAGAAATTATGAAGGGCTTATAAGACACATGGCACATAATCAGATGAAAACTTACAGATCTGCACATAAATAGTTAGATGCATTGCTTAATTATTGTAGAAACGTTCTCTTAAATTAGCATGGTAGCGATGAAAAAAAATGCTTGCCTAAAATAATCAGTCATTCACAAAGGATCAAATAAAACTGCACTGAAATTCTTAGGGATATTTAAAATGGTAATTAAGACAGGAGGCTGAGTACGCCAAAAAAGCCTCCAAGAAGATCTCACTATCATAACCGATTACCTGGCAGTTGCAGCATGTGTGACCATCTCTTCCAATATTTTACAATTATTCTAAAATAGCAGTTACTCTGATAGAAGATATTTTGCTCTACAGAGACACAGAGAAATATACATCACTGTTGCACAGCTTACAGGATCTGGGAAACTAAAGGCTCTGTACTTGTATCTGGTACTCTCTGAAATCATATTAAAGCTAAAACACTCACATGCCTCAAGTGCTACTTTCCCAACGTTTTTCCCTCATTGTTTTCCCAACTTTTACTGTTCCCTCTGACAGTAGACATTTGCTAACTAGAAAATACAAAACTGAAGTCCAGCCTGACAGACGGAACCTTCAAACT
This sequence comes from Donacobius atricapilla, assembly GCA_013397315.1. Classification (NCBI taxonomy): domain Eukaryota; kingdom Metazoa; phylum Chordata; class Aves; order Passeriformes; family Mimidae; genus Donacobius; species Donacobius atricapilla. The sequence goes on from WBMY01012569.1 coordinate 421,081, forward strand.
ACAGTTCAGATCCAAAGACACACTCTGTGTCACTGATAAATATGTGACTTACTTTTGCAATGTGTGACATTGGTGGAGCCATCAAAATCTGTACTGGTGTTGCCAGGGCAGGTGATGCAGTAGTTCTGACCAAACTCAGGCTGGTATGTGCCCACAGGGCATCGGATACATCTGTGTGTTGTGGAGTTGTAGTAGTGTCCAGGAGAACAGTGAACTGCAAAGTATGAGGTGTATTATTTTCAAAATGTAGCAACCTCCAGTGCAGAAAGCCTTCCTCTGCCCTGGATGTACCTGGTCTGCAACATACTTATTAGGCCATAAAAGGCAGAAAAGACACCAGCTCCCTGTATTTCCCTGTAAAAAGGATCTACCAATTAAAACCCCATGACTAGAGCTAAACCCTTACGAACTAGAAATGTGTGATACGTATCTCTTACTGTATTTAATATATTTCTGATAAATGGAAATGGATGTAAATCCACCTCAACAAGAAAAATTACTTTCACAGTAGCAGGAGAGAGGTTTCCATTAGTGTCTGTTTGCCAGGGCCAGCATGTCATTGCAGTAACTAAACCAAAATGAATTTGGGCAGATTCCTTCTTCAGCATTGGCACTGGAAGTTAACCTTATGGAATACAGAACGTGTCACATGCTTACAGTTTCTGCCTAGCCCATGAGTAATCAATTCTTAACTTCTGTAGTGTTTAGTTTTTTAAATAAAAATATACAGGATATGAAAGCTAAAGCATTGTCTAATCCAAGTTTGTGTTATTTATTGCCACACAGTGAGGCTGATGCCCTTACCAGTGGCAGTGCTGACCCCATACCTGCCTGTGGTAAATTCCAATGAAAACCAGAAATCCTGTTCAGTCTGCACAACCTCGGGAGACCATTCCCAGTTTACAGATTTCTTGACCATTTCATTTAATCACACCCCAGGCAGTGACAATGTTTGTTCTGGACCCTCCAAGAGCCCTTCGGCACTGATGATAATAAACCAAAGACCAAGAATTAGGAAGATGAATTGTGGAAGAATTTTGAATTCACCTTTGGTTTCACAGTCTTGAAAGGAAACAGCACCTTCGTATTTGGTCACAAGGCCACCGCCACAGGGAAAGCAGAGGGTCCTTCCTGGTTCAGGCTGATACGTACCAAGAGAACAGACTGTACAAGGTTTAAAACCATCTGAAGAGTAGTGTCCAGGAGAACACTGCCCTAGAAATTGAAAATTATCTGTATTAGTGTGTTGACTTTTCTGGATGAAGTATAAAACCCACTATTAATTAGCAAGGCTTTCTTTCACTTAAACATGTGACATCAAGACAGTTGCAGATCACGTTCTAATCTTAACTGCAAACTTTGTATTGTCCCTGTACCTTCTTGCTAAAACCACCACCAGTAAATAGAACTAGTTTCATAATATGTGTTTTGGGAACTATGATTCTGCCTGGATTATTTAAATTTATTTTTTTTATTTTTAGAAAGGCTCTATTAAGATTTCAGTAGAATACTTTGTACTATACTTTGAAAGTACTTTGTACTTTCACCACATCTTTCATCTCAGTATTTCAAAGCACTTTATAGGAAGAAAGTGCCTATGAAGCAAGATTTGTATCTCTATTTTAGAGATGTGGACAGAGGATAATGGGGTTTACCACATGGGATGGTACCAGTCCAGCACCTTGTCTGTGAGAATACCTAACACCAGCAGTGTTTCATGTAGTTGTGAAAACTAGTGCTTGTCATGTGCTCCTCTGCCAGGAAACAGTGATTCGTGTAAAGCAAATTGCTTTGTGAATGAATCTACTCACAGAAATTTCCGAATTCACTCTTCAGGCAGTTTCTGATAGGGATTTGTTTGGCTTGGTTCTTGCTGGTTTGAGTACTTTACTCTGTGAACCTGAGAACCAGGATGTCAGGTTTTTCAAGATTATGGCATGAATGTGTATCTTCACACCACTCCAGACTGGGACACCAGCGCTGCGAGATGCTACATATTCCCTGAGGTTGCCTAATCCCAGTACTTTGTAATTTAGCTTCCCTGAGAACTGAGCAGCAGACAGAAACAACTGGCTTGAAAACAAGAAAGTTTTGAGAGCTATAGGTATTGTTGCAGTCTTGTAAGAACCCTGATACTTGCTGGGAATATGTTTGGGGCATTCAGTATCTTGGGTGCTTGGCATGAGTGAGGAACTTTGGTACTTAGGATGAACTACAGCTCCTAAGTGAAAGCAAAGTTCAAGTTCTGTCCCCACAAAAGCCAAACTCCTATGGACATCTGTGGGGTCAGGATCTCCAGGATTTACTTGTGCTCTCATCCCATTCCAGCTGGCTGTACTATGACCATACAAATTGGCTGTTGTGACACAGACCTCAGAGAAATATTATGATGTTACTAATTTGAGGACAATTTTGCTCATGTTTTCAGGAGCAAAACTGTTCTCCCTGGCCTGATCCGATTGGTTACTGGAACCCAGACCAGAACATGTTTCCTGGTAGGATTTGTGACCCTTGTGAGGGCCCCATGCTGGAGCAGGGTGTGCCTGAAGGACTGATGCTGTGGAAAAGTGACTCATATTGGAGAACTCTTGTCCATGAGATGGAATCACATTGGAGAAGTTAATGAAGTCTCCCCTGGGAGGGACACCATGCTGAAGCAGCAGCAGGAACAACATCAGTGTGATGGACTGACCATAACCCCCACTCCTATCTCCCTGTGCTGCTGGGTGGGAGGAGGTAGAGCTGGGAAGGAGGGAGGGGTATAGAAGAGGTGTTTTTAGGAGATATTTTATTTCTCATACTGCTCTGATTTAATTGGTAATTAATTCACTGAATTTTCCCAATTCAACTCTGGTCGATACTTGGTGAGTGGTCTCTCCCTGCCCTTAAGTTGTGAACCTTTGTTATCCTGTCTCTCCCCTCTCCAGCTGAGGAAGCCAGTAAGAGATCAGCCAGTAAGAGACCAGGTGGGTGCCTGGTGTCCAGGCAGGGGCAACTCATTGCAGCACGGAATTCACTTGCAGCTACAAGTGATTTCTGCACAACAAGCACTTAAAATCTCTGACATACTTGAGGAATGTTCATTCTTTATGTTTAGAAGTGAGGATTAGAGTAAAAGTTTATTGGTTACTGCACAGGCATTTCTGCTCTGAAAGATACGATGTAAAAATACTATTGATTACTGGCAGTGAGTACAGACAATACAAACTTTCTAACAAAGTCTTGTTATCAAAAATACACTGTTACATCACATGTGCTGACACAAATTTTGACAAAATCTTTGACAGGGAAATCTATGAAGTCCAAAGCATATTCTCTCTTGCCACTTCCAGAGGAAAAGGGTAGAGCTGAGCAGAAAAACAGACTGTTTTGATCTGACAACAGATATTGTGAGATAAACCCACCCTGCAAAAATAATGAGAAGGTTTTTCTGTTGTTGTACAGAACAATAATTCCAATGTAAGCCTTGAAACAAGAGTCTTTTTCTTCTTTTTGTTATGCTGCTTTTGTCAGTCAGTCTTTATAAACTCAGATTGTATTTTGATAAGCTTTTCTTGTGTTATGGATAAATACAAATCAGCATAGCAAAGATGCACAGGTGTTTTAAATTTTTTGTCTGATAGTTCCTTCATACAGCAAATCAGCAAAATCTATCATATGTTTGGACTGGAGACACTGCAGTTATTATTTATTCAGTAGATGGGAAAAAGTAGCAGTTTCTCAAGTGAAATTTGCCATGTGTTCTCTTTAGACATCCTTGAAGAATGCATTAATGTAAATTACATGGATGAGTTTTCAAGTTAGAACTTGTGTACCAGATAGGACAGATTTATTTCAAAGTCAGATAATGGATCTGCTATAAACTAGATTTTGATAGTCTATAATGAAATGAGGTAAAGAAAATAACTGTTGTAGCTTAAGAACCTAGACTGATCAAGTTACAGTAGAAGCACCAGGTATTGTCATCATTATAATTTAGTTTATAAATCATGAAGTTGAACCAGAGATGCTACATCACTTGCCAAAAGTTACAGAGCATTCAAGCAGCACTGAAAATTGCAATCATTAGTTCAGAGTCTGGGTTACAGGTTGCTGCAGCATAACTATCTCAAATGTATAATTGCTGCTAATTAGAGCAGGTAAGCTGCATCTCAAGCAAAACACTAAATGAGCAGGCTCATGATTAGACTCATCAATACCAGTTCAAAGTAATCCATCCCTTTGGCTCACAATATATGGATGAGTCCTTACAAGCCAAGGTACTTCCATACCTGACTTGAAGCACAAAGTGCTTTGCTTGGCTTGCTCATTTCCACACCGTAACTCACATTGCTGTAGCAGATCCCATTGTCTTGTCAGCAATGGGAGTGGATGGCCCTGGCCAAACCATCCATTGCTTGTAACTGCACAGAGATTTCTTCTGTTGCCTTTACAAGACAGAACTGTGGCAGGCCCTCTCCTCTTTCAACCTCCTTGCCTCACAGGGTGTGTGTGGCAACACCTAAAGCTCTTATCATCAAGTTCAACTTGCCTCCACATTCTGACACGTTGCGGGCGCCCGCGACTCCCTGGCCATCGTTGCTGGGGCAAGGCTCACAGGTGAGCTGGCCTTCCGTGTCCTGGTACGTTCCTGGCGAGCACGGGACGCACTGATTGTGCTCTCCGCTATAAAAGGTGCCCGTGCTGCAGGTAACTGAGGAAACAGAAGGGGAGCCTACGTAAGGATGTTTACTTGGATCACATTATTTGCCCTGATATCGAACATTTAGAGAATGGGGATGTCTTTGGCCCCAGGATTATGATGACACATGTTTTGCATAGGTTAGTCCAGGATCCTCACCTGATGTAAACAGACCCATCTCCACTGTGGTTTAGGTCAATTTATATCAGGGTGAGGTCCTGCTTCTATTGTTTAAACTATCAAATGGCTTTGTAATGCACTCAGGTGTTTATCACACGTGTGTTGTTAGTAAAGCTGGGTGCAGCCTTAAGACAGTATCTTGCAGTTTACTAAAGCAGCGCTGAATAAAGTGCGGGAAGAGTGAGTTTTTATTTTATACCAGGTGCAGCTACATGTTGGTTTTATGGCAGATGATTCCAAATAGTCTGTCCCCTAAGATCAGTTCTAGAGATTTCTCCGGGGGCAATGTGTCCCCTGTAATAATTTCTATCTCATGCCACTCAAACACCCCATATTTAAAGCATCTCAAATACAGGTATGAATACACATGCTTCTCTTGCTTCAACAGGGCACGTAACTGCATTACACATTTTTCTCTGCTGGATAGGGGTGGTTAAAATGTCTGAGTTTCTAGATACTGATAGCAACAACCTTTCAAATATAGTTTGTAAATCACTGTTCCCATACGATGACAACTACCTCTGAACCCACTCACTGGAAGCACCTATCAGATGTAACTTCTGTTGACTTGTAAAACACTTGGTATCTCAAAAGCTGGAAAAATAGGTATCCTGATTTTAGAAAGATGTCTGTAAGTAATTAGAAAACGCGCAGTGCTGAGAACAGCCATTAATAAATTTGTACTAGCACACTGTCCCCAGCAAAGCACTAGAGCCTGATAACATGGGAAAAGGCTTAAAGAAATTAGGTATTTTACATAAAATAGATTTTGATCATTTTTTCATGGGACCTCTTGAACATTAAATATAACATATCCATGGATTATGGATTATTTGGTGGTGAGGAGAGTGACACTGGATATAAAAGTAAATATATAGCAACTAGGCAAACATCATATTATTGTTTTACCGAATTGTAAATATATCTTGATAGGATGGGAGCAACTGGGAAGTAACTGCCAACATTGTCTTGTGGCAGGTTTTGATACCTACTACCTGACAGGATGAGAATGTATCCATATTTATACTCTTGTATTCCTACAACCATCTAATGAATTCCCTTCAGACTCTTGTGAACCGTCCATAGTACAAGCATATATTCTGAGTAATACTGATCATTAAATTTTAAATCATTATCTCAGAGATTTCCTCCCTGGTTCACCATGGAAAAGGTAATTTTAGACTGCTTGTTTTGGGGGATACAACTGAATATTCAAGCTATTTGGACTTACCACATTTTCCATCCTGCAGTACTTGCCCTGTACTGCATGCTTCATGCCCTTCAGTAGCTTTAGCTGGCTTCTGAGCCACTTCATATTCTGTCCCAGAAAACTGAATGTAAAATTGCTGTTTATTAATAGATTTCCTCAATGTTTTGATTGCAGTTTGCAGCTTCTGCTCCATCCTTTTCCGAACACAGTCAATGTTACAGGTGTCTAGATGGGAAATGATAACAAAACTAGAAGCAATTGAGATTCATGTTTAAAAGAGGTGCTTAGCAAAAAGCTTAGCCTGCATTGCACTGTGACACCTCTGTTTCTTTCACTGTCCATATAAATTGAAACAGCAGCTCAGTGTATTCAAGATCAGGCCTTTCAAAGGGACAGGAAAGTATCCTGAGGTCCATGGAACAGTTCCATGGCCTGCAAGTGCACGCTGAGTACTGCAGAAAGCATCAATCCCAAAGTGTTCTCCTTTCAGGTGTGTGTTCAGCCTGCCAGCATTAATGTTCCTGAATTTTCTCTGCCCATGCTTTTCTGAGTTGATTAGGAACTCCTGCCACTTCCCTGACCAAAACACCTTTGTGTCAGTGACAAAAAAAGGTACTTTCAGGCACAACTACTGCTTGAATCACTTGGCTTATGAGGTGCCCCTCAAGGTTAAGAAATTTGCCCTTGAGGACTGACATCTTTATAGGATTCAGTTCATACTTCCTTTGGCTGGAATTTATAACATAATATCCCATCTCATTTATAACTTGTGGCAATTAGTTTTATTCCAAAGTTTGGTAAGAAAATATGAATTTTTCAACTGTGTAATAAAACTGTCTGATTTGCAGACTAAATATTCAGCAGCTTACATTTTGGAGGATATTTTTATCATTTTTGCAGAAGTTCTACCCAATCTTTATGTTCCCTGTACATTGATTAGCACTTCTGCTGTTTACAGAAATCAGAATGGGTTAAAGCACATGACTTAACTCAAGGCCTTGAAGGAATTTTGATGCAGGTTCAATTTTTGCTCCTTTGGCTTAATTTCATCCCTGGCTCTTTTCAATTAAATCTCTGAAACTTTGAGTTTGGAAAGGCTGTTGAATGAGGCTTGTGCTAAAAGTTGTTCATTGACAGCTGGATGAAATAGCATCTAAGAGATTCTAACAACACACTGAGGAATTAAATTCTGATTTCTCTCCACAGACCAATCTTTCACAAACCTGAGACTTCTTCAGACTTCATCTCCACTTCAAACTCTGCAGTGATATGGGACACTTCTTTTGATGGTGACTTGCGGCCTCGGCGTTTTTTCTTGGAGGAATCACACTTGAGATTGACAAAGGTCACCTGGCAGTTGTCTGTACAGGGGAACTGACCTCCTTTGCATGAGAAAAGCAACACAGGAAAAAAATCAAGTACCAAAGTGGCAAGTGACAGGCTAACAAGTGATATCTCACTGGGTTATCATAAATGCAGTGACAGGCTTCATAACGTTTCCTGTGTGTTGTGAGACACCTCCTTTTCTGGGCAGTGCTGGGTTTGCTCCTTTTGCTAGTGAATGCAGAAGGCAAAAGCACAGTCTGGTGATGCTCAGCTGCACAGTGGTGCCTCCAATGCCTAAAACTGCCCGGCCCTTTTCTGCATAAGGAATAGAAAGCTCTTTACAGAAATTATTTAAAATCAGCAAATACAATAAACCATATCTGATGGCTAAACAAAGCAAGAGAGTAAATTTCATAAATCTATGAGAATGCCAGGCCTGGGCCTCTAAAAATAATTGATGAGTATTCCATCTCTTTCAGAAGTGACGATAATCAGATAGCAAAGGCTTTAAAAGGCTTTGATTGTGAGGTTATGAAAATGTATTGGAAGGTTTTATCTGAGCAGGAATCACAGTTTCCCACTGGTGATGGACTTTGCAGGTCAGGGAAGAGAGAGCAATTTGTAGCACTCAAGCCACCAGAAGGATTTCATTCCGAGGGTGTGGCTGTGTGATGTAATCTTACTGTTAGACTCAGAGGTTCAGATGATATAACAAACACAAAGCAAAGCAAGCAAAGGAAAGGGAACTGCATCCAACAAACACATTCCCATAGTGATTGTATGGACCAAAAAATCCAACTTCTATGACTTTAAAAATGAGTCTGATAATCACATCTTATTCACAGGGTAAGCATCTTGATGACTAAGACTTAATACTTGCAAAATTAGACATATAAATGTGTAGATTGCAGGGTAAAGATGAAATATGAGTCCCAATTTTAAAAATAAAATCTTTAAACCATCCACTGTTTTAAAAAATACCTATTTTTACTCTTCTCTGTTTAGGGCTCATATAAGATTTCTCACTCACTAGTGAAAGTGGTGGTAAGACAAATTCACAACAGAGACTGTATCACCAGTAGATGTTTGGTGCAAGCTGCTAAGTTGCTTTAAGCAGCAATATAACTTTTTTAATATCACATTTTTGTTAATTACACTTAAATCTTATAAATATGTTTTTGAACATCATAACTACTCGCTCTTTCATAACAAAACATCTAAGGATGTGTAACATCAGATTTTCATAATAACCTTCCCTCTTAGGGGTTGACTTTGGTGCTACAATAGATTACTAATCCAGCATAAACCAAACAAATAAAAGCTTTTGTTTCCATTTGAGAAAACAAAACCAAACTGACACTGCTTCACATAACTTTGCATTAGTCATAGTTTTTTGTCTCAGGGTATTTCTGCCATTATCAAGGCCAGAAAAAGGATCAGCTTAATTCCCAATTCATGTACTTTTGAATAAGGATTTTTCAAAGCAACTGGTGAGATTTTCAGCATCCAGGATCCAAACCCGAGGCACTGTTCAGCCAGAGTGGGAACCTTAACTTAAATTCAGACCAAATATGAAAGCCATTGATTTTTTCCTGTCTGCAGCGTGAAAACAAAGCATGCAAATGAACAAGCAAACAAACAAATAAACAAATTAAAGTTCTGTTTACATGCTGGAAGAAACCACCTACCTGAAACAGCCTGCTTCCCAGAATCTTTTGCTTTTTCTTTGCTGCGAGGCCGTAAATGGCATTTTGCATCTTTGATTTTAAAACGAGCTTTCTGCTTGATGGGAGGAGCTAGGGAATCTGTTGATGTAAAGTAAAAAAGCTACCATTGGGATGGAAATGAAATGAGATCTGGAACTTTTTTTTAAAAAATAGACTCAAAAGCTTTCTTGTGTCTTAGAAAAGAGGCAGCCCAAGAATTACACAGCTAGTACAAGGGGGTCCATTTCCACAAGTTCATTTTTTTAAGTGAGTACCTACCCTTGGGCCCACACAGATCAATGAATGTGCTAGTACCATGCTTGCTCTGCACATCTTCTCAGATTTTGGGTGAATTTGTCTTTTACTATGAGAAAGATTAATTCCTACCTTTTTTTTTTTTTTTTCTGGACTCTCTCTCTGTGAATTCCCATGTTACTTGTAGTTCTGCTCCTGCTAGTGCCAGTAAGATTAATTTAGTGGAGCTGTGCTGTTGGCAATCAAAAACCATATAGAGAAGCTGTCTTTATTGCAGTCTGTGGCTTGCAAGTTCCATCCCTCAGCTTTAAACCCAAGGCAAGTTTCACAGTCTTGTTCCAAAGGCTGTTATGCAGTCATGCAATGAGTAGAAAATGGAGCTGCTGGCTGATTTCCTCACCAAGTCCCTGGAGGAAAAGACTGGCCTGGCTGTCACCTGCCACCTGCTGTGGGCTGCCTGCTGGCCCTGCAGAAGGTGGAGGGTGGACCCAGGAGCTGCCACAGCGAGGGTCCCTCTATCCTTGGTAGGGCTTTGCTGAACCAGGACTTTGGAGGTGGCCTGATCCTGTGCCACAAGCAGACACATCAGCTGCCAGGCTGTGTCACTCCACAGCACTGTACCTCCTAGCATATCCCAAATATATATGAAATACATGGCTGGAGAACAGGAAAATGGGAGAAGTACAGCAGGTATGTGTAAGGTGGGCTGACTCTTCCTACTGCTGGATGTTGTTTCAGCTGTTTATGATTTTGCCAGGCTTCAAGGTGGAGGTGGGTTTTTTTTGGTTTTTTTTTTGGGGGGGGGCTTTTTTTTTAATGCTACTGACTTTCATAAACATGTGAAATGTCTCTGCAAAAACAGCCACTTTCAAGAAAAAGATGAATGAAATGCAGTATTTTCTCATAGAAGTCTCATAACCTTTTAATGGGAGGATAATCTTTTACCCTTGCAGTAGGAGAGTCTGTGCTCCTGCAGAAGAGCTTTGCAAGTGAGGGCTGGGACACCCTTGTGCTGCTGGGCCCCTCTGGCTCACTCCTGAGCCTGCGAAAAAGTTCCATTTCGACATTCTCACTATTGTCTTGCTAGACTATGGAAAGCAAATAATTCTAAATATTTGTCCTTTTTGAACATATCTCAAACCTGCAGCACTCACACACTGACCCACCAACACAATACTGCAGCTCCACACACCCCACCCTCAAGGAGAGGCTGCAGAAAAGGAGTATGTGCATAAGGGAACACTGGCTACCTTTGATGCCTAAAGATTACTTTTTATACATTTTCAATAGATTTATAGCTGTGTAGACTGTTAATACACAATTATATAGCTCCTGGTCATTTTCCTACCCTTTCTCTTAGATTTCAGAATAATAAGCTAACCCTACTAACACATACTTGGAAATCTGTTTAGCCTTATTCTCAACAAGAGAATTCCTGACAAGGACATCTTATTTTCTACCAGAATTTAAGGGACATAACAAGAGAATAGGGCAAAGAAGCCCCAGGGGGGGCTGACCCACGAGTGGGTTACTGGGGTAACTGATTTCCTATTGGATGTCTCAGCCAGATATACTAATAAATTAACCTTACAGAATGATAGAAATCCTTTACCACACGTGCAGACAGCAGTATTTTGCATGCCTGAAAGCTTTCATTGAAGAATTACTTTTTTATCTCACCACTTTAACTCTATTGCAAGAATTACTTTTTTTTATCTTACCACTTCAACTCTGTCACAAGGTTTTTCCTTTCGTTGTTAGGCAACGCCTTAACCCTTGCCTTGCCTAAGGAACAGCCTGACGATGTCCTGCAATGCCCCGAGGTCCATCCCCTCCCTCCCTGGGCCCAGGAAAGTGGGGGCAAGCAGGGCAGCACCCACCTGAGCAGCTGGGCAGCGTGGAGTTGCGCCTGGGCTGCGCCTTGCTGGGCTGCATGGGGACACCACAGCTGAGCGTGTAGCTGTTCTCCGAGTCTAGGGGACAGAACACAGTCAGCACACGGGCAGCAGCCTCACAGAGCACCTGCTCGAGGCTGCAACTTCTCACTGATGCTAAACGAGACATTTTAAGAGCTGAACTTGGATTTTAAGTGGCTGAAATTCTTTGCCAAAGGATTCAACGCTTCACAGTGTTGACTACAAGGTTTGTTTCTTCCAGCACTGAAATGATACATTTCATAAGTGATTTGGCACAAGGTTAGCTGTGTACAAGTTTAAAATATTTTGTGTTTGTCCATGGCAAAGTCTTTCTGCTTTGATCATCCCTGTAATTTAGAAAATAAACCATGTACTTTCATAATAATTGTAGCTTCAGGGTCTAACAGAACTTATTGGCAGAAACAGAAATGGTGTACTTACAACCACAACAGTGTTTACATATTACAGAGATAAAACTGTGTCCTGGTGCTTACAGATTAGAGAAATGCACAGTTCCAGTAATCTCTGCTAAACTGAAAATAAAACGTGAATAAAATGTTAGCTCAGCTGCATATGCCAAGACTAAACGTGAAAAGTAGACACTCAAAAATAACCCTGTGCTGGAACATCTATGAAAAAGCAGTAGTAATCCTTGCCTCCTTCTCTGCAAAACTGTGAATATGAAAACTACAAGTAGCAAATGGTAAAAAAGGAAAAGGAGGAAGGGAAACAAAATGCCCAATTTTTTATAAATAATACTCTGCTGGACTGAGACATACATCCACCTTAACCTGGACAGCACAGAAAAGAAATTGTTATATACTGAATTGCTGTGACAAAAGGGAGGGCAAAACTGAACAGTTGATTTCAGTGAATTCCTGTTACTTTTTAATACAAGCTTTTTGTTAGAATTTTCCCACCCTTGCAACTGACATCTCAAATTAAACAATGAAGGACTAAATTTCTTATGTGGAGTTGACAATCAGCTCTTCTTGATTTAATTTATAATGAGGTTTTGCTCATTTACTCTTGTCCAATTACAAAAAAATGAATGCAAAAATCATGAATATATTAACAGAGAAAAGTTAACAAGTCACATTCCAGACGAAAGAGGACAAATACTTGGTACAAACCTGGAACAAAAAGAGTATTGGATGGGCATGACAGGAAGCAGCTCTCTATGCCTCCTGTTTTACTGCATACTAGCTGAGTCTTGGGAGCTGGTTTGGCATTTGGGAGACATTTCACCATCTCTGAGGAGAACAAGATAAAGAAGTGTAAAACAATTGGACACTGCCCAACCCAGAACCTTGTGTGCATGCTTGTATACAATGGTGAGAAAAGGCAGGAAGTGGCAAAACCCAGAATGACAGAAGTATATCTGAAATAAGCACGTATTAAGGGAGAGCATCTGGATTGGGATGTTGAGCTTGCACTTGAAAATGAAACTCCTTCACATTTTTAGACCTAAACTCTAGATCTTCTCTCCTATCCTCCACTTTGGGATCTTTGTGCTCTGTGAACACAATTCTGTGTGGACATCTTGATCTCAGAAGCAACAGGTAACACTAATCACCTGAGATGTCCTTTTTCTGATTTGGAGGCACAGCTCTCTGATTTAACAGACCAACTACACACTGAGCACAGTGGTCTGTTTACTTAGATGACCACTAAAATTGTATTTTTTAATTCTCAAACTCCCAGTGACTTTTTAACTTTAGCTTCATGCTCTAGTTTCTGGAGCTAGAAAACTTCCCAGCCAGGCAGAGGTGAGGCAGGAGATGCTAGGATGGAGATGGATAGTCCTGCTGGCCCTTTCAGACATTGCTGAAATGCCTCAAACAATGCCAGAAGGGCCCCTGTGATAAACACAGAGATCATAGAGCCATTTCTCATCAGTGCCTACAGCAGGAGGCACACTGCAGCTCATGTGAAAGAAAAATCCAGGTTCTCCTCTTGGCCTCATGGCAGGATAAAGACAGAGCACCCTGCAGGTCTCACAAGTGATTCTTCATACTCAGGTAAGGGAGTGCTTGTGTTTCAGCTGAAAACACATGAAGTTGTTGTTAATTGTTGGAGCAGCCTCTGTGCTTCTCCCTGAGAAGATGGTATGACACCAATAATCATAAACCTGCATTTATTTTAATTTGCCATCCTTTTGGATTGGAGTATTACTTAAGTACATCTTTTTCCGCCACAAATGACAAAGTTCATACTTGGCTGCAGCTGGCACCTGCCATTCCAAGCCTCACTGCTTCCCTCCTTCCCCCAGAGGGTTCCCCTCTGCACTGACTGCTGACCAAGTGCAGCTGGGCACCTCTTCAAGCACCTCTTTTACACTGAAGCAGCTGCTTAAATTTCAGCCAGGTGGCTTTGGGCAGTTCTTGCTTCAGCCCCATAGAAATGCTGTTTCAGGTACATGATTTTTCTCCAGCTGCTTCTTGCTACTTCTTCCAAACCTCTTACCTTACAAGACAGGTTTGGCTGACATTCGCTTTTCTCACTGCTGACTGTGGTACTGTAAATGTCGTTTTCCCTACCTGTCAGCTCGCCAGCAGACCACACTGAGGTAAGGGTTGCTTCTGACCCCAGAGCTGTAGCAGCTAGACTGGTTTGGGTCTACCAGGGCTTGGGAAAAGCCCAGTCAAACCATCATGAAACCAAGCAGTTTCAAAGCAGTAGCCGGAATGAGCGTTGCCTGACTTGGCTTGAGTGCAGAGGAAGAGTCCCAGCAGCCTCCAGCTGGTTTGTATTCCTGGCCTCACTGGTCATTAAAAATAAATATATGTAAATCCCATAAACATGACTGCTCTTCACATCTCAGATATGGGAATAATCATACTCCACTTACCTCCCTCCTAAGTCTTCTATGTTGCTCTGGTGATGTCTTTAAAGAAACTATTTCCTCGGACTGAGGAGGCAACAAAGCACAAAGTACCATTGCTGAGCTAGAGAAGGCTTTGTTACTGCAAATGTCTCCAAATCACATGGCATTCAGGATCACTAAATATAATTCTTCCACTTTTTATTGTGCTTTTGTAATAATTTAAAATATATTTTCCTCTCAAAAATGTTGGTAATAAAGGCAGGTGATTAGCAGGGAGGTGGCACTCACTTTAAGCCTCACAGAAGTCACCAAATACTAGAGTGTGTACCAATAGACAAGGGTGTTCTATTTCCATCTTCCAGCTGAGCATTATAAATAATCAGGAGAAATTTAGAACCAGGAAAATATTTTTAATACAGCCTCCTACCAACATTCTTAGTAAGGGAATATAGCACAAGTAGTCTAACTTCATACCAGACCTCCCAAAATCTTAGTCCCAGCAGCTAACTTACAAAATCCTTTCCAGAGGAGTAACTGGTATATGGCAAGGGACACCTAGTGCATAACTAAAAACCACAGTGAGCTATTTCTTGCTGTCACAGTGCTTAGTTTTCTACATAGTAGGGAAGGCAATAGGCAGACAGGTAAGCAGGAAAGTGAAGCACTTAATTGTGCTTAGGAAGAATATAGAGGCAAAAGCTGGAATTCAGCTTGAGGCTCTCACTCCCCACCCCACCTTGGTTATAAAGTGCTTTCCATACTGCTGTATCCATGTAAAAAAGTGCCCCAATTGCATGATCACATGAGGTCAGTGCACTGCTCTCTACTCCAGATTAAGTAGTGCTTCCTCCCAGTATGTGCAGAGATTTCCTAAAGGGAGATGCCCCTTTTTTTTCTGTCTTGCTCCCAGTTAAGTATTAGGCACCGTCCCCAAATGTGCCTACGAAAAGTTATTTGTGGTTAAAATTTTGGCCATGAAAAACACAAGGTATGCCATTCTCATTAAAAATGAAAAACTAGAATTAAAATCTCACAGAAAATACGTTGGCTGTAGCCATGACCAAGATTTGCTTTGCTTCAAATAAGACTCAGAAAAAGAAGCAATCTATTTAAAGGATACAGAAATTCAGGTCTGCCACAAAGGGGCACTAGCAGCCAGTGCCATATTTTTCTGGTCTCAGGATTTGTGGTCACTGATTAACACTTTCGACACAACTAGTGTCAGTACTTTATATGAAGCAGGACACCTTTAGAGATAACTTGAAAAATTCAGGTATGGTTCTGTGAATGTAGGTATTATGTCCTACCATGTCCCACTAGTAAAAAGTTAAATATTTCCAATATTCTAAATTAGTGTTAGAGGTAAATGGAGTTATAGATGACATTACAGAGATGGGAAGAGTGCAAAGTAAGGACAAAAGTATAAAATACCTAAGATAATAATAATACTTAGATTTCTGTGAATGGACTCATAAACTTAAAAAACATTCAACACAAATAAAATCCAACATAGTGCTCATTCACTAATTGACCTACAGTTGTATCCTAGCCCATGGAGCTCCACAGGATCAGGTGTCATCTGAGTTTATAAAATGAATTTGGGGATCTAGATTGTGAGAATGCAACCTCTCTCAAAAAAAACCATGGGCTTTTGCACCCTCCTGGAGAATGGGAGCCTCACCACAGTCACCTCTAAGTCACACTTCACACTTACCAACACAGTCCTTTTTATTCCAGTGCAGTTTCTTTCCAGGTGGGCAGACACATTCATAGCTCCCCATGGTATTAAGACACCCAAAGTCACAGCTACCATTGCTGATGCTGCATTCATCAATATCTGAAAACATATTTAAAGTTGCGAAGAGTCTTAACCTTGTGTACACATATATACTGTGCATTAAGATATGACCTGCACATAAGGAAACCTATTTCTACCATATCTTTTACATTTGAGTCCATATAAACATGTATAAAGACAGACTGTGCCAAACAACTTCAGGGCACATTGCATGTATTTGTCCTTAAACTGTACAGCTCCTACTCTCCCAAGGATGTATGCATTTGATACAGTTTACCTGCCAGGACCAGTTACACTGAAATTCTTGGAAGTACTCACAAGCTACAAAACATGCTCAAAAGTCTCTGCAGCATCTGGACAATAATACATGATATAGAAAAATTGCATAAACCTCTGTGAGATTACATCACTTCTGCAAAACAAGGAGATAAATTCTCCACAGTGATTCCCAGAGTTTCTTTTAGAGGTTCAGGTGAAGGAGGAAATGATGCTTTAGAAAGAAACTAAGCAGTTGAAGTGTAGTTTAGAGTTCTACTCCTCAAATAAAAATAAAAGGTAAAGCTCACAAGGAGGCGAAGAAATTATTGTAGATGTTATCATTGATATTCCACAGAAAATCTTTAAACTTTTGATACGTTAGAAGTATTTAGCCACTATGAGGTGTATCCTTTTTAATCCATCCATTCAGCATTCATATACTCATTCTGACAAGGTCAGTCTCTCATCTCCTCTCTTCTCACCACCAGAAAGGAAATTTATTTATTTAATGAGCTGAAATGACACTGAATCAACAGGAAATACACAGAATTGCTAATGCTCTGGCTCACAGGTAGACCTCAAAATTAAGCAGGCAAGCACTAAAACTAATGACAGGCCTAAGCAGCAAAACTTGGGGCCTGGACAAGTCTGGATTCAGTCGTGATTTTGTATCTGCCTGTAATGGAAAAAAGCAGGAAGTTTGGATCTGGTTATGTTTTTGCTCAAAGTTCAGCACTGATTATTTCCAGTTAGAGTTTTGGTCCTTCTTCAGTCTTACTGAAAAGACTGAAGCTGAACTGAGGCTGAAGGGTATTTAAAGACTGAGGCAGACCCCCAAACTTTGAGGCTTTCCCTAAATTAGTACATTAGGTCGTTGAGGAATTAACCAAGAAACTGAAGATCAGTCTCTCCACACCTCACATAACACAGGTCTCAAAAACCTTTGGACTCTGAATTTGCTTTCACAACTGCTTTCAAGTGGAGTCTGATCCCAAATTGCTTCCTTAGACAGACTCCTACTCTCTTCCTGTCTGCCTCTACTCTTACCATGAATTCATGTGATACTTCTCCATAAAAGAGAGACCAGCATACACCTCCTACAGCTTTCTCCCAAAAAAGAAGCCATGCAGAGATGCCATTAACAGTGTCTCATGTTGGCAGTACAATCAGGTGAACTCAGCCCACAGAAGTGAGGGGCCAGATCTGCTTCTGCTACATCAGCTGAACCTCTAATTTGGTCATCATGATAATGCTGCACTTCAAAAATATCCCTCTCCTAGATCATGAAACATTACAACACCAATTCTTTCCAGTCATACCAAAAAGGTTGAAAGTAGGTCCCCAGAAGATGGGAGGAAGATCCACCACAGCCTTCTGTTATGCATTTCACAGGCAGTTTATGTCATAAGACTGGAAAGAACAAATGCCAACAGAGCCAAAATACATAAATTTTGCAAAATTGACATATTCCCCTATTCTTTTTGTTGCCCGTCATATGAAGACTCCATACAGTTGTAAGTAACCTTAATCCTGTGGAAGTTATGATCCAAAAATGGTGGGACATTGGTTTTCATTGGTGTTTTTCTCTTGGGAATGCTTCAAGCACATCTGATATACTGAAATTTTAGTCACACTCAGCTCATGATATTTTAAGTTTATTTTAACATTATGTCTTTATTGTCTTGAGTTATAAAACCTTAATCTAAAAGAACGTGTGGCTCTGTAAAGAGTTCACAAAGCAAACAAACACACATGTAAGCAAAACGTTTCCAAACCTCCACAGTGCGTCAGCCCGTACAAGGTGTAGCCTTTGTGGCAGAGACACTCAAAGCTTCCAGGGTAGTTGATACAGGTGTGGTCACAGGTCCGTTCAAAGGAACACTCATCTATATCTGAATTAATAGAAAAAGCATTAAGAAATTAGATTTAATCAGGTTACACTGAATGTCTGGATTTTCTCACTGGGTTGCAATGTCTTGTTACCGATAAAGTGTCATTTATCATCCCATGAAAAATCTGAATCAAATACCATTCTCATTCCTCTAGTGCCTTGTGAAGAAAACACTTACAGGTACATGGAGAAGGACAAGAAGAGATAATTTGGTAAAACCTGATGAAGACTGTATTATGTACATTCCCCATTAGATGGCAACCTTTAACTTCTGATCATACTGACCCAGCAGGGTTGGGTGAGTTTGGAGCTTTTGGGGAAGTTAGTAGCACAATGGAAAAAGGTTTAGGTTGAATCCAGGAATTCCCTCTTCCACTGACCAATAAGCTGACAACTTGCCCACTAGGACAGGGAGTTGCTCCCAGACTTCTTCTCTGCCTTACATGGCTGTACAGACTTGCAGAGGGTAAGCAAAACACTGCTGGAGAATCAGCCAGCATAAGGAATGGACAGGCTGCACCTAGCACAGAAAATATTAGTCCAAAGCCCACATTCTACCCAACTCAAGAAAAAATGACCTCTTCCCCTTAATAAAAGTCAGGAATCTCTTATTATCACTGCTCAGCAATGTGAAACCCTGGCTTACGCAGCCTCTTCCATCCAGCAGGCCATGAAAAAAGCAACCAAGAGCACGTTGCTTCCAGGACAGTAAAAAGGCTTTGCTGAACAGGTGCTGGGGATGTTCATTTGAGACCAGTCCTGACAGAATGGACTTGCTGAAAACTATTAAAGGTACCTTGAACAGAAATCTGTGCAAAATAACACGTCTGAGTTAATTTTGTTCTTTTTTTAAAAAAATAAATTCTCTTAATTGATTAGTTTTTATGCTTACAGGTCAGAAAATTGAATACAATGGCATTATTTGAAAGTGGTAATTTCAAAAAAATCTCATTCTTCCAATGTTCCTAGTTATAAACTAATTGAATAGTATTCCTATGACAGTTTCCACCCTTTCTAGAGCTACTTTCTAAGAACAAAACCTGAACAACACCGTTACAAAATGTAACTTAGACTTTCATATTGTACATGCTTGGAAAACTGTTGGTGTTTGAAAAAACTTGAAAACTCACTCTACTTCAGTGTGTTCTACCCAATTCCTATATCCAAGTATTATTTACATAGTTTTGACATTTAATGAAACATTCTAAGTCTCATTCTGTTATTATAAATGCAAATACTTACCTTCCAGAACTATAAAATGAAGATTTCCTGTATGTGTGTACACAACCCCAAATCTTTGTGAGAGTTTATGCACAAATTTAGAATGACACAAACAGCTATATTTTATATGACCTCCAACTTTAAATGTTTCAAAACATTTACACAAAATTCACAATGTGGGAAGTAACTGTTCAGGCAAATGCATAACATAAAATGAAATAAACATGATGAACAGAAACCTGTGCTATCCAGTTTTATGTGTGCATCACAACCACTTTCTACGATCAAGTCACAAAAAGATGACAACTGAGATTTTTCTCTTTCTTACATCTATTTAATTTTTCATGCATTTCTTATCTATTTTAAAATATCATCATTTGAGTTCTGAAAGTAATTTCTTTTTAAGTCTTTATAGTCTTGGAAATGTGCAGCTTTTGAATACACATAAATGGCAAACTGTTTCAGCTTTCTCCAAATAAATACACAAAGTGAAATCATTTGGGAATGAACACTGCAGCTATAGTTTAAAGCGTTTTTAATGCTTAAGAAGCCAAATCATACATCATGGTTTCATTCACGTGTAACCTCATTTGCTATGTGAAATTGCGGGAAATTTAGAAAAGCAGTTCATTTTCTGGCCTCTGACTTACCTTGGGTGTCTCTTTTTCAAAACCAATTTCATATTTCTCAACAGTGATCTTATCCTGCACTAGTTTAGTCCATAGTGTTTATGCACTGCTTTCATATGCAGCACCTTGTGTGGCAGCATATATGGCTTATTTTTCTTCACATTAAGGAGGATGCACTTCCCTCTTTGCCTGTGGAAGAACAGTCTGCCTGATGACGTGACCACTGCCTGCCAAGTAACAGGCACTCAGGATGGCCAAATGCATTTCTACTCCATAGCTTTCTCACCCTTTAAACCCCTCATCCCCCCTCCTGCTGCTGCTCTCAGAAATCCAGCCTGCTGATTTCAGCATCCTGCTCTGGCTGCTAGGACAAGGGAAGCCCCCGTGCAGGTTCCCCTGGCTGAGCCTCAGCCCCGGCTGCTCCCGCCTGAGGGAGGCAGGGAGGGACGCAGCTTTCTGCAGAGCCCTGTCTGCACAATCACCAGCCCCCTGAGGAATTCAGCACTTGTCGTAGAAAAGGCAAAAAATATGCACCACATACTCTTCATTACAAGAAACTGGTGGTGTGATACAGGATGCCAAAATCTTTTTTTTTTTTTTTTTTTTGAAACTCTGAAACCTGTCCTCTGGATGCTGTTTTCCTTCGGCTCCCAGGAACTTTGAAGCTGGCCCTCACACCTCTGTGGTGCTTCACAACACCTCTCCATATTTAGCCTGGGAGGATGTGCTTATTTCCCACCACCCTCGTGACACAGGTGTATCTCACAACACACAACCAGGAGTTGGGAATTTGACCTTCATAGCCCTGGGTTTCAAATCCTGCTTTACCACAACAACAGGGAACAAATGTGGGCATCTAAACCCTGTCTCCTTTGTACAGGCAACACTACAAAATCTGGTAGCCTCATCTACTGAAGAGAAGTCAAAAAATACAAAAGCAGAGATGTGGTAGGTTACAGTCTCACCCTCACCTCCATGTACACACTCACACAAACAATTTTGTATTGTTTTGCTCTGAGTTTTCCCCCTCCCACACCCCCAAAATAATACTTATAAATTACTTCCTGGGTCTGAGGTGCTCTTAAAATGATTTAAAGTTGTTTTAAGATGAAAAGTTGTGGTTTTGAGGAACCGCGGTGTAAAACTTCAGCTTAAGGTTGAAGTTTGTATTCTATTTTTGGTTGCATTTGGCATAAATTCACATGTAGTCCAAGCCGTCTCTGAACATTCCAGATTTGCTAATGCACTTACCTGACATCAAACACTTTTTTTTAAACTTTCACTTAGCCAAAAATTTATGCCACATTCACCACTGCGATCAGCATAGGTGACTGTCATTTCAGCATATTAAGAGGTGTCTTCACAGCTGAACTGTTTGAAGCTTGCAGGGACTACAGGGCTAAATTCACTGCTGGTAGCACATGATTAGTTTCCTGCCAGCTTTTTTTAGGAATATTAATGATACATATAAAGTCTTAAGAAAGGAGCTCCCTGCTTCACAGCAGACCCAGCGGAAGTGCCAAGTTCAGGGGTTGGAGCAGGTGACCTCCAAAGGTCCCTTCCAAGCTCCACTATGGATTCATGGGCACACTGGCAGTGCCAGACTTCTCTTTATGGTGTCCTGTGCTGCTGACAGCACTCCTTCCAGTCCCTGTTTCCATGACATCAAGGCATCATCTCAGGCTGAATAAAGTCCAAAATCTCTTCCAGCAATCCATGTTCTCACCTCCAAAGAGAATGTTTGAACAGAGGAAGCACTCCTTATTTTTTCCCTAGAAGGGATTCAACTGAAAGAGATTGTTCAATGGTTTAATAACAGAGCAGGATTTCCCTAGGGTTTTGAGGGAAGCAATTTTTGGCAGTGGTGGCCATGCTTGATAATATTACTTTGGCTAGGTTCCTATTATTTCAAGTCAGCATTTGGATTTTATTGTTGATTTTTCAATCATATGTAGCTTTTTTTTTTTTTTTTAGTTCAGGCTTTCCCATGTTAAACGATCCCATAATGATCTTTATTTTTCTTGAATGTAAAGTTTTTTAGTGGGTGTCAGATTGTCAGCACTGCAAAGTAAATTCTTCTATCTCCAGAAGGGAACTACCAGAGATCGAATTTCTTCTAAGTTTCCTCAAACAGACGTGTCTCAAAGGTGACCTGAGGGAGCAGGGAATAAGGCAGCTCATTTTCCATGCTCATTCAAGTCCCTGCCCTTTCCACTGGTGCTGCCACGAGACTCCCAATTACAGTAGCACCAATTGTTCTGTGGTTTGTGTGATGTGGACACTGACTCATTTGTGGATGTAGAGTGCAGGGCACCCAGGAGCCATCACACGGCGGTGATTTTTGCTAAGCCTGAACCTGAGCTGGAGTCCAACCAGCAGCTCTGAAGTGAAAGACTCCTTTCTGTACTCTGTTCCCAGCCCTCAGACACACAGTATTCCTGATTGTCATCGGTCTAAAATAAATTTCAGAGTAATTAAAAGGAACCAATGATCAGGAAATCAAAGTGTAAAGCAGGACGTTTCCAAAAAAGCATTAGCATTAGAAGCAAGCATCTCAGCACCAGACACACAGAAGTGAGACTGGTAAATCCTGCTAGATTTAGAGATATTTTAGAACTGCAAACTGATGCAGGAACTCCCTGACAGAACGCACATGTGCAAAACTCACTTGGACAGAGGTGCAATTTGAGGGTTGTGGTTATAGAACTGAAGAATTCAATGCCCAGCTTCCCAATTTCACGTTAAAAATCTGCTTCGAAAATGAGGATTTTCCCGTCTCTGTTTTCCTGATTGTAATTTTTTTACAATATAATGTTACAATCTAATTGTAAATTGTCTAATTTTATTACAATCTAATAATGTAAGAACAAGTGAAGAAATTGTTTAGAGAAAACTTATGGTTATCTCAGCAGCTTTTCTCTGAGACATAGACTAAGTAGCTAGGTCAGTTTATGAAAGTGGGAGCCTTCTTCCAAAACACAGGTCATATATCGTAACTGCCTAAGAGTTTAATCTTGAGTCTTTAGTCTTGAGTCTGGAGCATTTTTCACCTGATCTGAAAATAAAGTGGTAAGGAGAGATCATTGTTATTTGGTGGTGCTATTTGTGCTACAGAGAACAAGACAGGAGTGGCTCACAGACAATCAACAAAAGCTAAAAGAGGCATAGGGAACAGAGGGCAGACTGTAAAGATTCTGGACACTGTAAGCAAAGAACCCAACTTATATTTGATTTTTCTGTTTGGTGAGGCAAGACATGAAGTATGCACTAGATCACTGCATATTTGCCAAATAGACAAATTAAATTTAAATATATTATTTCAAATAGATGTAAAGCAGAAAAGAAATATTTTTTACTTAGAAATGGAATGTACAATAAAAATAAAAGGAAATATCTATCTCTACTATCAACTCCTTCAGTAGAAGTGACTGATGACACCCTGAATGCTGGTACATCAGTAAAAAATGGTAATTTTTGATATTACAGCAATACCTTAAAGTGCTATTACAGCTGTGAATCCATACAGTCCCAGTCCTCCCAGAAAGCTTAGGCATACCTTGATTATGGCAGCAACGATTTTTATCTACCTCATAACTGCTGCCCAGGATGCTATGAAGAATATCCACAGCAAGGAGTCTGTGGGTTTGAGATTCAGGTGTTGGAGGGGGTTGAGCCCCAGGCTGGGAGCAGTGGCCCCTGTGTCCCAGGGCAGTGGGCACAGCAAAACCACTCTCAGGGCGCTGGGGTTATCTCCTAACAAGGCCACATTCTCCTCATGCAAAGGCCCACAAGGTGCAGCTCTGTTTTGTCCATCTCACACAGCCCTGGTTTATTTTTAACCCCCAAGCCAAATGTGGACTCAGCGTGGAGCACCCCAGGCCAGGCACACAAGCTGAACTCAAGGTTAGTCAGAATGTTTTGTGTTCACCTTTCTCAGCTTCCAAGTTATCGGCTCCTCTGAGAAACAGAGCCTTTCCTTGTTCTCATTCATTAAGCACACATACATAGAAACTCTAAAGAAGTGTTATGTGATGTTTTTAAAATAAACACTAATGCTTTTTTTGTATGTATTTTGGCTGAAAGTTATATTCTGTCTTCTCCTCCCCCCACCTCCAATTTCTGTGGGGAACTGATACCACCCATGTAATGTTGTTCACCTCACAGCCGAGCCAGCCTGGTTTCCAACAATATTTGACAGACATTAGGGAAACCGCATATCTTAATCTGAGTGGTTGCTAGACCATAGGGAGTCATGATTCAAGCTATGTTCCCCAACAAATGGTGGTTTAAATTCGATGCTGGGAAGGCATTGTTTTGCTACAGCAGCCGTGTAATGGGGTTTCTACCACATCTCAGGTTTTTTGATCCACAGTGACTTAGCCCTGTTCACAGTTAGTAAAAATGCATCCTCCATGTGAGAATGTAGCTCTCTAACACACGGCCAACCCTGGCCAGGAGGAATGGCTTACAGCTAACTTCTCCTTAAGTTTCAAAGCCTACAATAATAAAACCAACGAAAAGGAAGCAGGGAAAGATGTAGTAATGTACAATTCTTCTACTTCATTACCTTCCCACTGAGTGCTTCTGGAGCAGGCTAACACAAAGGGGGAAAAAAATAGCCATAACCCCAGGCCTTTAAAAGTAATTGAAAACCCACACCCATTTAGACTTCCCACTGCACTACTGAGCTGCAATCAAGTCATCTTGCTGCTGAGACTTAATTGTTAATAACATACCTAATGACCAGCAGAAAAAAACAGATCTGGCATTAATTGCGGTACTTTTAATGGGAAGCTAAGTGCCCAGGTAGCACAGCCTCAACTTGTATTTCAGAAATTTGAGGGGGAAACTG
This sequence comes from Donacobius atricapilla, assembly GCA_013397315.1. NCBI lineage: Eukaryota > Metazoa > Chordata > Aves > Passeriformes > Mimidae > Donacobius > Donacobius atricapilla. The sequence continues at coordinate 445,831 of WBMY01012569.1, forward strand.
TCCATTATGACTAATGTTGACTTGGACCAAAGCATTTATTTATTTAAGAACTTTATTGCTCACAGTTAAGTATGTGATTAGTGAAGACCAAATGTAATCCACTAATCAGGGCCTGAAAGACTTCTGAAGGAAATTGATTCTGTTCACAAGGAAATGTGCTTTTTATTAGAGATGATTTGTTATAATGCAAAGAAGTAGTAAAACAAATAAATGCATATAAACAGCAAAAGAAACCTGCAATATATGTTTGAGACAGAGGCAATAAATAATTAGAAACCTGTGACTTATTATGTAAGCATCCCACTGAGGAAGTATTTCAAGGATTTAGCAGTACACGATGAAGTGACTGCTACTCAGCTTCAGGGATAGGCACACAGTATACTGATGTACTAGGCACAAATGTTATCATCTACCTAATTCTACCTCCTTCTACAGCTGCAGGATCCTGCCTGTATGTTTTTATTAGTATATCGAGATCCTGGAAACAGCTTGTTTTCATCTTCCTCCCAGCTTATCTGTACCCACAGTAAGTTCACTAACCCCCTATCTCTGCTCCTAGGGCTGTCACTCTTAGGACAGGCCATGTCTTGGTCTTCATACAGTACCAAATGCAGAACGAACACTTTGGAGTTCATATAGCTCTGGTGCAAGTGCAGTTTAGGGAGCCACGGCTGTCTCTGTTGTTTATTATTTTGGTCCAATCATTTTAGAAGCTCTTGTTTTGCTCTAAGGAATATCTGGGCATCACTGACTTCTCCTTTTGCTGTGTGTTCTCACACTTCTGCTACATGTCTGAAATTGCATAATGTCTTTCAAGACATAATCCAGAAACTGGATGTTTATTTTGATAGAATGAGGATATTTAATGCCAACATTAAATATCAAACTCATTTAGTCCAACCTCTGTACTTAAGCAGCCTCCAGCATTTTGCTTGGTAAACTCCAAAAGCATCCCTGTCCCAGAAGGGATTGTCTAGGTGTTTTCCTGAACAGATCCCTTAGTCTTTTCCATCAGTTTAAACTTTCAGAGTTCAAATCGGTGTGATCCTTTTTAACTGCTAAATTTTGTAAAGGCTGAATAATTTATCTTAAAAAGTGCAATACATACCTGATCCTTTCAGGAATAAGCAGGTACCTCCTTTTAGATTTCTCACATTATTTTCTTGGGCCTGAGGTTACACTCAAGAGAGCAGGAATGATTCCAGCTAAGCAGCTCCCTTGGGCTGTCTAGCTGCCTCTACTAATTCCTGTGAATTCACCTCAGCTCAAAAGACAGCAATCTTTCATTGGCCCCGTCAGTGTTAGAGGAACTGCAGCAGGCAGATCCTTCTTTGATGCTAAGCACCAAGGGGAGCACTCTTCACCCAGCAAACTCATCGCCCTCATTAACATCACAGCAATTGGTTTCCCACTATTTACCTAGACGTTAAAGTAAAGGGAACTGCTTTTAGGAAGAACAAGACAGTACATTTGGGAAGGTCTTTAAAGGCAAATGCAGCTCATTTCCTTTATCTCTGCTATCAGACCTTATCAAAAGAGACCAGCTGCACTTTCTGTGAACCACTTTGCTATCTCTGGGGTTTGAAAACAAAAGGAAAGCAGGTTAAAAAACGAGACTTAGCAATAAAATCGTAGGCCTAGATTCTTCGCCCCTCTCCACAGTAAACACAATCTTTTCTTTAGGAACTCTTCCAAGGGAGCTTTATGTGATCTCAAATTAATTTTCCCTTCTCTTTTCAGTTTCTTTCAAAAATTCCATATTTAGTTTTTCTTCCACACAGAATCCACAAGCTCCTTTTCTTCCACAAGCTTCCCTCAGGACTTCCTCTGAGTCTGCAGAAATGGGGCTGTGGAACAACATCTCACTGCAGTAAAAGCCTATTCCCTTAACACGTGTGTGTTCCCTTTAACACGTGTGCCAAGCCAAGTGACCACCACACATTCCTCTTCCTGTCAGCACTGCAGAGCCAAGTCTGCTCCCAGGCACTATGGCTTTGTTCTGCCTCTTGCATCAGCCATGGATTTGCTGGCTTTTGGATCACCAAGAGCTTTGCCCAAGGGGTAGGAAGGTTTATGCTTATGGATGGAAACTGCAGAATCTGGCAATTTCAGCCAGGCAAAATTTGGCAGCCAACTTTGGGGTCTTTGGGGGTTTCTTTGACTGTAGGTGGTGGAATTTGGAACAAGGCTCTTTCTATAATAAAATACATCATCATTATCACCACCATTATTATTACATTATTATTTCTCTGCTCTTGGGAAAAAAAAAAAAAAAAGATTTCTGATATGTTTCCCTGCAGCAGCATGGAAGACCCTACCATCTGCTGTTTTTGGGGGCAGCACCAAACATAAAAACAGAACAATGGCAGAGGATTACCTCATAAATTCAATATTGGCAGACAATAATTTCTTCTAATATTTTAAACATGATTGAGCAAAACTACTTGCTAAATCTCAGTCCTGCAAGCAGGGTTGGGGAACAGCAACATCAATTTTTGCCATGTGGCTGCTGAGGAGGAAAAGGTGCCTGGCCTCAAGTGCCAAGTCAAGTTTCCCTCTTCCTCTGATTCTTCATCTGAGCTCAATTCTGAATTTGGTCAGCTGTCCTAGTGGAGAGAATAATGAGAAAACCAATTCTGGTCACCAGAGACAGCTCTGCAGACACTTGCAAACAGAGAAGTTAAAAAAAGAAAGAGTTTGGGTTTTTTTCAGGTAAGAAAGTTTGCCTGGTCTCTTATGAAACATGGAAAAAACCTACTAATAAATAGACACAACAGTATAAAATTAGTAAGTCTGTCCAAGGTCACAGGCAGAAAGTGAGCCTAGGGAGGTATTCTATAAAGGCATTTGGAGGGGAAGATTTCAAATTGGTACTGGTTTTCTCTGTTGAGCATATCACATTTAACCTCACCATAAGCTCATGGCAGTTCTCTCATCCTGCTTTTTCTCCTTACTGCTATCTTTGTGAATTACAATTTTAAGAGGATTTCCAAATGATTAAAACATATAAAAATACACTACAGGGATCTGAACCTGAGTGAAGAACCATTATCTTCTAACAACCAAAGCTAATAGTACAAAAAATGCCTGAGTACACTTAATGGTATTACTCATTTTTGTTACCTATTACTTTTAAAATCAATAGGAAATTAGTTAAGCAAAGCATCTTGTCCGATCACAGGAGCTACAAAATCTTCCCTTGACTGCATCAGGAAGGGATGGAAGTGCTTGGTGGAAGGCCAAAGAAAGTCCAAGTACATTTTCAACTTTTTCAGCACTGGCGAATCAGAGAAAGGTCAAGAAAGCTGTGATAAATGAGCCTGATTTAAAACTGTACCCCCTGAATGCTTAGCCTGGAGAATGCCAAGTGCAGCAACAGCCAGTGGCATTTTTCTTAAAGTCAAAGCTGTTATGTATGTTAGCAACAAGGAAGTTGTAGCACTGTGAGCATCAAGGATGTGTAGCCCTTGGATAACAGCTCTTTTCAATGTATGACCATTTCAGGGACCAGTCTGTGCAGCCACATCTTCACTGCTCTGTGAAAGGTGCACTTGTGCTACCAAATGCATTGCTTGGCAGAAGTGGGGACCACCATCTTCAACATATCTCTGACACTGAATTTATTTGCTTTATAGCTTCCTCAGATTAGGTACAGATTGTCTTTGACATAAGATTTTGAAACAGAAGTATTTATGGTGTGAAAATAAAGATTCTCTCGAGCCAACTTGTATTTCTCTATGTGACAGTTGGACACAACCACTTCCCAGCAGCACAACCTCCTCCAGGCTTTGAGGGCTGTGACATGAGGTGAAAGAGAGACTGTGACCAGAAAGGCAAAAGCCTAATTTTCTGTGTGAAGAGCATCTTGAAACTGGAGACAGAAGTTGTGCCAATGCTTAGACTTGCCAGACATTACCCTTGCTCTTGGACCTATGCTTACCTGTCCCAGCTCTTCCCCACCCCTCTCCCTTACTTGAGGTCTTTGTTGTGCTCGGGTTCCTCTGTTAATCTCAGGAACCCAGCAGGAGGCAATTGGCTTTGGCTCCTATTACGTTTATCCTCTTACCATTGTTCTGATAGGACAATCTAAAATGCAATTAAAGTCAATATGTTTCCAATTTTTTTTAAGAAAATAAATACTTTTATCAAGACATTCCCAGGATTTTATAAGCAAATGTATAATTTTCCAGTACCACTCATTTCCCAAGGTAAAGACAAACTGAGTTATCTACTGCTATTATGGGAATAAACTGTGCTACTATATCAAGAGCTTGGGGTAGGAGAAGACATATATCAAGAGAAGTGCATTAAGAGAAACTTCAGGCAGGTTTATTTGTTTTCCTACAAACATAAATATGTTTACTAGTCTGCACTCTGCTCAAGCCACTATTTACACAGCAACTCTGTAAGAGCAGCTTAACAGACGGAGGAGAACAAATTAAAGGCTTTACTCCTTCTGTATCAAGGAAGCAATATTCCCTCTGTCCTGCAATACATTTGATTTTTAGCCATATTTTTGAAAAGAGAAAACTGTTCAGGTCACTAAGGTGTTGTCTCTATCACCCTCTAGTAGGAGCTGCTAGAGAGATTCCTTGAAGGAACAAGGGACTAGGCTGGGTGAAAACATGTCTGGTGTTTTTTGATGGTGCTGAAAGAGCAAGTATAACAACACAGTTTCAGTTTTCAGCTGTGAACTCATGTAGCACTTCACTTCCCGTGGACCTGCGCATTCCCAGCTTGCTTCAAGCTCTTGCTGAAGTCCAGGGACCACTGAATATACACAAGAATTGCTGTTCTCTGGCTCTGCCTCAAAGCCTTGCTTAAAAACCGTGCCCAGAAAGGCTGGCCTCTGCAGAATCCCAGCAGGTCTCCCTCTGAAAACACCAACACCATGATTTGCAAACATGCCTCAAAAATCCTCCACCCAGCAAAACCCCAGAAGACACTCCTCCATTCCACAGACTCAATATTTCAGCTTAGATTTTAGGTTTTATTTCACCTGTCCTAACTAAGGCCTCATCTCCAAGCCACCAGAACAAAGAGTAGCGGTTCCTAACACAGCTAATGTAAGAAAAATCACACTCCTTTGTTTCAGTTGGTTAGGCTTTTAGTCTCATTAGAAGAAAATAAACAAATCAGGGCACTTTGGAAAGGCCCAGGAGTGTAGATGCAAGCACAGAAAAATGAAACTCTGGAATATTTGGGATAGGGCTGTCATTTAATTGCAATTCTGTTCAGCACTCAGGGTAAAGGCTATCTGACCATAATCAGTGTGACTAAATGCTTGAGCACAGCAATATGGCATTAATGTGCCGTAGTGGAGAATAGATATACACATATAGTCTTTCTCTGATTCTCTTTAAAAACAATTCCTATTGAATTACAGCTTTCAGCACGATTTATCAACAGATTATTGTTTGTGGAAGAATGCTACCTTCCTGCTCAAACTATTCCAAGGCTGACTCATATCCTGGTAATTCATTAATACATAACATGATTCCAGTCCAGTAAAGTAATTTCTGCGCTACACAAGTCATAAATCCTACAACATCAACTGAAAAATATATCTCAAATTCTCTTTCTAAACACTAATGGAACATTTTGCTTGGCTTCCCACACACATCATCAAGAGGAGGGGGCTAGACAAAGCTGTAAAAAGCAATTTGATAGCAGTGTACTTTATAGAGTTTAACAGTATAAGAACTACCATACTGAATGAGACCTGAGGTCAAACTAATCTACTATCTAACTTCCAACAGTAGCCTGTATCAGAAACTTCATGGGAAAATAGAAGTGGAATAATCTGTCCCATCTGCCCTCTCCACATTAGGTCTCATTCTATTAGAAAGTGATTTAAAGCCTAGATTATGAGATTTAATATGCCTTCCAAGAAGCAGCAACCAAAGAACATTCCCCTTTAACTTATGAAAACACTGCTGCAGAGGAGAGGACTGGAGGTGGTAGAGGGATGTGTTTGTTTTCATGTTTCAGCAGACTTAATTGCTACAACCAACACTGCAGATACTATCACTTGGCAAACAAACTTGTACTGGCTAGAGCTGTTTTTACTTCATACCTGGGGCATTTATTGTTTCTGGGTATGATCCTGCAACTGTTTTTTCTCACAGAGGTAGACTGTACCAATATGCAGAGTCTCACTACACCCAGTGTAACAGAAAGGATTTGATAAGTATTCCAACAGTGTAACATGTTGCTTACCCAGTGGAGTATTTTTTAATCTTGATGCGAGAAGCAATAAGGTGCTTGTCGTAAGTGAGATATTTTTGTAAGGCTCAGTGGTGCAGAACGCCATAGAGAGAATCTGCATAGGGAGTGAACATCATCAGTGACAGGGAAATCATCCTGAGTTTTCTTTCTGAGCTAGTCTGAGCTAGTTTCCACAAGCAGATCCCAGTATCTCCTCCAGAGCATCAATGCCTGATTCTTGAGCTACTGTCCTAGCAGCTGAACCAGCACTGTTGTCAATATATGAAGAGTTCCCACAATTAAAACACACTTGGGCCAGACTCAGGTGCACTGGATAAAAAACAGTCTGTAACAAGCCGATATATTTTATATGTTAGGGCACACTTGTCTGACGGAGATAGGTATATTGAGTGCATTTGCTTTTCTGTGTATTTAATGGGGGAAGAAAAGGAAAGAGAGGGGGTAGACCAACAATGAAACTTTCCACCCCTTTCACTGGAAAGTTGGCCAAACTATGTTGATAAACTGAATCTGAGGGGCCAGATGCTCCAGCCCTGACTTCTATGCTCTGATGTGCTCTGTTATCTTAGATGAGTGATTTTGCCCTGTATAAATCAATGCAAGGGGTGCATCCTTATCCTGGGACCTTCATCAGGTTATGTGATTGGGACAAGGCCCATTGCCTTGTTGGGTTATATGATCAAATGTGAGTGACAGGTCACTGCCATGTAACCCAAGGGTGCAAACCTCTCTGGCTATTTTTTATTTTCTAATTTGGTTACTCTGTGTCAAAGATGGCTGGAGATTCAGGGCTGCTGGTGTGGACGCTCTGATTTATTTGGGATTAAACTGGTCCTGTACATCCACAGTTATCATCAATGGTTCCAATTCAGAAGAGTAAAATGAGATCTTTGTAGCTAATCTTTAGGGGCTTCTTTAGGCCAAAAATAATTCCCACAAACACCTTCTATCTGTCCTTCCCCGTATGATTAATCCCTATTTCACACTTATTTTCAAAAGGGTGATACCATGCTGGGAGAGCAAGTCTTACCCTGGGAAGGCAAATAGTGCCTATTTCATACAATAAGTTAGAAGATGGACATCATGAGAGGTAATTACCTTCCCAGTTAATAGGACAATGTTTCAAGACCCGGCCTGCAGGATCCTTTGATCACAGACAGGTACTGTGTTTTTCAAGGTGCTATTTTTCTTTCTCTCATTTTGGAATGAAAGAAGGCTTCTCCTCACACTAGGCGTTGGAAGTCCGATGTAAAGCATCCCTCTACTAACAGATATGTAGAGATATAAAACAAAAAACCAAACAAAAAACCAAGGAAACAAAAACCCAGAGCTGGACAAAGTTTGAAGTGTATTGCAGGACAGCACTGCAAAATGCTGTCAGAGTTAATAAGGAAATTGCTTCAATATCTGCTCACAGCATCACTGCTCTAGGCCATTACTTCCAATCACTCCACTCTATGAGCATCAGGTCTTGAGGAACACTTGTCTGGAAGTAAGTCTGAGGAGAGAGGAAGGAGGGTACAGTGGGGCATAAGAATCACATTTGTTTTAAATAAAAGCACAAATGTCAAATATGATGGTGTAAATGCTCATGCCTTGTAGTGAGAAGGAAAATCACCTCAAATCAGCTGTACTTGGACCTCTACTGGAGAGCTTTGTAGCTATCCAAACACAGAAAAAAAAAAAAAAATTGCCCAAAGAAAATCACTAGAGGGAAAATTCGATTATTCATGAAGCAATGGGGCAAATTCCATTTGGGATTTCCTACTGAGAAACATGCATCACCGAATCTCCTTTGGACAGACACCAGCAATATCAACAGCAGACTGTGAGACCCTTTGTTCCAGTGCCTGGCTACAAAAGGGTCAATTACATGCCTTTAAAATCTGGTAGCAAAGTAGTAAATAACCAACAGTCAAACAGGCGATACTTCAAAGCAAATAATAAAAAATACTGTCATCTATGGATGTAAAGGTGGCCCATGCAGGTATTCCACATGCTCTGGAGGTACTGTTCCCTCATGGACAGTCATCTCCTTTTATTACAGTGGCTATATCAATTCAAATGGTTGGTGAGAAGGCAACTTGAGCAGACTTTATTATTTCTGTGATATCATCAAATCCCCCTTAAAGCTTAGTCTGGAGGCTGTAAGTGGACCAGAATAATGCAAATGCCTTGAGGTTTTGCCCCTTGCAAAAGTTTAAATTCCTCAGTGTAGGAGGATTTGTCTCTGTTTTGAACTGAGGTGGTGAGGAGCAGAGGGTGACAGTGGATTTAGCAGCCCAAAATATTACACGGTGATCACTGGATGTTCCCGTTGAAAGCACTTTGTTTTTCCTCAAGGTAACGCAGCTTTCTATCTCTACCACTCTCTGGAGAGACTTGTAACAAATGTGTGTGCTGTCTCTCACTGTCTTGCTTTGCAAAAAGCAATGCCTAGAGCAGGAAGAGAAAATTACTGATGATAGAATTTCGCACATTTTTCTGGGTGCTTAATGAAGCTTGAACTTGAGCGGACCAGAGAGACGGCTTATTGTTGATTTTTTTTGAGATCACTGCACAACAAACAGAAACTGAATAAGCTATTAAGTTAACTGGCTCTAAAACTCATACTGGCTGAGGATTAAGGTAATTATGTCTGAGCTTACACACATGCATTGCAGCTTTATTTCATTGCAGCGCGTCTTGCCTGCTTGCTTGTTACTGATGTCATTCTAGAACTGATCTGAGTTGTTGTCCTTGTATTAATTACCAAAAAGGTTACAAACCATGTTATTTTTACTACATGTTCAAAGGAGATGGTGACCTCTTTTGCTGGGTTTGTACAAATAGATCCAACTGTTTCTTCCCACACCAAAGTATTTACAGTACCTTAGACTAAAGGGATCAATTAAAGTAATACACAATAGATGGGTTTGGTATTGTCATACAGTGATTTCCCGGTCAAAGGAGAAAAAAAAAATCTATTTTTAAGTCTGAGCGAAAAAAGTGACTCTGGGAAAACAGTATCAGTCTCCACAATATTACTGGCAGGCACTATGGATTCTTCACCTTCTGCGTAACAAATAAGTTTCTTTTTAAATGGCTGGAATGCAGGGGAGGGGAAAGGAAGGGAACCCCCCACATTCTCCTCCTCTAACAAGGAGCCACAGAGTGAGAACCACTCCCTAGCAGAAGTAATCTGTGATTGACAATGGTTTTCTTTGCAGCCAGGGCTAAAAATGGTTGAGCTGTAAACAGACAAATGTAGAACATTTTAAGGCCCTTTCCAAAGGCAAGAGCTGCCTATATAGGCACTCAACATGCCTGGTGGCACCAAGAGAGCACCAAGCTTCAGAGTTCCTGAAAAAATCAAGGAATTCTCATATCAGGATATGAGCACAAACACAAGAGAAAAGAATACCTTGTTATGGGCAAAAGAGCAGGGGCAGATTTACAAAAAATGGAGATTTATTCTCTGGGCAGTCCAGGCATTTATATGTGTGATCTTAGGCAAGCTGCTATATTTGGCTTCACCCTTCCTGCCTAAAAACTGAAAGAGAAATACTTTCCTCTTCACAGAGAGCATGAATGTGGGGAAGGCACTTGGTACGATCGGGGTGGGAGCTCTGCAAACAACCGGAACAAAGTCTGCCAGTGATACAATTTCCCGGTAATCTCAAAGTCAGCTCTGAGGTCTACAATGAAAGGACATGAAGGAAATTAGATGAGGTGGGACAACTTCATAATTTCACTGGGAATATGAAGGAACATTTTATACTGAAATATGCAGAACTGCCTTGTGCTGATATTAATGATGAATGAATTTGGGAGATGAATGCTCTATACACTGGGGAGGGCACCTGAACTAAATAGGACCTGGTCCCAAACAATGCAGACTTCTAAGGTCCTAAATGAGAGTTTTGTAAACATGTTGATTAGTAACTGAAAGAAATCTTTATTTAAAAAAATGAAAACCAGAAGAGAAGGCCAGTGTTGACAGAAAGATCATAAATCATGGAAACTCTATTATGAATCAAAACAACAGATGTAACATGAACAACAGCATCTTTTATAAACAGAAATTAGACTGTTCTGTCTCACTCATTGGAAAGGCTAATATGCCTAAAATAAATTTCCCTGAATCTCTCATTAATGTTTTACGGTCAGTGTTGACCGTCTGTTACAAAAAACAAAATGTGGATGATTTATACCCCAGAAGAGTCATTAACCCCAAACCATATTTTCCCGATGGACCTCACATTAATAACTGCAACCACTTCCCCTTACTATATTCTTCTTGCAGTGGAAGAAGCAAAGCGCAGGTGATTCATACATCAGTGATTTCTTGCTCTACATTCAGTTTCCTCCTCTCTTTATTAGCAGACTAATACTGACTACATGAGTCACCAATTATCACCTTAAGCACCAGATAGGAACTAAATTATCAGTGATTCCTCCACAAAGCAGGCATCACACCATGTTTGCTGGGGCCCAAATACCTCAGACTTTAAACTGGAAATTACTTTATCTTCCCCATTTCATGGTACGAAGAACCAGAGTTTCTGGGATGGAGGAACTTGTCCAGCCCAAAAACTCTGGGCTTGCACAAATCCATCTGATTCAGCAGCAGATAAATGTATCATGTAGAGGCATAACTGAGTGCCTGCCCTTCCTCACTGACAGTGGGAAGAGCAGGATGGCCAGATCATGGTTATACTTCAATGCCTGATCACATGAGGGGAAGATCAGCTCCTGCTTCAGTCCTTGCATGGTATGTATTGTTACCAGTGATTCTCCCATTCTGGAGCTGTGGCACATGAAGAAACAAAACTCACTTGAACAGCATTTACAGAGCTGCTTCTAGATTTTCTCTATCATCACACAAACCTGATTATTTACAGGGAGCTTTTACAGCCTACTATTAACCCTCTGCATAATGAACAAATAAATTCTGCACCAGCTCTTGCCTAACTTTTCTTGAGTTTTTCCCCAGTGTAATAACAATTAGTTCAATGGTGAAACCTCTGACTGATACCACAGTGAGAACATGCCATCACACATGAAATTCATTAAAAAGGTCTTCCCAACCATGTCTAAATACATCATGAAGGCAACGTTTCTTTTTTAATATTCTGTCCCTGTTTTTAGCAGGCAAATCAAAACCTGGCAACTTCCCCATGTCTGACATGATCCTACAGTGTTATTTCTTCTGCATCATGTGGCACGAGCTGTGCTAATCTCTTAAGCTCTTTCCATGCTGTCCAGCTTGAAACCAACCTTTCACTAACTCCTTTGTGCCTCATCACACAGTCAGAGTGGAGGTGGCATCTCAAATGATGGATGGAAGTACCAATGAGAAGCAATGGAAAAATTCTGAATGACACATATATCTTCAGATTGTGGTTTCTCTTTTGTGGACAAACAAAAAAGATCTAAAATACTAATGCTGTTTTGGACTTCATAACTTCTACTTATTCAAAACCCATGCAAATAATCATGTATTAATAAAATGGCATTTTCTGCACAAAATTTTAATTAAATACATAATCCTTCTGCTCATCTTTCTAGCCTTGTCTATGAGTTTTTTAAAAAGTAAAGCTACAGAGTTTAAATGTCATTTCTCCAAAGGTACATGGTCAGTACCTGGAAATGGCTATGCACTTAATTAGTCATAGAATACATACATCAGATGACTTAAGCAACAAATCATGACATGCACAGCAAACAAAAGTAAACACGCTTCATTTGAATTTTCACAAAATGCCACCATTATCCCTTCATAAACAGTTTCTCTCAGACAAAGGTGAGCTGACAAATTAAATCCTTTTTTTTAGTTCATATCTTGCAAATGCTGTAGTACAGTCAGTTACTCTAAATGACTCTAGTCTAAATAAGCTAAGTCGCTGTCCCATTCAGGTCATAGCAAATGAGAGGATTTGAACATGACTCTTTGTCTGAGTCTGTTCCACTCGGATTTTACACTTCAACAGGACACTGGCATTCTTACTACTAAAAACATTGAAACAAGAAATTTCCAGCAATCTTATCCCACTTCAGAAAACAGAAATTTCACAGGTGTTTTCTAACCTTATTTCCTATGACTGTACAACTAAAACCTGCACTACAAATGACTTAAGTATAAAAACAACAACAACAAAATCCCCTGGAAGAAACATTCTCATTATATGAAGAGTAAGGTTAATGAGGTATTACCTTGGCAGGTCCTTTCATCTGTGAGCAGTTTATAGCCTTTCTGGCAGCTGCACTCAAAGCTGCCAACCGTGTTTCGGCAGAAATGGTCGCAGCCACCATTGTTTACCAAACACTCATCAATATCTGCAAAGAATAAACAGCAAAGATTCAGTTAATGACAGCAAAAATTTAGGTTGTGACAGCAATTCAGTCATTCAGAGCAGGAATACAGGAGTATACTCAGATCCCCAAGGAGGCTGCTGTCCCTGTCAGGAACCAGGCTGGTCAGATGTGTCCCTTCCCAGACCTATCTCACAAGGCTTACGAGGAGAGCTATGTGCTGAGCTGTTCAAGAGACAGAGGCTTTCTCTCAGAACTGGAACCAACAGATGGCCCAAGCTGAGGTATTTGGTGTTAAGTAACATTCAGGGAAGCTTCTCTGTAGATGGAGGGCTCTGCCTGATAGCAGACTTCAACCTGCGAAGGATGTGAATTGTTTGGCCTTGTATAGGAACTATTAAAACATAAGAACACATGAAAAATTGAAGTAATAACAAAAATGAAATGAAAGATACTTGAATTCTGAAGAAATACTTCTATCATCCTTACACAAACAAATGCAAGGATACATTTCTTCGGGATGAGCATGATATGCTATTTTGCTCATTATCCAGTGACACAGTGACAGAGTGTCACCCATTTTCTTGGATCAAACTTCTTTCACTTGGTGTTGTAGAAAGGGAACTAAGTGTGAGTCCCTGTGAAATGTTGCTTCTTCAGTTACTCTAAAGACAGAGCACCTATTGCCTTTATTTGAAAGCCATATATACATACGTATACATATGTATGTATGTATGTATGTATTTAATGAAGCATCGATAGCTCTTACTTCAGATAGTGATTATGAAGTGGACTGATGAACTTGGTACGACCTCTGTTCTGAATTTCATACTGATGATTCTACTTCCTGCTAGTTTTGACTTCTCCTAAAGGTGTTGAAGAACTGGAATGACCAATCCCTTTTCCAATCCATAAAAGGTTGTGAAGTAAGTATATAACAGGCCACAAAACCTCATTTGAAATACAGGGCATCTTTTCATCCTCCCCCAGTTATAAAACCAGGGATCCATGTTTATTTCAAAAGGGGGGGGG
>WBMY01012569.1:459400-592616 GCA_013397315.1 Donacobius atricapilla
TTATTATTCAGGAGAAGAACAGTGCCAAAAATATAGCTCTTTTTATGAATGCATGCCATGAAGAAGTAATATGACACTGAACCTTGGCTGCCTACTTCTGGAATTGAAACCAAGATCTTTCAGGGAACTAAATGGAGAGTGATGTTTCCTTTTGAAAAGCTTTTTGCTGTAAGATCTTTGAAACTTTGAGGTAACAGCTGGCCATTTAAAGAGCAAGTCTTGCAAAATGCAAATCTAGATGCCAGAAGGTCTAATATGTGAAGATGGAGATTTATCAAAACCAGCAAGACGATGGTGAATGAAGGGCATGCTTTAAAAATTATTTGAATTTAGGAGGAGTCTTAGTGAAAGTCATTCATTAATTTTTGGAAACATGATTCCTACATGGGAAAGTGGCATGGTGCATGTAGAATATAAACAGCAGCAAGAGGAGTGAGGTGGTAAATCTAAAAATTTGAACAGCTGAGAGGCAAATTCAGCCATCATTTCTAAAGAGCACTGTTGCACACGCACTGACAGAAATATGTCCAGGGCTCAAATAAGCAAGTACAATGTATATTGTTATAAAGGTTTTCTTATGAATTGCACTTATGGCAAGGAGATGGGAAATTTGTTCTCAGCCCCTATGAACTAATACTGCTGCTTATTACTTTTGTGTCTGGATATGCAGAGGAGTGGCTTTTGCATTCAATCCAATTAAAAGAATGAGGGTAAATTGTAGGCAGCAGCTGTGGAATGCCCTGAGTGCTTTGTGCAAAGCCAGTTTAAATCTTTATGTTTTGAGTAACCAAGTTCTCAAAGTGCCCCAAAATCAGGAGTCTGTTTGTTGTCTGTGGTGCTCCAGTTCTGGCATTTGGCTGGCCAACAGCAGATAACCCTGAGCTCCCAACTTGATAGATCTGGTGAAGAACACACTGAGGGTCAGTCACTCTATATAACATCACGAGACTGGAGGCAGCAACCCTTTTGGTTTCAGCTGTGATCATCTGCACAGGGCAAGACTGGCAGTGAAAAGACAAGAATTTTTGGCCCAATTCCTGCAACCTGGCATTTCCTTTCGTAGAAGTGATTCCTCCCAGCTTCCTAATGTGCAACTGGGACTGTGGTGTGGGTGTTAAGATGGATTACCACAAAAGGTCCCATCCTTTTGCAGAGCACAGGTGTACCTAATTACAGTTTAGCCTGCCCTGAAAAAACTGTGGGACAAATGGAATTGTGAATTAAAATTACTAATATGTTATGCATCGTAAGCACACAGAACAGTCATTCATCATGAAGAAAGTATCTTTTACCTGTGATAGGAATAACATCACCTTTGGGCTACTCTGCTGCCTGAGACTGCTTGAAGTAGAAATTACTTGCAGCCTGTCAAACACCATTCTGGAGTAACGATTGATGTTTTAAATGATGGCCCTAAGATTTCACATGTTAAATTCCAAATTCCAGTCTCTTTTCTGTGTCTCTCATGATCATAAGGGGCAAAAATGAAATCCTGCTGGCATCAGAGTGTAGATTTTAGGCTGTTAATAACTATAATTCCACTGACATGCAGCATATTAGCTTTACACTAGCAATTCTTTGGAATAATTCTGAACCAGGATCTGGGTAAAACCTGGGAGAGTCCACAGGAAAAGAAAGTGTTTATCCATTTCTTCTAACTGGAAAACATGACATGACCTTCTGAAACAGGGACCATCGAAACAGAATAGAGGTCAAAACTGTTAGCTGCAAAAACATTCTAAATAACTTAAACAGTGCCAATGTCTCTGCTTTCACTGTATTTCTTTCCATGGCCACAGCGAGACTGACAAGGCATATAAAAATTATTTCACTCTGTGGAGAGCAGCATATTGCTGCATTTTGCTTGGTAGAGAGCAGTATCCAACTGTATGTATATGTCTGGCTGGTTCAGAGAAATGGCAAAAAGTCTGTATCCCCACTATTTTTCTTTCCTTGGCTATAAATAATTTGTGTTATGAGCCATGTGAAAATAAATTATTCCACTGTGTGTGGAGGTGAGGCCCCATTTATCTTTAAACTCACTGGTACCCAACTTTGTCAAGTGCCTCTTTGAATTTCATAGAGGGTAAGCATGTCTGCCATTTATGTTGGGCAAAAATACACAGTGGAAACCCATTGTGGTGTCTCTACCAGCTTTGATACTATTTAGTTAAATATTCCCCTACTATTATTGGGACCATCTTTGGAGCAGTCATAAACCTGCTGTCTTCAAACATAGTTCTCAAGTGGCTCCTTAAAATGCAAGTTGCAGAAAAATAACTCCAATTTCCCACAGGCTCTGCTCCCCTTTATCCTCAGAAATGCAAAAGGATGTAAAGAACTGTATTTTTTCCATAGGGGTTGTATGTAAAATGCCCTGATGGTACTGTAAGAGTAATTTCAGACTGGGCAATCAGATGGGCTTTCAGTGCATTGGGAATAAAATCCCAAGGGATTTCTCCCAGTGCAGTAAGTCAATATTGTTAAATGATACCATGCTCACACATGCTGATGATCTGCTACAAAATACCAAAATGGGGCACACGCAGATATGAAAATCCAGGCCAGTGAGAAACCATAGAAGCATTGAAAATGATGGTCAAAACTGTCAGGTGAAGGTATGGTGTAACAAGCAACTCAGCACTCAAGCCTCCTGTTAGCTCTGAAAATAGTTCATTCAATCCACAAGCAATTAAATACAAAGAAAGGCAAAGATAAGACTTGCAACAAGGAAGCTAACACCTTTTTTAAAGTTGTAATATTTAAAGGAAAAATCCCCAATTGCAAATATTTGTCTGGAGGTGGAGCTCAGCAACACTATCACAAAAGCTCTGTGTCCATGTGAACCCAGACACAAACCCTGGGTTTGTAAATATAATATAAATAGATTATCCTATTTTTCTGAGGCTCTCAAAATGTGAGGGAGGCAGTGGAATCAGCTTTCAATAAAGATTTTCACCTTTAAATAAAAGTATAGAAACTCAGATGCTTTGTGTTAAGTTGCACAGATACAATTTGACTCAGCTAAGCAGGCAGACTGTTATTTTTCTTTTCATGATCTTGTGAAGACTAATGGGAATGCCTGCTCCTGTTCCACTTGCACCTTTTTTAAGCTCTGCGCAGTGCAATTCATGTTTGGTAGGAGCTAGTTTTGATCAGGGTGCATGTATGCACTTGTGTGTGCACATATAAACCCACGGAGATTTGCCTTGCTGCATACGAGCCAGGGAACAAATTAAAAAGTAGGGATTTTCGGTAACTTAGAACTTAACATTTCACATAAGCTGCTTAAAGGCAACTGAAAGGGTAATCAACATGCAATCTTCACTTAGCTCTTGAACAATGATGGAGATGGAGATTTCCAAAGCCTCATCACAGGCGGAAGTGAGGATCCTCCTTTCAATGGCTGGACAAATATTTGAACTGATTGTGTCTGTCTAATCCTTTGCAGATTTAAAATGCTACCTAGCTCCAGGAAAATAATATACTCCCAGACTGACCTAAAATAATTACTGAAACTTCATAACTTTCTCGTCTTTAATAATAAAAGCCAACGTGTTAGAATTAGTAATGCTTTCACCAGTCTACAGTGGACATCAATAGAAATATATTTTCTGCAAGGTGGCTGGTTTGCTAGTTCTATTTATTCCCTAATTTCCTAATTTTCACTTGCTTTTCTTCCCTTGATCTTTCTCATGGTGTTATAAATCACCACTGTCCCCCAAAAATTGAAACTAGTGTTGCCTTGTAGACACAGATATGAGTTCCGTGATGCATGCAGACCACAAAGCACTTATCCAGCAGCCACAAAACTTTTTAACCCCATGCCGGAGGTGGGGAAATAGAAGAACAAAAAAACCCCAACTCATCCACTCTTGAATTCAAGCTCAGTGTATAACTCAGCAGGTTACCCTGGGGTGCCAATCAGCACATGCTTGCACAAAACACCCTGTACTGCACGCTGTTCTATGTTACAAAAATTACAGAGCCACCAATGCTCAGACTGAAATTATTTTGATATTTGCCCTCTCACGTCTCAATAAAACTTGTAAACTCAGGATTAACACAAGCAGAAGCTAACAGGCTCCACTTGCAATACTCTAAACGTGATATTATATAGCATCTTAAATTACACATGCCAGGGATATCTTATTAAGGTAGAAAGATAATTTCATATCCCCAGATTCACTGGATCAGTGCCACTATGAGAAAATCTAAATCAAAGTAGAACACAGGCTCTGCTGGTTCCATCAAGAAGCACCAAGCCAGCTGTTGTGTGGTTAGGTTGCAGGGAATTGTAAGTCCTAGTTCCAGTTTTACAATGGATTTATCCAACATTTGGGCAAGGTGTAACACTTCCCTGCTTTACTGCATTTGTATAATTGGGGATTGGTAATTATCACTCGTTTTTTTCAGGACCAGTAGTTTAAAACACACTACTATGGAACAAGGTGTTATGAATCCAAGTCATTTGCTGTCAATTTTTTAAAGTCAAATTACAGTTGTTTTAAATTTCTGGTCTGGGCTTCAGAATGGTTTGACCCAGCAGCAGGTTCCATGCTGGTAGTGCTGGAAGATTTTGTGAATATTTGCAGAGCTGTTAGGGCCATGTTTACTTCACGAGGTACAATTGCTGTTCCACCACTACACCTGAAACTGCACAGTTCGTTGCCTCTTGCATGTTTTGGGGAGGAATAATTCTATTTATGCAGTACCTTCTATTTGAGGATTTCCATGGCCAGCAGCTCATTACCTTAATTACATTAAACCTACACAACACTTCTGCAGGAGAGACACATTTAATTAATTCTTCTTTAACAAATGTGAAACTGAGGCAGGTAGGATAGTGTGCAACTTGCCTGCATCAGATAACTACAAAATGAAATAAATATATTATAGCGGCTCTAATTTGGGTTCTGTGCTTCAACAACATCCTCATTTTCCCTCCCACAGTGCTAATTAACTGTAAAGTATGATAGTCATTACTGAACTGAAGTTCTACTAAGTAGCAAATGAAGATTCACTGTTTAATTAGCTTTATAGCTAGGTTGTGGGACAAGGCATTTTCCTAATTAACAGGAGGATTAAATCTAGACTGGGCAGACAGGAATGAATGTAATTAAAATTTAATCTCCCTCATCCTAAAAACAGGCTGCCCACAAAATAGAGAGCTTTGTGTAAATGCTTTTAGAGCGTGGAAAGGTTGAGGCAGGTTTCAACACATTTCCCTCATGTCACTTTCTCAATTTTCACCTGTTATCTTCGCAATTTCACGAAGAAACCTGTCTTCCAACACAGATGGTAATCTGTCACATATGGATTTAGGTGTCAGCTATTCTCCTCCAGGACATATCCACTCTGACATTATCCACCAACCAATCAATAAAAGAGTCTGCCAGGCTGCCAAGAGATCAATCACCTTGTAAAACAAACATTATGTCCTATTATTTTCTTATTACAGTTAATTAGATTTATAAAACACAAAAACCTTCGCAGGTGAAAAACTCAGAAATGCTGTCATAATAGGTTAGGCCCAGATTTCTCATTTGTAAAAGGGAAGGGATTTACTAAATCTAATGTGAAAAGAAAGGATTTTCATTTAGAATTTTTGCTGAACACTGAATTCTTTTCTAACCTTAAAAACATGTTAGTGCAGTGCTACGAACCCAAACAGCGCAAGCTGTCTGAGGCTGTGACACCAGACTGTGAAGGGGACTGGAGACATAAAGATACAGACTGATAGTCTTTTTACTGTCTAGGCTGAGCTAAATGCTAAAACTACCCCTCCCCACCACCCACCCTCCCCCGCCAGAAGCAAAGATAAACCTCACAGGAAGTCCAGGAAATAAAACTAGTTTTCCTCCTCCTGTAACATTTTATCAATCAAAATGCTTTTTGTCAATCAAAATGCTTTTTATAAAACACTGGAGGGGGAGAAATAGCTATGCTGTTAAATCTCCTCTGTGTACTTGAGGACACTAAAAAATGTCTCTGTTGTTTTTTTACAGAGCATGTGGAAAGTATGGGACATCAAATTCTGGGAAACTCAGTTGTACCTGTGACTGCATGAGTGAGTACAGGCTGTGGGTAAAACAGTGGGAGGGAACTGTGCAAATACATTGGGCTGACTGCTTACCTACCTTAATTATTCACACAGCCACTACCACCAGAATAATTCCATGTGCAATGTAATTATTCACACAGCCACTACCACCAGAATAACTCTGTGTGTAATGTTTATACAGCAGGAGCCGAGGCAGAAGAACTAAATGGGCTACTGCAGGTTAATAACAAGAATAAAAGAGTTAATTAAGTGTTTCTTAAGGAGTAAATCAGACAGAACTGCGGGGCTGACATCTCTGGGCATTTTCTCTGTGCTAGGTGTCACTAAAAAAACAAGGCCTGGCTCTTACTGTATTTAATTTTTCCATATAGTCTGAATGAAGAGCAAAGGGACAAGTGAGCTAACTGCACTACTGGACCCTACAAGAATCCCTAGATTCAGTGTATGAACTCAATTTAAATTTACTCATGGTTGTTTTCATTTACCCCCTTGGAATTATTAACTGCTCAGGAAAGCTCTGTGCTTATTTCCAAGGATCTCAGTTTGCTTCTAGAAAGTGTTTGTTTGATTAAATAAATTTGGTATTAAGGACAGTTAAAGGTACTGATGTTCTCTCTAAAATCCCAGTGAAACTGTGCTAGCTTTCCTGGGATAAAGCTACTCCTTCTGAAAGAGGCACTTGAATACAATTAGTCCATGATAATTTAAATAGCTCTTAATGAATCAAAGAAATTTGGATGTGGACCAAAAATTAATCCTCCATAAGTTTTTGAAGATATGGCTTCAACCAGCCAGGGATCTACTCTGTACTAGGGAAGACAGATCCACCACTGAGAGCAGGACTTAGTCACAGCACAAAAAAGAGCTGTATTTTATGATGAAAAAGGCAATGATGAAAGAATGAAAAAAATACTGTAAGTTTTGAATGTTGGCAGTTATGATTATGTGAGTAGTCAACTCCCAAGTAACAGAAAGCACAGCACACTTTTCCATAATATACTGTGGTTGATGATCCTCAGGGGGCTTTATATTGTTGAATAAATGCAAGGTCTTTTCAACAACTGAAATGCAAAATATGACTCTCTGAAGCATTAATTTAAAGGATTTGGCATTTTCAAAGGGGAGGTTCACGAAGACAAATAACAACTGCAAGTTTCTAGGGAACAGGGATATTGCCTAGTCATGAAAAAACCCCTAACTTAGTACACATGAATTTATTTTGTGGGGATAGATGGAACCCTTGGGAGGGAATGAAACTGAATGAGTTACATGGCAGCTGACCCAAGTCTGCAAATTTTTAATGGAAGATAATTTGTTATATTATATTTGTCTGTCATGAACAAGTCTACAGCAGACAAATGAATTGTATCTCTTTATGCCAAAAAAACC
The DNA here is from genome assembly GCA_013397315.1 of Donacobius atricapilla. Lineage (NCBI taxonomy): Eukaryota > Metazoa > Chordata > Aves > Passeriformes > Mimidae > Donacobius > Donacobius atricapilla. The sequence continues at coordinate 466,854 of WBMY01012569.1, forward strand.
CCAAATCCAAGACCTCACAAAAAACCTAAAAGACAATTCCCTTAAAAATAGGGAAGAGGCAGTGAAAGTTTCACACATATTGTGGATTAGATAAATTTGAAGCAGCAGTTAGAAGGTTTCTGCTCTCCACTCTTTTTTTTTTTTTTTATTTTCCATTCCATTTTCTTCTTTCTGAGAAATTTCAACTTTGCTGGTATCTAAAATTTGCATTTCTTCAATTAAAAAAAAAAAAAAAAAAAACGGGTTTATANNNNAAAAAAAAAAAAAGGGTTTATAATTTGATTTTCCATCACTGAGGTCTGAAACTTCACCTGTCTCTTGGAAAGTCTGAATCAATTATGCCTCTAAATCAGTCACATACATACTCCTCAGTAAGTGCCCAATTGCTCCTTTTTCTGGTCCACACACTAGGCTTCTGACCACTGTCACCACCTACCACCGAGAGTTTTCCATCTTTTCCTCCCTCAAGTCCAACTCATTAACTTACTTTTTGCTGATAACCAGCAGCTTTTTTCTGTCTCCCACATCTCTTCCACTGTTCTTGGTTTTACCATGAGCTTTTCTAAGCCCTCTCCTCACTCAGATACTCTATTGCCTCTCTTATCGCACACCAACAACAGTCAACTCCCTGTCTGCTCTAAAAAAGTGGGGAAAAAATTAGAAACCTAGTTTTGAGTCACTTCCCAGTCTTAGCAAGTCTTGAAACAGCTGTTTCCAGGGCAGCAGTGCTGGCCCAGATGGTTGTGGTTCTCTCACTGGATGTGACACAGAGCATTCTACTGAGCTGCTACAGCTGCCTGCTGGATGCTGCTCTGTTTTCCTGACATTGGAATGATCTTGTATGTTCTTTGTCTTGAGACCTGGATAACATCGATGCAATAGCATAAAATGACTGCAGCCTCAGCAAAATGGCCTAAATGTTTGCTCCTTTAATCCATATTCAGGTAGCTTTTTGAAAATGCTTTTGTAGCCACTTGGGAACTCATACTCTCATCCAATTTGTGAGTCTTATCCACATCTTCCAAAACAAACATCTCTTTTGATAAGCTGAACTTGATTATTGTTCTCCCATTGGTTAGTCAGTTTTCCCTCTCCGTCCTGATCTTTATGATTGCTTGTTTTGGACACAGATGGTCTTGCATCTTGCTTAGAGTCCTATCAAAAACAAAACAAAACAAAACAAAACAAAACAAAACAAAACAAAACAAAAAAACAACTCCAAAATTGCCTCTGTATTTTAATATTCCATTTTGGCTTTAGTCTTTCATTTGTCATTTGTAGCAAATAAGTTCCCTTTGTGTTTTCTTCTTTCATCAACGACAAGTCTACCTGTTATCTCTGCTGCATCCATGTGGTTGAATCATGTGCCAAGAACTTCCCTGTAGAGGCATTTACTGGGTCCAACTATAGAAGTCTTCTCGGGGCTTACCCAAAGTGTGTCTTCTGAAAATCATACCAATACTCAAGCCCTGAACAGGACCACTGTTTTCAGGATAAAATTCCCAACTTTCCTCTCATTTAATGTTGTTCTTGTTGCTTTTTCTTTGGTTGGGCAGACACATCTGTTGTTTCACAGCATGAAATCACCCACTGGCTGCCTTTGGTTAATTGTTTGTCATAAATGCCTCTGTCTTTTCATCATATGGTTTTGTCAGAAAAAGAGGAGTATTGGGAAGGGGAAGAGACAGGGTGATCCTGCCACTTCAACGTTTTTCAAAAAAATATGCTGGTTTATGTAAATCAGTTGAGCAGTTTGGGATTCACAAAAATCTGCCTTTACCAAGAAGACTTCCTGCTTGCTTCCAAAAAATGGCATGTGGTCCCTAAACCCTTTAACTGTGCAGAAGTACTGTATAATGGTCAGAAATGGTTTGTCAGAAGGTAATTTTATGGAAGTTTGGCTATTTTAATGGAACATTTAATTGCACGTGTACTCTGTGCACCACACATATACAGAAAATTATTATTTTAAATTAATGGTTTTGTTCCTCATAAAAGCACTAATCTAATTACTGCAGAACCCATCAGTCTCATGTTCATGAATTAATTTAGTTGCCAACTTCTCATGCAAGGCAAAGATGTCCCTCTGTCCTTGCAAAGACATAAGAGGTTTTTGTATTTATTTTTTGCTTTGTTTTTAGGAAAAAAGACAAACCTCAGCCACAAGATTTGTATTTGCCTTATGTACAGCATGGAGAGGGCAAAGGTATTTTTTATTTTAATTTGTGGCCGTAGTGGCTTGTGATTACACTTGATCTATTTTCGGATAGCTCCTTGCTTGCAGGTACAGAGAAGCAAACTCAAATGGTGCTTATTTTTGAACATGCACTTATTTCTAGTGGCAAACACTGAGAGGGTAAGTTGCTGTAGCTTGAAAGCAGAGTTGTGTAAGGAATATGATAGAAGTAGAGTTGCTTATAATGAATTCTGAAAACTAGATCTTGATTTGATTATTGGGCAGTTTATTCTTGGCTTAAGTTGATGAGAAGTAGGGAGAAAGCCACCTGGGGGAGGAAGAATGGCTCAAAATGAACCACTTCATAAACACATAAGGGTTGCTAAAAGACAACACACACTTTAACAGCTAACTTCTAAAACTCTACCTGCCTGACTTCAGACAGCTTGTGGACTGGCTTTGACAAAATCATTTAATAAAATCATTTGGCTTTGGCCTGCCACTGAAAAAAATCAAGGCACTTTGATTCCTCTGGAGTAGGATGTTTTTCAGAGGGAGGAACACTGCAGAAAATCAGAGAGGGACTGAAAATTTTTCCTGCGCTGACTTCCACATCTGAATGAACAACACAGGCTTCTGCACCACTATATTAACACTTTTTCTTATATTTTGTTTCTATTATTGAGCTCAAGGAGAGGCACTGTATTCCTTGTTAGACTCTGGGGGGCAGGGGAAAGGCTAACCCAGTTCAGGGATATTGCCAAAGCCAGTGAAGTGGGTACCCTACAGGTTGGGATTAAACTCCTTCCGTGTCCTTAGGAGCATGTTATTGCAGTAAGATATGAGTTCAGAGGGTGCCAGCTGAGCCATGTTATTCCCCAATGCATATCTCTTTAAGCTTGTACAAATAGGAGGTAGCTGAGCCATATGATTTAAGACCTCTAATCCCATCAGGAATTACCAAAGGCTGATGTGCTTATTTTCCCTTGGGAGGTCACCTATTCTTCTGACTATATTCTAGAATGCACTTCACTGAGGGATTCCTGAGAGAAGTAAAAGCGTGAGGTGCAAAACTGCATTTGATGCCCCCTGAGGGCTGATGCATAGGAGAGAGGATGGAGATTCTACTTGGGTATCCACAGTGGGGACAACAGTGGCCTTGGGGATCAAATGAAGAGTCACGGAAGGTGGAGACTACACAAAGGCCTGAGGATGACAACCTCTGTTTTAAAAATGAAAGAGCAATTTTGAATGCCTTTTCTACTGAGGTTCTTGACTTGGAATCCCATGAGCATTCAGTTTTCTGAAATATCTGACAAATTTTTCCCTGAAAAGTCAGAAGTGTATCTGACTTGTTACCTTAAAATATTTGTACTACTTGCCATTCCCAAGGATATGGTTAAAGCGGTTTATGTGCTCAGGTTAGCCTCTTCATAAAGAGTCTAAGCAGTCAGTGTATCTCAGTCCTGTTCCACTTGCAAAGTTGGGCACTTGTTTCCCAGCAGAGTAAGTTAAAGTATGTTGAGAGTCATCCTGTCTTTCCTCTTGGTACTTTTGACAGACTCTAAACAACACGCCCACTATGGTTCTGGGACATCCCAGAGTGATCCAGCCCAAGACACCTTCATTTATGTGCAGCAAGCAAAGAGATGCTAGTCATCAGCTTAAAGGAAAAGCTGCCCTCACTCCTTGTCACTGTACCTTTGACTAAGGTAAGGCTAAGGGACCATTTCCCATATGCTCCTTTCCAAACCAAACTATGAATCTAAGACACTGTTTCAGCAGAATGTTACAAAATTTAATATGCTACAATACCACATTTCTCTGGCATGAAGCACTGACATTATGAACCAGAATCAAATGTAAAAGTATAATCACTCTATTAAGATTCTCTCTAAGATAAGAAATGTAAGTAGATGGCCATAGTGCAATGATCAAGGAACATGTAATCAGAAGAAAAGGGAATAAAACAAGCAGGTCTCTGCCCTTTCTGGCTTTGCCAGACATCCTCTTCAAAAACCTACTGCTTCTTGTAATTTTGAAGCTGACATTTATGCTGCCATTTGCTGGTACCACAGCACTCTGGCTGCAGAGGAGGTGGTGACTGTCAGCAACTTCTTTCATTTGAGTTAATTATCTCACAACATTTGCATGTATGTTTTTTCCTTTTTTTGTTGTTGTTGTTTTGTTTTCGGTGTTGTTTTGGGTTTTTTTTTGAGAAAGCACTAGAAAATGGCAATGGCTTGTTACGGTAATGGCTTATAATGCTTACGCTCCTCAAAAATCCAGTGTGTCTATGTGGAGGGAGCTGAACTGACATCTTCACCGTGTTGAAAAAAAATTCATGCTGCTAGAGAAAAGTGAGCTGGGAAAACCTCTCTTTGTAAGCCCCAGCCCCAGCTCTAAGGCCACTGATGCACCTTTCACTGTGTGGAGCATCACTGCTTTAGCACACACTGCTCATGGGAGGTGCACAGAAAGAAGATGTGGATTCAAAGCAGGATTAGTCAGACAGCTATGAACAGATTTACCTCTAAATGTTAACGTTTAAACTCTTCAGGAGATAATTTTAATTCCTTTCTATTTAAAATGCTGATGTATGTGAATGAATTCAACCAAGGAAAACTTTGTATTTGGGTGACTACTTTCAATGAGATCACTTTACAACTAAGGGGAAAAAAAACTTCATTCACAGGAAATCATTTGGCCTGTCTTATTTTCTCTCTTAGGTCAGGTCCATCTTAGTTCAGAAGGCTGTTCCAAACTTACAGTCTTGACTCTAAAGGCATTGAGATCCCAACTGTTGTGAGAAGTGTGGTCATATAAGCCATGAAAGTTTTATCTGCCTTAGTGTTACTTGACTGATGCATACATTTTAGAGGTTTTCTTGTACTGGGGTATATTTTACTGTCTAATTCTACTAACATATAAAAACCAGTCAAATTGATCAGGGATATTAATCAAACAAAACCTGAGTTTATCAAAGGTACTCTGACAGCAAAAACATTGCATTTAGGCAACAAATGAAAAAAAAACAAACCTGTGAAATTTACCTAATCAATCACAGTGAAATAAAGGTATTATCATAACTCAGGCAAGCTAGGAGTGGATGCACGAGATTAATACCTACATCTTACTGATAATAAACAGTAAAAATAACCTGTGCTCTGTCTGGTGCACTTTTTTAAAAAAAGAGGAAACATTTTCAGTTTCATATGAATTGATTGTGACTGACAAGATGCAATTCTAAGTGCTTTAGTCAACTTAATCCAATTTAGAGAAAAAAAACTAAAACAAATTTTAAGTAATTTCGATTAATGGAAGTATGGAGGAAATCATAACTGTTCACAGATACTCTGTAGCCAGGAAATGAAGCCAAATTGGCCAGCTAAACTGTTCACTGCGAGCTTTTCACTTGCTGTTAGTGTGTTCTGAATGAAAAGAGAGGAAAGCCTTCAGCATCTGAGTCATAATCTTATACCAAACTGATGTCAAGCATTAATTTAAAGCATTTAATTTAATGAAACCTTTCAGTTCATATTTAAAAAACCATGACATACTTAGTTTCATTGTAACTCATTCTCTAAAAAACTCTTTTCTCACAGAAACAATTTCATTTTCAAATTTAATTCACGTTCAGGGTTTCATTTTTTTATGTACTCAAAACTGATTTAATGCGCATTTTCCTGCTGTAATAAGCTGCAATTAAACAAGATTAAAAAAATGTAATTACTATATCAAGCTAGCACAGCCAATGCAAAATTTCCGTTTTATTTCAAATAAACTTTGGTGCAGTTCTTTGAAAATTTTCATTAGTCTCTACACTCTCACTTTTTTTTTTTTTTCCCCTAGATTGCTTAATGATAAAGGAGGTTTCAGAGCTGAGTTACTGGACAGATCATTCACCACTCAGGCATTTCTGATACTCCCACTGCAGCACAGTCAAGTATTTAAGCGCGTAAGTGCCACATTTCTTTGCCGCGTCTGTGTGCTGAAGGATGGGGGCCTGTTTGGAGGAAGTGGAGAGCCCACCCCATTGCTGGGTCACCATGACGATGAGACAGCAGGAAGGAGAAATGTTTGCCATGCAGGCACATAACCCCAGCGTAACACCGCTCTAGTTAAATATGCCAGAGCGCTGGGAAGGGCTGACTGAGAGTCACACAGCGAAGAAAACACACCATCTCTAGCTGGGGTTGTGAAGGGAACTTTCTGTCTCCTACACACACGTCTGTGAGATCCCCTGGGCTTGGCACAGACCTATTCCTGCACAGGAATTCACCCTGTTGCATTTAGTCACATTGTGTGCTGGTGGCACATCATGAACATGTAATTCCACATTGCCACTAAACCCCCTGACATTCCAGCCCGGCTGACTATCCCAAAATCCTGTCGCCAGGTTCCTTCCCCTTAAGGGTGGATTGCCACAAGATGCAAATCAAATGACGAAATGTGTGTGAAATGATGCAAAACAGGAAATCAACTGACCAAAATAATCCACATCACACTATTACAAAACACCTGTTGGACATTGCAAAGTTAGGTAGCACTTTATGGACGTTTGTAGAAAAGTCATAGTTGAGATGGTGCTTTTGCTCAATGACCCTTAGAAATCCAGTTTCTCCTGCTTAAAATTTAATTTGCTGTGCCATTTGACTTTAGGAGCTCAGCAAGGGCTGCAGCCTGCAGTTCCTCTATGTCTAGGTGCAGAGTGCTGGGAAGTTGCTTTATTCAGGCACAAGAGTGCCTGGGGACACAGTTTCTTTGTTAAGTTCCAAGGCAGAAATGAAGCATATATATCATACACATGGTCATACATGTTACACCATGCTAGAAGTTTCTGGCCCTTCCTCTTGCTCTGATTCACTTAGAGAAGCCACAAAGGAAAGTCCCTATCTCTGTCAGACATCATCTTTTGCCATCATCCTCAGCCCTTCTCTACTTTAAGTCCTGAGAGAAGAATTCTCCCTGGCTCGGCTTGTCTTCCATAGCTGCCCTCAGGAAAGTGAGCTCTTTATTGTTTGATCCAGTTTGGCAGATGGATTTAAACAGTCTTCAGAAATCTCTGCTAAGTCTAATCTAGTCTGAATTCACTCCTCTTGAACCCTACAAGTCTTTTGCAAATGAGCCTCCTGCATTATCGAGTTACCCAAGCTGTATTTAGTATAATTAAAATGCTGAACTGATGAATCTTCTCACTGAGGGCAGAATGGAGCTGGATCCATGAAAAGGTCACTCAGCAGGAAGGAGGCATGGAAACCAACAAACAAGGGAGCTGAGGGCCACAGAACCCCTGATATGCCCAACACAGAGGATATTAAAAAGTGGGTAGGAGGTAATGAGCAATAAGCATCCCAGGCCTCTACATCTTTTAATCTTCAGTCTCCCTTTCTGTCTGAATAGGCTGAATTCTGTGGGATAACTTGGTAGGCATTCAAGGAAGTGACCTACACTGTTTCCTCATGTGTAGCACAATAATCGACAACATTAAACGAACTGAGCATCAAGCTGGAATCACCTGGTTACAATGGCAGTAGAAATTAAATAGCATTAATTAGAGGGAGAATATGGAACTCTTTCTGCCTGGAATGTCTCTTAGCTATCAAAAGCCTCCATGGTTTGGCTTATTAAGAGCCAAGTTGACAGGAAAGCTGAAGGGAATAAAGGAGCATTCTCCATTGTGTGCCAAGACAACTGAGGGAAGATTTATGCTCAAGGCTGACTTTTAAAAGACAGCAAAAGGTTAATGAACTTTTATCCAAGCACCATTAATACATCTGAAGATCATTCTAACTAGACCACAGACAACACTTTTGCTCCTATGTCACTGAAAGACCAGGTAAGTAATGTAATGGAGAAATCAGAGATTTTTAATCAGAGATTGAAATGTTTTTCCAGTTTCCAGAAAGCAAAGCAATCCTCCACAACAGTGGAGAGTGCTCTGCCCATACCTGTACATATTCCATGTTAAAACTATCTCCACAACAATTTCCCCCCCAGTTTTACTGACATTTGATATAAACCAGACTGTACTCTGCATTAAAAAAGGAGCTTGATTCTTTGAGGTAAAATTAACTCATTTTTCACTATGGAAGAGCTCAACCCCTGCAAAACCACTGAAGGCAGGTTTCTTGTATTGGAAGTTGATCTCCTATACCTTCCATTCTCTGATACACTGGGAAAGGCCAGGATAAATATCAGATTTTTAGTCAGGACTCAGTTCCGTACTCTGTGATTTAAATTTGTGCCAGCTTCTATGATAGAACTACAGAATGGGAACTGTAATATTGCAAAAAAAGCATAGAACAATTAGTTACATTTAAAAGGGTTTCTTTGCCACCTTTTGGCAATCAAGCACATTGGCATACACCCTGTTTTAAGGACTTGTCTTTCCTTTTGTATGTATACTTGCCTTTTTTCTATACTAAACAATTAATGTAATTCCCAACTACTAAACAAAAACCTGTAGACATTTTGGACAGTAAACTTTTTTTCCCATTACATGTCTACACAATGCCTAAAATTGATTAGAGTCCTAATTGTTGAACAGAAGCATCTAGAAATTTTTGTTATTTATAAAAATAGTATATTTATTTCATGATTTTTTTTTTAAATTAACTCATTCAATTGTAAAAAGGTATGAAAGAAATGGGTCAGCAGATTTCCATAAATTACTAGTATAGCAAAAGCACATTATAGAGGAAATCGCTTACAAGTGAGCTAGAATTACACATTAATAAATTACCCTACATCCACTTTGCAATACCCCAAAATTCAGGTGTTTCTTTGAGTCTTATTTAAGCCTCTTGAATCTAATCATCTACATAATTTCATGTAGTTGCTACACTATGTAAAATGGCTTAGAGAGGAAGATGCCAAAATGCACAAAAAAATCACGGACTTTCCAATAAAAACATTATTTTTGGTCAACATTATTTGCTAAATTAAACCTAAACATATTAATCATTTTGCTCAACCCACAACTGCATTTTTCAGTCAATATATTAATTCTCCTTTCAGTTCCTCTCAGCTTTTATTTCATGCCCTACATCTGTACTTTCCCTTAACAGACAATGGCATATCTTTCTTCTACATTTAGAAACATAACCTCCCTTAAAATGATGTTCTATGAGAAACCTCATGTGGACATGCTGTGACACTCGACGGACTTGAAAACTATGCCCAATAAAGACAGGATGTGGCAGATCTATGATCCCTGAAAGTGTTTTAAAGGGCAAAAAGGAGATCATTCCTTGCTCTTACCACACAGATGTAAAATTAACAGCTGGAGTAAACAGGGAACTGGATATATGAGAAACTGGGGGCCAGTCAAATCAAGGATAGTAAAGAGGAAAAAAATCCAAGGAGAAAAATGGTGCTGATCACTCTCTCCTTTTCTTTTCTAGAGAATGCAAAGGAAGGAATATGTACACACTGACTTTCTCCTGCCTGGTCTTTTCCTGGCTTTACCTATCAGCAAGAGGAGTCAAGAGGATATCAATGTCACTCCAACAAAAAGTTCATTTTTTCCCTCAGAAGATGCAAATCCCACAGAGCATCCCACTTAACAAAGGGCTTCCTGCAAAAGCTGTGCAATAAACTTCACTGGTCAGTTTAAGTGCAGGATCCTTTTTGCACAAATTTAAATGGAAAATCACTTCAGCTTCAGGATCTAGCCCAGAAATCTCACAGTGCAATGCATAAGATAATTTTTTTGATTAAATTAAATTCAAAATGCATATTTTATCATTTTACGTTAAAGAGTATTCCCTAAAATGTCAACAAAAGTTAAAAAGAAATGGCTTGGTGATTAATTAAACCATCTGTGTTAATTTCCAGTTGCTGCTTATTTTAAGGAAGTAAGAAAGGATCAGCGGCATCATAAAAATCCAGATTCGGTTTCTTATATTTTCTATTCACAAAAAAGGGGAAAAACAAAATGTGAAAGAGCTTAGAGCTAAGATATTTGTTTTGAGGAACAGTAGAATATTTAATTTTGTCTGTAGGAATAATTATAGTCTTGATTACTATATAAATATCATTTCATGTTAGTTCTCTGGCCAAATGTCTAAATTTAGAATTACTCATTTTTTTATGACACAGTTTCAATAATAAACATTATGATCTAGCCTAGGTGTATGTTACATTATTAAAATGCCTCCTTATTAAGCACTTGGTGGAATCACTGTTACTGTTCTGCTATGGCTTAGCTAGTCTGTTGGTAAAAATGAAGATTTATTTTTGTGTGGCTTGAACTAAGATGACTGAGTTTTGATGTGTGCTCCCCCTTAACTATTAACATTGTGTGCGATGGCAGCTTAAATGTTTTATTGTCAAATAAACAGGCAAATGGACTATTATTTCTATAAATACTAACAGGATCATGCCCAAGCACTGGGATTTTTCAGCCTGTAGCAAGAAGAAACCACACATTTTCTGTTTATTTTTGTGGGTTTTACTATTTTAAGTAACATCAAGCCCTGGACTGAGGATATTCTGACATTTATGGTTAATTTGAAGGAAAAAAACCTCACAATAATTTCTTAGCAAGTTAGGTCAACTTAAGCTAAGTCACTGAGTGATGAAAAATATTCTCTGTGACAAGAATATATGCCACGTCCTCCTGGATCTCCATCTCCAACTCTTTTGTGAAGAAGCTGCAAAGGAATACACAGGAAAGTGGGAAAATGGGAAAATGGTTGATGGATGGCCTGGTCCTACCAACATGTACCCAAATCTCCTTGCGTGCCATTAAAATGTGGCTGTGTAGGGACATTTGAGAGCTGTTCCTGTCTCCTTAACTGAGAGAACGTGCTGAAAGCACTATCAGATGCTCTTTTCTGCTCTCTTTTCCCCTGACCTCAGCTTTAACACACACATGAAAGACAGAATAGCAATGTTCTCATGCTGCCTTTGGAGCAGTAAAACCTGAGCATCAGCTGTGTGGTTTAGACTTCTGCATTTGTAAATGTTATTTTGGTTTTCCTTTGTAGCTGGCTATTTATCTTTTGAAGGTGCAGAAATGACCAAGTGTCTGGGTTTTTCTCTGAGCAATACCTGGCTTCACTCAGTATTAAGCAGTTGATCATCCACAGGTAACAAAGCACTGCTTGACAATTGTAACTTGCTTTCTGAATAGACAAATGCAGACACCATTAGATGACTGAGGTTTTACAAAGGTATCAGAATGTTCTTTGAAATGAAAGGCTTTTTGCAGCCCCCAGTTGTTCCTCTAAATCTCTGCTCAGCTTGAAACAGTTTGACCTCTGCATCTCATTTCTTTGCAGTAATAAAACCCTTTAATAAATAAAAAGGAAAACAATTGAACCAGATAAATACATAAAAATTAGGGAAGGAGAAAGCGAATGAACTTAATTGCAATCACTATACCAGTATTGCCTCGACTTAAAAAGTATTGATTAAATAACTGAATATTTACATCTTGTACTGGACCCGCTGAAGGCAAATGATGCATTGCAAAGCAAACAGAGGCTGACCTTTGCACGTTTTCCCATCAGGCTGCAGGGTAAATCCAACTGGGCAACTGCACCGTACCCCTGTTGCGGTATCCTTGCAAGTCCGATCACAGCCTCCGTTATTGACAGCACATGTTTCTGCAGAATGAAAGAGAGAGAGAGAGGGAGAGAGAGGGAGAAAGGGAGTGTAATGAAATGCTCTGGGGGAGGGGAAGGGCACTGTCTCTTTGGGGCAATATTACAACATATTAAAAGCAATATAAGTTTTAAGCAAGCCAACTGAAGCAAGCTCAAGGTCATCAGGGTCCATGTACTGGTTTTGACTGGTAAATCATTCCTACAACTCATGATCTCTTTTTGCTCCCAAACGGGAGGTTTTATTTAGTGTTTTTCAACTCTCTCAGACAATAGGATGGGTTATTACATATGAAAAAAGTTTAAAAAGAAAAAAAAAGCGATTGCCTTTAAAAGCAGAACCAAACATTCTATTTTGTATCAGTCAATGTCTAGCTGAGGTATTTTAAGGTTCACTTTTAAATTATCTTGTAGGCATAATGAACTTTAAAAACAGTAGAAAGTAAAGCAGAGTGCTAGACCTGGAACTGAGAATTTAAAACCCTTAGTTAAGAAAGAGTTAATGGAAAATGAACTACATATATCACTTTGACAAGAATCTACATGCCCAATCTGTTCTTACTGAACTACAAGCAAAAGGCATCTGGGTTTTGTCCACTTAAAGCTTTTTGCAAATTGAAAGGAGTTTGGAGTGGGTGGGAGGGCATAATTGAGGTCACTGAACCCATTCCAAGCTGTGTCATTGAAATTTCCCAGTGCTTGTAGTATGTAGAAGGGTGGCTGGGCAAACACAGGCAAGAGAAAGTTGCAATACTTCTGAGCTTTTACTACAGTGGGCAGTGACTATTAGGTACCACTAGATTAAAAATAATAAAATCTCCAACTTCATTACAGAAAAAGCAAGAGCCCCTCCCTTGCTGCCATTGTTTTGTGTTACTCATGTATGCACATGCACACACCGTACACATGCATATGCACACATACTCACAAACACATCCATAAAGGAGATAAAAGGCAAGGGAAATGATTAACTTCGCTTTGATCCACAGAATGGAGTGGATGTAAGGACGCCAATTTAGCATGTCAGTTTGAACTGTACATTTTTCTGAAAAGTATTTACTTCAGAGAATAAGTCCTTTTAATAGTATCTTTTTCAGTTGCTCTGGATTTGATTAAATTAAAATACCCCACTGCCCCCTAAGATTGCCATTATTCTACTCAGCTCACCTCCTTCCCTAAAGAGGCTTTGTCATTACTTACTCAGATTTACAGACTCCTATTGCTGAATATTCACAGCCTGTGTCACAATTGTACCCTGTGGACAGGGTTTGACAATCAGCTATAGGATATGCTAATTGGGAATTGCCTTAGAACAGTACATTGATCAAAAATTATTTACACAGAACAGAACAGGCTTTATTTTTCTATTGACTAGTATGAAAAGATTTTTATTTTAAAGTAGCTTGTGCTTTGCCCTCAAGGTGAACTTAGACTGGCCATTTAGAGGGACTTCACTGCTGGGGAAAAAAAAAAAAAGTATAACTGATTTTTTTTTCTTTTGCAGTGGCACAGGCTTTTCCATCAGTTGTGAAATAAGCTCCTGGCACTTAAGAACAAACTGAAACACAGATTTGAGGCACACATGCATTAACAGCATAGGACAGATCTCTGAGCCCATGTACATTCACACATGGTCCTCCAGACAGATTTTAGATTTTTATGTCTGTTTGCTACGTCATAACATTGTGTAGAAAGAGCTACCAGTATAGAAATGGATTTGTATGTAACAACCAGGATGCACAGTTAACAAATGGAGTGACACATTTTCTGAAATGGCTTTCTGAAAATAGAGCTGAGTCTGCAGCTCCTGATTTTCAGGCAGTTCTTGCTCACCTTGCAGGACCTGAACATAACTGTTTAAGCAGCACAGTTCTCATTTTCTTCTACTTCTCTGGGAAACACTATTTTATAGACTTAGAGGCTGAAATTTCACTTGAAGAATTCTGGCTGAAACTTCTGCTTGAAGAATTCTTCTGCAAATGACAATGCTGCCATTTCCATTTGTATCTGAATGTGTGTGTGTTGTATGCAACCAACACATCAAATAATAATTTTACCTTACAGGGAAGGAAAACTGTTTCAGGTCATTTAAAATTTTTAACTTGGGCACAGGTTAAGGGCAGGAGGATTTGCCAGGAGTAAAGAGTTAAGGTTAAAACTCAGGAAAAAGCACTGAAGGTTAAGTTTGGCATGGCACTGCAAAGAGCAGTAAATCTTCTGTTAGCAGATTAACTCTGGCATATGAAGACTCCTTTATTGCAGCGCGTCAACACAAGATGAACATAAGCAATAATATTTCTGCTTTCTGGATGACATCCAGTGAAAATGAATAGACACAACAATTTTTTTTTTCCCATGGCATGGATGACTGGATCTATAGCGTAAGGGTCATTCAATGAACAAGAGTTATTTCTACGTATAAATAGGAGGAATCAAGCCAGCTTTTCTTATTTTCACACAGATTTAGTAAAACAAACCAAAAAGGGTAAATACCCTGCAACCTTCCTAGCAACTCTGACTTTCATACATGATGAACTCTTAACAGAATGAAGATCCAAGTGAGCAAGAGGACATGTGACAGTACCTCTCATACTTTGGATAATTGGAGAGATGTACTGATGAAATTCCTTAAACTCAAGGTCATGAGAAAACATCAGTAAAAGAAAGCAAACATGAATAGCAGAATGTGGGAAAGAGGCTACATCAAAGAGAGGAGCTGAGGCCTACACACAGCACAAACCTAATGCATGACCACCTGTGCTTCTGAGACGGGTGACGCCAACTCATCCCTCACTTCTCCACTACCAAACCTCAGCATATATTTGAAACACAAATGCAACTTTTAGGCCTCAAGCCAAGAACAGAAGCAAATTACTTATTTCCATTCTATCACACTGGAGAAGCTATGGAAGGGAAAAAACCAAATTGGATCAGGTCTGCATATTGATACTGATCCTACAGACCATTTTTGCTGTTTTTTTCTCTGTGAAAGACAAGCTTAACATTTTAGCCTTTTTTCTTGTTTGTTTTGTTTATTTCTGATTTTTTTTGCACATTTTTGATTTTGTTCTTTTTTTTTGTTCTGACAAGGTAGCAGAAAAAAGAAATGGAAGACACAACTAAAGCAGTGTCATGTTACTGACATATAGATTCCTTCTGAATTATGACAAGGTCATAATCTGAAACAATTGGACCTTACTGTTAATTTAAAGTGATGTTTGTAGCCCCATGTACATCCCTATTGAATTCCTACCAGAAAATTCAAACACAAACAGGGATCTAAAGAAAAGGACATCTATTTATACACAGTGGTCTGGGAGACATTACACTGTATTTTTCCAGTGTAAGCTCCTAAATCTGGAACAATCTCTTCTATATCTGCTCAATGGGTTCACAGACAAGAAATAACTAAAATCATTACCAATATGCTATGGTTTAATCCATAGGAACTCTTTAACATCAGTCCACAGCACTATGGGATATGCACTGCTTCTGGATATTAAAAAATCCAATTAAAAAGCAGAAGCTTCAGCTATTAGTCCTTCAGCACTGGATCAGGAACATTGACTTAGTTACCTGGTGAAGTTACTCCAGTGCCTGCATTGGTTTAGCAGTGAAAGAGCAGCTCTTCAGGTTCTACTTCTGAAGCCTCTGAACTAAAGCAGAATCTCTACCAGGTGGGAAGAGGTCACTTTCCTAAAAAGAAGAGTCACACTAGACAGGATTTATTTGGCTTTGAATACTATTAAATGCCTGAAACACATCCGTTGTTTTGAGAATATTTCTGAAAGCCTGATTTTCAGCTTCTTCTATGAAACAAGTAAATATAACCATTTAAAATATAAGCTTCTCATAAGACTCTACTTGTTTGGGTTTTTTTCAAGTAGTCATTTGTTTTACAAAGCCAATTTTTGTGACTTCAATTTATCTCATAGATGAAAGAATATGACATGATTTTAAAGGTATGGGTCAAAATCAGGCAAATCTTGGAATCTTTATTATTTATTCATTGTTGGTTCAATCTGGACTAAGATCCAAATCAGTTTTATTGGAACTGAGATATGGTGCAAAGCAGAACATAAAATTACAAAAAATTACATAGGTCCTTGTGACTAGCAAGATAGTCTAGATACATCTAGATACAAGAGATACATCGGAGGATCATGAAGTAAGCTATGTCTTAATTAGGTCGTTCTCTATAATCTTTGATAAATTATGAGGACTGGTATTAAAACTGGACAAGGTAAATACCCATAAAAGCAAAAGGAGGGTGATCTAGCACCAAGGTGCTTTCTTTAGAGATTTGGCAAAGTGATTCTCTGATCTTTTCTGTTACCCATCATGGCCATCTGAAATCAACAGGATTCAGAAAAACACTATTTGTTTCTAGACTCCTGATCATAACACAATGACTGGAAAGAGTGGATAACAACTGTAAATGTAAGAGCTGCTCTCAAGAATGTGTGTAAAACATGCAAAGAAGTCTTATCAGAAGACAAAAACCTAGCTGTAGTGAAAACAAGAGAACTATGTAACCTAAGTGAAAATGGGAGAGGGAAGTCACTGAAGACATCACCTACATTCAAGGCAGCCTTGCAGCATCTGTCTGTTAGGAAAAGCATGAGAGGGACACTGAATGACACTTTCTGGCTCAGCAGAAGTTGTTCTTGGACTAAATTAAGTGACTGTTCTGTAGGGCTGATGATTGCCATTTCCTCTGAATCAGTGAGGATGGGTGGACTAATCCCTTAAGGCCTTGTGCAGAGGAAAAGCATTTTTTGCAGCAACTGGTAGGCTGCAGAGAAAAGACACAGCAGTCCCGCAAAACCAAGAGTATTCTCTAAGTTTGCCCGACTTCTATAAACTGTTTAGTTGTCATGGTAAGCAGTAAGTACAGCCGAAAGGAAGGCTTGAAAGTGGAAAAATGCGTTTTTCCACTACCTAGTTCCTATGATTGCCCAAATGATAACACTAACCAAAGGGCAACTTAAAGAAAAGTAGCAATTCAAACTGCCTTTATTTGGAATTCATTTGCAGTGGACTAAAGCTCACTGAGGTCAGCAGAAACAGGATGACTGGGCTTTGCTCTCAAAATCTGTGCCATATTATTTTGAGCTTATTCTGAGTCAACACTTATGCTAGGCAAGAGCAATTCTTGATGGAGTAGCCTGGAGCTCAGAATTTAGAGAAGTCATCACATCCAATCAAGTAAATCATAGTCCAAGCAAAGTTATGAGTAACTGTACTCAGACTGTAATCCTATCTACTTCTACACCTGGTGTGAATTTTGCACAAGATCTGAACATGGCATCTTATGCACAGAACGACTGTCTTAAATTCAGGGGTCAGACACATAAACAAGTTGATCTTCATGCAACTGAAGCTACATGGTGCATGCAGAATGGCAGCTTTAGTGCACTCACAGTTTCAGCCAGTGCAACACGGAGGTATATTAATTAATTAGGCTATTTTTCCTAAAAAGGTGTCTCTAGAGTAATAATTCATGACAACTCAAGTGGAAAAAAGGGTAAACTACTCCCAATATCTGTTTCTCAGCAGATATGCTGTCACTAAAGCTGTTGTAAACTGCTACTGTCTCTGAATCAAGAGAGAACCTGTTTACCTATCCTAAGCACATAAAAATGAGTTGATTTCCCTGTATTTAATTCACAATGAAACACCAACTTTGAACAATTTAGAAAAGATTAAGGACATCTGTTAAAGATAGCCAAATATATAGCTTTGAGAATTTTGAGAAGGTCTAATCTGAAACCATTAACTGCTGTCTGTTATGGTTCCTTGCATCACTAGTGTTTTGGGGTCCCCATAAGGACCAACATCAGGACTCCATTGTGCCAACTATGTTGAAGTTTTGAAAAAGTGATGATGGTAAGGTATTAGAGCATTTCTATGAGAGGGCAAGATCCTGCTCAGCTGAGGGATACTGGCTCCCTCCCCTTAAAGAATGTTGAATTCATTTAGTTTAATACACGAAGTGTCTGGAGTCAAATTAGTCCTGAATTTGTACCTCTCCTTCTGTCACACCGGAAAAAGCACTTTGCTCAATCTGGCTCAAAACCTGCCTGTGCAGACATCCCGTCTGTTTCCTTCACATTGGTGCCACAGCACAATCTCCATCAAAGAGAGCTCTTTCTGAACTCCAGATGTGCTGGGGTTTTGGACTGGGGCTCTTTCTCTTCCTCCTAACTTCTATATAGAGAATCCAGAAATAATTTTAACCACTAGTGGTAGGGGAAGCGCATGACTAGGGCTAAGAACAAGGACTACCTAAGTGAATAAAAAAAGCACACTGAAGATCCCCTGCAAATTCTGACGAAAAATGCGCAAATCCTGAAAGCCAGAAACTTGGAAGAGATTAAAACTTAACTCAGGAAAGGCTATTTTAAAAAAAAAGAAAAAAAATTCTGTGGATAATCAAATGAGCTTGCCTTTATGTAAGAGGTAATATGCAGTATGAGTAAGAAAACCATGAGACAGAGAACAGATGATAAGACTGCTGTTGCCATCCATAAAAAGAATTTTACTGAAAGTAGCAGTACATGAGGTACATGTGCTATGTGGCAGGAGATCAGGGTACAGAGAGGGACCCAAAGGACAGCAAGCACAAGAAGAAACTAAACACACAAAATATTTCAATTTTCAGTTAGGGGAGAACTATGCTATTCTCATGCAAATTATGCTCTGTGATGCTGAAAGAATAGAGAAAGAGCATTCACAAGAGTATAATGAAAGAAACAAATAGCTGTGAACAGATGAAGGAGAAACTCAAAGAGCTTCATATACAGGGAAAGAAAAAGGTAACACAGAAAGGGTAACTTGCAGGATGTGGAATTCTTCACTTCGTTATGCTTGTCTCCTCATTTCCTTGCAATTTCATGATTGGTAGAATTTTATTTGCATGAAAATAGGATGAGAATTCTTCCCTGCTACATAGGGAATGTGTGAAGAAACAACTAGGTGAATCTTACACTGAATCATGAACCCTGTAGCTCTCAGTTCAAAAAAAATTAAATTCCTCTTCAGGGAACACTACATATTTAGGGAACGTCACTTAATAGATTGGATCAGGTGTTTTATAAGCATCCTATGAGTCCAGTCTGGTTCTTAAAATTAACACTTGTAGCTGTGGTGCTCTCTTTAGATAGAGAAGCTACATTTAAGAAAAACTGAAATTCGCTGAACATCGCAAAGGAGCATTATCTCCTGACCTTGGATAAATCCTTTAATTTAAAATAGAAAAGCAAAACAATGGAAGGTATTGCCAGGAATTCTGGATAAGGTCAGAGTCTTTATCGTCGGCAAAGAAATGAAGAAAAGGGATTTTTACAGGAAATAGCACACCATTCACAAACTCAATGAACAGAAGTGACAGTAACTCAGGATGAAAAGATCTGCCCTTGGGAGACAGAGAATGCATGAATGACCTCAGGGATTCCTTCCCCCTGTTCGCTATGATTTCATACAGCAAAGTAGAGCTGACAGAAGAAGTTAAAGTGAGGTCTTGGTTTCACAGTCAGTAACTGAATTATAGAACCTCCTAGCAATATGCCTGCTAATGAAATGTTTGCAATTCCTTATTTATTAAAGCACAAAAGGATTATGATGCATAGAGAGCCACACACTTGGTTTTCTGACAGTGAGCAATTCTAAGTCGGGTAAAAGCCATTCAGAAAAATAAAGACATATTTTAAGTAATTGGAAAGAGTGCTAGGAAGCAGTACAACAAAGCTAGGTACTGAAGTACACACTGGAAAGGTGCTATTGGCTTAAAGTGATCCTCGGTAGGCTGTAACTGTGACAGAAGTTAACTTCTTTGAAAGAACACTTGAAAACAAACACTAGCTTGTCCATCATTCTGCTCTTTGAGACAGAAAGCTGGGAGTAGTATCACCCTCATTCTACTTTGAAGGAAGACAAAAATAAGGTGTGCAGAATCCATTTTTAATTCACATTGGAATGTAACAATGTGAGACTTCTGGAAATTTTCTGATGGCAAAGCAGAGCTCGTACACTCTTTACTCCAGTGTTTGGTAGTTTAGGCATTAAATTGCATGTTAGAAACCCAGGTCCCATTTTCTATGCTTTTATGTTCACTGAAACTGAAAAATCCCTAGCCCTTATCAGCCTATTGATTACCAACAGTGGCCCCAAGGGTGGAACACATACATGAGGCAATAATGAGTTAGTCTGACTTTACAGACCAACATTTTCCTTGAACAGGGGTGGCAATGCCAGTGAAAGGGTCTTTAGAATCATTTCCTCACATTTCAAATGAATATTCTAACAAGTATGTTCTGTCTGTGTACATTCTGTCTCCCTATTTCTGAAGATCATTCCAGACAAAAGCACTGTGAAAACCAGTTTCTCCACAAAACTCACTCTCAAGAAAAAAGGCTTTTTACAGAAAACTCTCATCAGATGACTGTGGGCTTGACATTTCTGAGTCTGAATTTTTAGCTTGCTAACTATTGCTAGCTCCTTTTGCAAGGGAATTTTGTCAACGGTTTCTCTTTTCAAAATATCTCTCTCCGTTTCTCAGAACAGGTTCAGTAAACAGTGTTCCCTTTCCCATAACAACTGTCCCCAAGTGTTGTTTCCTATTCCTGAACCAATGGAGAGAAGTGTCAGTGCCATGGACCAATAATTGACCTTTTTAGTGCAGCATGTTATAAAAGAAACTGTTGGAATTGTAAATAAATCCTTCTTTCTCTTCTGACAACTATATGGAGTCAATCTATTATTGTGTCCTACCGTGACAGATGACAAGATTCTTTTAGGTTAAGAATGAGTGGCTTCAGTACATTCTACTGGTACAGCTCCTTTTCCTGATCTGCAAAGAAGTTAAATGTGGCTCTACCACAGAGTCCTGAAATCCAGAAAATGGTGGATTTCCACATGATGTACATTGTCACTGTATGGTTTATACAATATTTCAAGAGAGATGTTTGATTTTGGATAAGATATTCACACTGAGTCACCAGCAGAAAGATCTTTGGATGCTGAAAGCCTACAGAAGGAAAATTTTCATATTGATATGCTGTCATTTTAAGCGTGGCAGGAGAAAACAAATTTAATTACGAGACTCTGGTAATTGTAGTTAACTTTGTGGATTTTCCTGTAATCAAGAAAAAGCTGAGTGTCTCCATTGAAGAGAAAACAGTGATTCAAAGAGAGTCCTGTGTGTCATACAGAGAGGTGGAAGTAAAAAGAAGCACACTAGAGAAATTAGGAGGTTTTTTATTTGTCAGGTGCTCCATACAAATCAATCAAAGCATGCTTGATGTTCAGGATGAAATAGGGCAGCCTAATCCTTAGATAACTGGGGGTTAAGAAATGATGCCATATGGCTGACTATTAAACTCAGATGACTCAGGCATATGATGTTGAGTACCACTTTTGGTTCAAATGGGTAAACCCAATCTCTAAATTTGTAAATCATTCTGCCTTTTTTAATGGGACAGATATTTAAATGCTTGCCTTTGCTACAAATGCTGTTAAGTCATAGCCACAAGATCAAGTTGTGTGGTTTTTATTTAATATGATATGAGCAGCTCATTAAAATCTATTGTAGGTACTGGGATAAAGATAAGAAACCTAAAAAGCTTTGGCCAGGACAGGATAAACACAGTTACCTTGGTTGATGTTTCCAGGTGGCACATGGTTGGATAAAAGAGATGACCAGCACACAGAGAAGGGATTACTGGCATGTCATTAAAGTGGCCAGAGCAGGACTTGCACTTGTGTTCAATTATTCTGAACTGGCTTCGGCTGTTTAGTGCAATGTTTGGGATCCTTGGAATTGAGCTGATGGGGAAGTACAATTTCCACAGCTAGCAAAGGCAAAGAGAGATGGTTCTGCCACACATAACATTCAGGGAGGATATCCTCTGTCATATACTAATTCATGGCAGAAATGCCCAAATTGCAATTTCCAGAGCTCACATCTCTATTATTGCTGTGCAGAGGGAATGGTCTCAGCTGACTGCACATTCACCTTTCTAGGCATGAAGTTTGGGTGCTCATTATAAAAGGCTGGAAAGCCACTGATAAGATAATGGAAGAGGAGACATCTGCAGAAGTCAAATGATTCTTGCCACAAAAAGGGAAAATACAGAACTAGTGAAAATACTACCTTATTTGCTGGTTATGTGCCAGGAATACAGCCAGACCACAGCCCTGCCTGTGAACAACTTCTAAGAAACCAGGGATGAAATGTAATACAGGTGCACATATACCTTAGTCTGGCAAAGCTGGTCCTTGTTGGTTTCCAAATGGCACCACAGAAGCCATCTAGGCAGAAGTAGAATTGAGAAGTAAGAAAAATCAGCACAGTTCTGATGCACTTTACAGCTTATACCAGCATGTCAGCTGACAGTAGAATACTTTGGAGGGCTCTTAGGAACTAGCTTCCAGGGAAGAGAATTGTATCACTCTCTTTGAGGTGAGTTGCAAATAATCTTTCTGATGACCCAAGATGTCAGTGTCCAATGGCAAAATCCTCAGCTGACCTGACAAAAAATTAGCTGAATATGTCTCATGAAGGAGTGAATTTCTGTGCAGAGTTTGGATTTCTGAAGACACCTCTATGAATGGTGTCCATTTTGTGTCCCTTAAACATGCAAGGGAAATTATAACAATTCCTCAACTTCAGGATGGGCTCATTGTACTGTTGCTCTTTGCAATACTCCAAACCTTGTACACCCTCTTCCTGTGACAAGAAAGAACCAACTTTTTACCTTCTAGGGCCAGAGCAAGAACATTTTGTGGTCAAAGTGAGTTCTTACAACAGTAACCTCAGGGAAGAATGGAAAAGCGAGTGAAAGTGAGAAAGACGCATAGTGTTGCCAGTTGTTCTGTAGTCACCTCATGTCCAGCTGAAATGAACCTGACCCATTGACCACTAAAGGGTAGAGGAAGGAAAACGGAACAGTGAGAAATGAGTCAGGTCTGCCTCTTCAAGAGGAGCTGATCAGAGGACAGGATCTAACAAACAGTCTGCACAAAACATCATGGTTGTGTTGCTAAAACACTTTACAAATCTATGCAGTCTAATAAAGCCTGGGATGATGACAATGTAGCAACTGCATTATTAAAGACAATATAAAAAAATACTACATGAAATTACTTGGTTCAAAGATTTGATGTAAAGAGCAGCCAAAGAGCAAAAAAATATCTCTGACTAGGAGAGGAGGACTCCTTAAGTCTAAATTTCAGATGGTTCTACAGTTGTGGTTCCTCAAAGAGGAAGTTTCCAGCTGCCTGTCACATCTTTGTAAGCACTTATTTGTAATGAGGGAGCCCGATGGCATAACCGATGCTATGAAATGATGTGACTAGAATATCAAGTTCTAAAAGAAGGTTTTTAAAAGGTTTCTAAAAGAAAGCTTCAGGATATCAACAAACAATGCTCTATAAAATCTTTGCAGCCTTTCTGAGTGGAAGACAGTGGCCAAGGAGAATGTCAAGCTCATAAGACTTGATTATTTACAATTTATTTAATGATAAAGTGCTAGGCTACTGGATGATTTAGTTTTACAGTTGTAGACTGTGATGGGGCTGTTTGACATGAATTCCATCCAGGGCTATAACAACAAAAAGAGATATGGAAACATGAATAAAAGCAATTTCCATTGCTGAAGATGTGACACTGGACAAAACATTTGGAATAAAAGTGTGAGTAGGGTTAACTGGAAATTTGGTGCTTCTAAAGTTGTGTGCCCATACTAGAATGGCTCTCATACTAGTAGGCAGGGCAGATGATACTGTGATTCACAATCATTCTGAATTTAGTCTGAAAAATATGTGAAATGTACCAGTCCACTCCTCTAACCAGGTAGGCAGATTCATGCCATGATGCTATGACAGAAAAAACAGTAGTGGCAAATGGGTTCCCAAGGAAAAGAAGGTAAAGGAAAACAGAGAAGGTCTCTGTGATGCTCTTAAGAAACACACAAACTATTTTCATAAAAAAATCTATAATACCACAAAAATGGAGATTTGAGCATAATTTTAAAGGCTGAATGCTGTGCTCAACTAAATGCAAGATGAACCATGCCAGATGCTAAAGAAGACTTGAAGACATTGATTGTGCCATTCTGCTTTGTAGCAAGTTCAAGGTGTTCTGCAGCAAAGGGCATGTAATGTGCCTTAGAGACGATGGTACAGCTCTGTTTTTGGAGCTGTGCACATCTGCGGGATCAATGTCCTTTCTCATCTATGGAATGCTCATGGCTCAAGGCCAGGTTTACAGCAGCCAGCATGGAACCAAGGCAGAACCTCTCCAGGAGCCTCCCTGGAGTACAATTAAGGCCGCACTGCCCCACTCCATGATGGCAATGGCCAAGGGGAAGTGAAGAAGAGGGAAATGAGCTGTATGAACATTCACTGACCAGACAACAGCTATTCAGTGCCATCTCTGTAATGGGAGCACTCTTGACTCTGAATCCCAGTGTTTTTCTCTGACCCAGGGGAGTAAGTGACAGCTGAAAGCGCTCAGGGTGTGTCTAAACATTACAAAAAAGCTGGATGAAAATTCCTAGGCATTTTCGGACAATTCTAAAGGGAAGTCTCCTGTAGGTCATCAGAGAAGACCAGTTTCTCATCTGCCTCACAAGATCTAGATAAGAATGCATCTAACAGGAAGAAAAAATGTGTATTTTTCTAGTTTTCCCCATTTAAGATTTAGCCACAAATCACAGGAGTAACAGCATGACTTGGACACAGGCAGCTGTAAGAGCCAGTCTGAGACACACAGGTGGCCAGTCTTGGTGCAGCAAAACAACTGCTGTAGGCAAGCCTTGTCTGACAGCAACACCGTTCTAAAGCAGTCTTGTCCAGCTTATTCTGAGCCTTGGCTGACATTAAGGGTTATACAGATCATGGTCATTTTGATAGCATGCAGTAAATGACAGAGGACTAGCAATTATCATCTCAGGGCTTACAACTAAAATCACCTTTCATCAGATTACTAAAATCACATCAAGTCATCTACTTTTTCTACTCTCCCAAGACTGTCTGCAGGAGGGTCAAAAATCACAAACCATTTAGAAACACTGGGAAAAAAGTTTCCTGAGGAACCTTCCAGTATTTCCTAAAACAGCTGTTTAGAAAACATCTGAAGACATATGGAATTTCATGAAATGCCACTACACTTTGGAAATGAGTAAGACTGTATTAAAAAAAAAAAAAAATCCGAGTATCAGGAATCAGCAGAAACAAAAAAATAGAAAAGTCCCTAAATATTAACCCACCCACTCAGACCTCATTCACTAATTAAATTTCTTTTCCTCTCTAGTTAATGTTTTTCTAAAGAATCAGTGGCTCAAACACAGCATGTCCAGAAACTCTCAGCTCTCAGCTGACACCTGCTAATACAGGAGGTACTGAAGAGTTCAACAATGTATTTTGCAAACTGGATTTTAAACTACCTCCTTAAGCTTATTTCTAGGGTCTATATTCAGCTTGGTACTTGCAGACCTGATGTAATTGAGGCTGTTACTAATCTTTTTAATGCTAAGCTTTTAAATACTATTTGCCTGGACTCTTGGAAGCAGTGTGAGCTTATTTTCAGGTTGGATATTTATTTTTTTCAGAGGGCGAGACATCCACACAGTGCACTGTGTTGCTTAGCACCTCTGGAGAGTACTGTATATGCTATTTGTGGCTGGGCAAACTCACCATTGAAACCCAGAGGACTGCATTTTTCAGTGATCTAGAGGCCTTTTGGCACATTTATTTTCCCGATTTCTTGTGGGACTACGGGTCTTGTTGAAATTATAGCTAAAAGTGTTAACAGCACATTTATAAAGCAAGATGAGCTGCCTCATAGCTTTTGTAAGGTTAAATTATTTGAAATTTTCTGTCACTAAAAATAAAATTATATGGGTTACTTGCTAGGTCTGCAAGCTAACTGGAAATTAACAATCATGGATAATCTAAAAATAAAAGAACATATGCCCAAGTTTTCACATGAAGGAAGATATTTTACCTTAATCTTGTAATCTAATACCATTACAGATTCATAACACTATGCCATTTCCTATGCAGTGTTTCTATGCTGGTCTCTGGGTAAATGGATTATTTGTCATGGATGACAAGATACAAATTATGTGGAAACTTCATAAATATTTCCATCTACTGCAACTATTAGCCCAGCAAACAACTAAATATTCAAAGTGAGGCTTTGGTCTCCTTGAGGTGGTCACTCCAGATAGGTATGGATGCTCACAGGCAGAGCTGAGCTTTCCAAAGGCTAGCAGGACAGTATGCAAAGGACTCAGTGGTTTTAAGAAAAGAAATAGAATCCTGGATGGAAAAGAGCAGAGTTTTGTCCTGCTAGAATCTCTTCTGTGGTGATGAATCCCTGCCTTGCAAGTGGGTCCATTGGGTACATCTCATCAATGGTCACCAGGTTCAAAGCCTAGTGGAAATAATTTTATGAGACGAATAGGGCATCAGAGTGGAAAATACAGAGAAATGAACCACCTGAAAACCTCCAAGCATCGTTCAGCAATCTGTGTTACTCTGTGCTCTTTGTCTCATGCAAAGTCTGGCAGTCACTCAACCCTTTCTATTCCCAAAAGGCCATTCTCACTAACAGCCAGAAGTGTATCGCGAAGGAGACAAGCACAAGGGTGTGCAATGGGTTAACTGAGAGCAGAAGCTAAAGAATTATCTTCACTGTTCAGTGCACTTCCTACTCTCTTCCATTCTCAGGCTCCAACAACACAGAGAAACAAGCATGCCTCAGAAAGAAGAATGTACAGAAGGTCACTAGTCACTAGGGAAAGATCTTTCAGTGGTTACTAAAATATCTGCACAAAGGAAATCAATGAATTTCCAATCATAATATTTACATTTCAATCAAAAGAACAGGAAATTTTACTTAGGCAAATACACTTGTTCATTTAACACCAGGGATGTAATAGAACATTGTTTTATATCATCATCATCATCATCCACTTTTAAGTCAATAGGTAGGTCTGCAACAGGAGATTTTTCAGGAATTCTACAGCAACACATACACACAAACACACAAATCACATGTAAAAAGTAGCTGGCATAAGCTAAGTACGGTTAATGGCAAAAGCTTCCTTCTATGCAGAGAAAATTGAACATTAAAGCTGCAGCATTAGGGAAAAAAAAGTTTAAAAACAAGGAATGAAGTTGTACAACAGATGAGAACTTAACAAAACTGGTGACCTCTCCACACAGATGAAGTCAGGTTAAAAAAAAAAACACAGGCCAAACCAAAACCAAAGGAGACCAAAACCAAATGAGACCAAAAGAGAACCTCCCCCCCACATACATACAGACAAAAGTGAGAGCACAACAAAGGAAGTGGAAGAAAAGTGTTACCCATAAGTAGCCGCCGTTTCACCCGCTTGTCCACATCAGCTACTGACGTGGCATTGTACTCAGAACTCTCAATTGCAGCCTCATCCTTCTCTAAAACACAAGTAAGGGACAAACATGGAGCAGTTGGTTAATCACAAGCCCAATTTTCCGCTGCCTAAGACAGTTTCTTGGCATGGCACAGCCGAAGCCAAGAAGCAAGGCATGAAAGCACTAAATCCCCGTTAGAGAGTTAATTCCCTTTGAGAACCCAGGAAAAAATTAAAAGGGTGCTTAGGGAAAGGAGTAGGAAAGACGGCAAGAAGGAAGAATGGTCAACTCAGAAGTAATTAACCACACCGAGGAAGCTGGATTTCTACTGGAGAACAAGACAGCTAACACAGGTGCCCCAGAGAGGTGTTAATGATGAAAACTAAAATTCAGGAAGGCTAGTTAAACAAATTACTGAAGACAAATTAGGCTAATGGGGACACCAGGATCTGAAGGTGGCAAGCAGAAGACTGAGACAGAGAGAGAGAGCGAGAAGAGTCCGGTGATGGATGGGCACGGATGCACCACAGCCTTGTACACATTGACACACTGAGAAACGAAACAACAGCATGCAAATAAAACAACAACAACAACAAAAATAAACAAACAACAAACCAAACAAACACAAAAAAAGATCAATTTGGGCAGTGCTGGTTGCCTGCTTGTCTATGGAACACTACTAGCTAAACATTCAACGCTAGGAAAGATGTTGCAAGAACAGGATTTAGTAATTTTAATAGCATGCAGTGAGCGGGATGATGTCATGAGAGGTCACTTTACAAGGTAGTCTCTGACATCCTACATGTAAGAGTTTCATACATAATGAGGACTTTGGTTATGCTTCATTAGAAATACAAAGAAACAGTCATAAGTGTGGGGAGAGATGATCAGTAGGTGAAATAAAATTAAAGATTTCTGATACAGAAGAGCAATGGAGAAGGAGCAGCTGGGTAAATAAAATGATTTGTAGGAAAAGGGAAATGTTCATTAGAAAAACAAAAAACAAAAATGCAAGTGGGGACTTTCACATGCAGCAAACATAAAAAAATATAAAAGGTTAAGACAAGCAAACGAAGACAAAATATGTTAGACAAAGAGTCAACAAGTATTTATCTGGCATTGCAGAAGTTTGCATTCTTGCAGTGATGCCTGGAATATATACACCACTGAAGACAGCAAACACTGGAATCACTGAAGTGAGGAGGAGGAGGAGGCTGGCAGGTTTTGTTTGTGGCAACTCTACATGGTTGTGTGGTAACAAGAAGTTGTTTTGTTTCATTTTTAACAAGTTCTAGATGGGATCAGGCTGCAATAGAGGCTTTTGTTTGAGTTTGTTTGTTTTTTTTCTCTGTAAATAATTAATAAACGTCAGTTATCAGACAAGACAGGCAATCAGGAACCATCACCAGAAAGCAGGAATAAAAATGTAAAAATAAATAAAAAAATTAGAAGTATTCTAAGAGAAAGAACTATTTCAGAGGGAAGAAAATCAGCACAGGCAGTAATATGTGACTTACATCACAAGACCAAGGAATGTAACAAGGAATTGTATGTATTACATTACAAAAATGGGAAAAAAAAAAAAGATGCAATGTACACAGCTTTTAAAATAATTTTTTACATGCTGGACAAAATAAAACATCAATCCAAGGATATTAGCCAACAATAATAAATAGAAGATCAATTATCCATTGAATAAAACCTGTTCTCAAGGCTCTCACTCTTCCAAGTTCTCCCCATCTGGAACTGCCACAGGACAGGGATTGTAGGATGGAGCCCTCTCTATTATCAGAGGCACTTGCTGAGAGATTCCCTGCACTCAGACACACGTTGTGCAGACAAAAAGGCAGAGCCCAGCTCTGAGCCCCGTTCAGCTTTACCTCTGCCAGCATAAACCTCGCCCTAGCCCACAATTTGCGCAATTAAACCCCTCAGAAGTGAGCAAGGCTCTGGCCTGCCATGGAGCTTTATGCCATGGATCTGACCAAGACAGGCTGGCTAAAGGTAACTGACAGACTTCCACGGGTTTCAAATGCTCTGTCTTGCAGAATAGGAGAGAAAATATGATAAATATGTGTCTGTGTTTTTTTAACCTCTGGAAATCACTAAGAATTTGTAAGAACTTGAAATTATACAAGCAAAAAGTCAACATGTCCGCAATGCCAATGAAAACCATTATGGATTTCAGGTTCTGATCTGTAAGAATTTTCAAGTGTTACCTTGCACTATGCAAAAACGCACTTTTAGATTTTTTTTTTTTAAGTGGAGTGGAAAGAAATTATGTTAAGCAAATTATACATTTTATAATCATAAATATTTGCAAAGCATCTGCCAAGATGCTCCACGTCTTGACTGGCTTTTTCCTACTGATATTCTGAATGAAAGTTTAGTCACTACAAGTGTTGTAGTGTTTAGAATCATGAAAGATACAGCAGGGAAGAAAGCAATGATGACTCCTTTTCCCTGGTAACAGCTCAGAAATGGAGGTAATTCTCTAACCTTGCTCAAGCAAGGAAGTCTTGACTAACAACCGTGAACCGAAGAGCTGAACTTTCATTCAAAACGATGAACGTTCTACACCGTTTTAACTCCAAGAATAGTTACGAACAGAAACACAAGTTACAAGCAGGTAACAAAGGGGATACTTCAATAACAAACGTTTGGACAGGACACGCAGGAACGCCTCTCTGTGTGCCTGGCTGAGGCAGGTGCTGCTGGAGCACCCTTCCATCAGCGCGGAACCCCCGCGGGACGCACCCGCGCGCGCCCACGGAGACGCGCGCACACACACGGCACAGGGATCCTGAGCCCCCCGACATCAAACGTGCTGCAGAGAAGTACTCACCAATGCAGGTTCGGCCATCTGAGTGCAGGGCATACTTCTGATGACAACCACACACAGGACCAGTATCTGTGTCATCACAGGTGTGTTGGCAGCCTCCATTCCCATAGTTACAGGTTACTAGTTAAGCCCCATATGAATGTGTATATATGTATATATAAATAAAATGACAATGAAACCAATTAGTCTTGAGAGCCTTTCAGAACACAGAAGAGTAGTAACATACTAAGACACAAGGCAACATAACATTTATGCTTGCAATTATTTCTGTTTCTTCCTTTTGCCCCCTCCCTTCTGCTTTGTCTCATGCCCTAGCCTCAATTCATACAGTGAAGAAAAAAAGACAAAGAAAACTAAAGGCATTTTCCCCACTCTATTTGTATTAATAATTTTAGTGTGACTCTTATCCAATTCCATGTCTTCCTAAAAGCTACATGCTTCAAATCCACGATGAAATTAACAGTCTACCAATACAAATGTATAGCTTCAGGTCTATAGATAGCATCTCTCTTTCGCTGCCCCTTCATTCTCGCAGTAGAGGAAGCAGAGACCACTTAAAATCTACTATAGCAAGTGCTGGCCCCCCTAAAGCAACAAGTTTAAAAATAAAACAGAAAATGTTTGGTTGTGGGGTTTTTTTGTGGGTATTTTTTTGTTTTGTTTTGTTTTTTCCCCTCGAGATTGGTCAACAGATATGTTGCCCTAATGCTTGGGGTTTTTTTGGGTTTTTTTTTTGTTCTCTGCAACAAAAAATACACAGTTATGGCTCTGCCATGTGGTGGCCTCAGCCAGGAAGGAAGGACTGGAGATGCCACTTTCACTTCCAGGAATATAGCAAGGAACAGCTTTTAGCAATTCAAACGTCCTCTGGTGAAAAAGTACTAAATATACATTAAAGCAAACATTTTTTGTGAGAAGAGGTAGAGTTTTGAAGGTTATGTGAATTAGTAGATCAGATTAAATTAATTTCCTTTGTCACATGATGAATTTAATTTCTGCCAGCTAAGACAAGCCAGATTTAAATTATTATGCTGGCTAGCACCATTTAATAAAGCCTCTCACTTGCCCCTGTGTTGTTTCATCCTTTGCAGCTGCACACCTTGATGCTGAATAACAGTTCTGATCTGACTGATTTCTGAATTCAATTTACTGTCTTTATTTGGACTACGTTCTTTACTGGAAAATATATACTGGCAAATAAGGGGAAAATCCAATATGCCATTATTTAGTTATATACTTATCATTTCAGAGGACTTAAATGTTTTGAAAAGTTATGGTAATTTAAATGTACACTAAATTTATTTAAAAACTGCCTCCCAGTAATCAGAAGGAACTTCCTCACATTGGTCTTAGCAGAATTTTCCTTCTAGATAAGAATTTATAAAAGAGGCAGGATAGCAAGTTGCAATATACAGTAAAACCAAGATAATGATTAACAGGATTTTAAAATCATGTATCTAACTAAAATCTGAGGTTGCATCTAATTCGAGAGGGCTAAGTTCCTGTATTTTCCTGTTGAACTCAGTGACCTTGCTTTAATTCTAGCTCCTGAAAATGGAGTAGATTGGAATTTTCCATCATAGTAACTAGAAATGAAATATCCCACCTCTGGTGTGAGTGCCTCAGTGCTGAGCAGTCGTGTCACTCTCAGTAATCACTGAAGTATTTAGCTTAAAATGGAACAGTTCTAAAAAAAGCAACTGAGGGAGACCCACCACAGCATACCAGCAGAATTCCCATTAAAACCTCCTGCCAGTATGGGAACCACAAGTTTACAATTTCAGTTCTTGAATTCTGGCAAAGATCACTCCAGGAATTGTCCACCTCTCAAGTGAGTACAGACCTGAGGCTACTACAGGTGCAAGCATCCTTGGTCCTTCCCACTGTACACTTGGAATAAAAACCCTTGTGCTGTTCAGAGGTAGAGAAGAAATAGCCTTGGTGCCTGGTGGCAAGAATAATCTCTGAGAAGAGAGACTGCCTGGATTTTCATCTCACTTTTGAGGAGTATCACTGTTCTATCCAACTGGAAAGAACGGCAGTGAGAAAGATGGGGAAACCTGCCTGATCCGCGTTCCCTTTTTGGACCTTGACAGTTTGTGCATTAGACTGGAAAATGGAAATTGTAGGTTCAGTCCAAACCAGAAAGAGGAGGGAATATACCCCAAATCATAAGAATCCTAAACTTGCAAGGAATTACATTACAAAATCCCCTAAGCAACAGCCACCCTCGGGCATTCTTTCTCTTTCTCCACTTCTGGAGCTTTCCTAATAATTTATTTTTGTGAAAAAATAGCTGAAGCAAATCAGTCTGCTCTGCATCCAAAGGAAGCAACATTTTTTTCCCTTCAATATACAGTAACATTCTGGCTTTTACTTCTGATGCAAAACCAACAAAATTCTACGTCAATTCTCTGTTCTTAAAGTTCCCACCTTTCCAATTAAGACATGCTTATTACTTGACCCCATATGCCTCTAGGACTATATGGAGTTTCCATCCTTGTTGGACTGCAGTGCCATCACAAATTAACTTAAAGGTGTTGTTTATGCCAGATGTTTAAATACATTTCTAGCCAACAGTATTTTTACTGAGGATTTTAAAGTGCAATCAGCAACAAAGTGCATATTTAAAAATGTGACTGCAGTGGTTATTTTTGGCATTCCCTGCTGAAAGCCTCTGCTGGCAGAGATGAAAATATCTTAACATGCTTATTCTGACCCACGTAATACGAGGAACTTTTCCTTACTGTATTTGTCTATGAAAAAATTGCACTAGACTGATGGCATTTATAGCAAATCCTGCAGAATCACACACTTTTACAGCTTCCCTGCATATTAAAGTTACTGGTTCCCATTCTACCCAGTCCATGAATGCACATGTAGGTCAGCTCCTTTTCCTGTCTCCTAGGAACATTAGTAAATCATGTTTTTGAAGGATTTGAATTTCTGTCTAGACTACAGTTTATTTATTTGTTTTAAGTAACTTGACTCAACATTTTGAAGTTTGACAGCTCTACAGGTGAAACTGGTACAAAATCCAAAATCCAGCTGTAAAATATGTCACTTCAATTTTCTTCCAGCCCTCATTCTGTGTCAGTGACAAGGTGGGAAGTTTCTCTTGCTTAGAGGAAAAAAGTTATAATTATTTAAAAGCAAATGGACATCCAGATCTACTCCATTTTTGTCAGAAAGAATTAAAGCAATATTAATGATAATTTGTGAAGTGTTATTTTAAAAAATATTTCTGATAAATTTGGACTCTGCAGCTATGCAAACAACTGTGTGCTCATTCAGAGTCTGACATTAAAGAGGCAAACAGAGGCAAAATGGTAAATTCCAACAGACACAGATCACCTTAAAATATCATAAATCGTGTCAAAATGAAAGGGATAGAAAATAGTGGGGTTTTTTTTAACCAAAGGAGAACATTCACCTATCTGTTAGAACTCAGACACTCTTTTCCCCACGTGGCAGATTTAAAACCAGAGTAACATCTTTTGACAATGCTTCAGGATTTGCATTTTTCTTAAATGCAGTCAAAATGCTGGGCTCTTTCCCTCAGTGGCAGAAATGCCCTGTACAACAGCAGAGAAGGCCTACAATGACACACACCCTCTGTGGGACACATCCAGTGCTGGCAGCCAGATCACCAGTCTGTTCTCCCAACACTCTTCCATGTGGATAAAGAGCTTTAGGGCTGACACTGGGGCTTCAAAGTGCCTTCAAACAAGATTAATTCTTTTCACTGACTACTATGCTCAGGGTCCTGGGCTGGCCAGACATCTTCCAGGTTCTGGCAGGTGGCGTAATGGCCCTACCTGTCCACCTGCCCACACTGGAGCCAGCAGCATCCATTCAGTTTGACTGGGCTGAGCCAAGCAGTCCTGAGACACAGCTTGGCATGTGGGCCAGTGCTTACACCCAGAGAAATATATGGACTAGTCTAGAAATGATATTTTGATAATGAAAAATGAGAAACAACTGTCTGAAAGAGAAATGACATCTTAAAGAACAAGAAGGATTTTAATGTACATATTCCATTAAGTATTGATATTGATGTCCCATGCCAAACTCCCCAGAAGACAGAAAATACCAGAATCTGGCCTCACTTTACAGCCTAAATCCTGTTTTCAGGGCTTCTGTGAAGTTTCACAGAATCCTCTTTCTGATTTCTTCCATCTTACATGGCCATGAAAAGAAGTACTTGAAAACATATGTCCAATTATTTAATCAAGCGTTTATTACTTGGTAACCTAAAAAATTGGTCAAGACAACAGTGTCCTGATCCTGTTCATATGTGGACTGAAATATATACAATGGCTCAGATGCCACAGAATTTGTCACAAGACAGGTATTTCGTTTTTGTAGAATGGGCTTCTCAAAAGAGCATATTGTCATTCCAGATAACTTGAAAACTGCACTGTTTCTTAACTGAATTTGCCATTAAATACATAATTTGCATAAATATATGGGCACCTCTATGTGATAAAGCTGTGCATGCAATATTGCTTCCATGATTTATTCTAGTGTGGCTTTATGTTTTTAACATTCTGGGGATCTTTGTACTGACAGCAAACAGTTGCATGAGGACAACGTCAGCAGAAGCTGAAAAGCTGCCACTTGGCATAGGGAGGTTGGCATTTTATTGTAAAAGCACTAGACAGGACTTTTAGAATTACTTTGCATTAGCCTCCTGCTCACTTAAATCATATTTATCCAAGGAGGCAGATAGAAACAGCTGTACCTAGGGTTACCCAACATTTTTCATTAAAAAATTCAGTCAGCTGTACCTAGGGTTACCCAGCATTTTTCATTAAAAGATTCAGTTTTTACTTGTTTATAACTTTTTCAAGCTGCAACTTTCAGGTATGTGAATCTGCTTTAGATTTCCTCATATTTTTAAGTTTCCAGCTAAGAAAGAGGGGAACGTAAAATGTCTTAGTTTGTTCATATTTTGGGGAAAAAAAAAATCTTCAATTTATCAAAAACTTATAGTTTAATCGTGCTCAGGAGCAGGACCTTAGTGTCTATCATGGATACAGATGTAGAAAGAAGCGGTAAATTCCCATGGTTTTTTCCAACATAATCTGGAGCCAAATCGACTGCTCTGAAGTATTTTATTTCTGCTGCCAGCAAGTATCTATGAAAATTAGTGACAAAGCATAATCTTCTTCTGGGCTTGTGTACACCAGATGCCATTAAAGTCGTTTACAGGAGTAGCAGTAAACTCCCAGAAGCTGAAGTTCACTGATGCTTTGAATCTAAAGGATGCAGCTCATCTGAGGGATCATGTATGGATCTGTGTGATTCTGCTTGGTGTATTTCTGGATGGCCTCTTGAGGTCCCTTTCAGCCTCAACACTTCGGTGTTTTCTTATCATGTTGGGCAACTAGAAATTGCATACTTAAAATTTATACTAAGAAACCATTAAGGCTCCAATATTAAGCACTCAAAAGCTACGAAATAGCAGACTTACACATAGACCTATTGTGTCATGACAACTCTCCTTAATGACAAGTGCAGAAAATGCACCTGTCCCATTTAGTGCCTCGTGAAGCTGGGAAAGTCAGGGCTGTGGAAACAGCTGGGAATCTTTTCTCATCTACTGCAGAGTGAGTAACAAACCAGAAATGAAGTGTCAAGAAAGAATGGTCTTGTTCAGACAGTGAAAAGAGCCCTAAAAACTCTAACCTATATCTGCCTTCACTATGGAATTCCTACTTAGAGCTTGGCAAGCCACTTGAATCTCTTCTATTACAGGTTACTGATATTGTAGTCCTTTCTCTATGGCCTTTGCAACTACAGCTGAACCCATCAGGAGTTTGGCTTGGATCAATCATATTAACGTGCTGTAAATGCTTAGCTGGGCTCTTGTTAATCACCTATCACTACTAAATGACTTTGACATTAATATCTTTATATTCATTTCTCTTTTGTAAGACGGGCAAAGCAGTACTTCTTAACTTGAGAGGAGTATTTTGAAAATACATTACAAATGTCTACAAAGCACTTTGATATTACAGTAACGAGCATCATGGGAAAATCCATGAGGGAACAAAAAATTTTATGCTCACAATAGGATTTAAATATTGTGCAGCAGGAAAGGCTTAACACTAAATTATGGAGGGGAAGCTACTGAATACAAGCCTGTTTAATGAGCACTGACCATCATGGACATTGAATGGAGCAAGAGTAACTGCCACTCAGCATGCAAAGGTAAATATAATTCTATTATAGCTGGAATGTGATTATGTAAATAGCAGGTAATGACAATTATGTGAAGCAGGCATAAAAAGCATGGAGCCTTCTTCCAAGTGTTTCTGCTTTCTAACTTATTTTAACATGTTCCTTTTAGGAAGACTTGAATTGTTACTAAATGCCTTGGGCCAATACATTTGAAAGCCTCTACCACTGGTCTGACTGAATTGCAAACTGGCCGATAAAAGTTCACCCAGAGAGGCACTAGGTGTACTAAGAGGTACTACGTTCTCTGTCACTTGTTCACACAAAGAAACAGCAGCAAGCACTGACAAATCCTGAAAGGCATAGACTCCTGGAGGACCATGATAAACCAGCATAACTGAGAGGGATACAGGGTTTTACAAGGGTGTATCAGGCCCCACCAGTCCCTGTTAAACAGGGCAGCAGACCCAGCCCAGGCTGGCAAAGTGGGAAGTGTCCAGCTCTTCAACACAGCTGCACTGAGTAGTTGCAAAATTGCAGGCCAGGATTGAAGCCAATTCCACTGAAATGGTTAGCTGGGAAAAAGGCTTTTTTAAAAGTTGAGATTTGGTTTCAGAATTAGGGTTCCATAAATAGCCTGCAGTAATCTCACAGTTATTTTCCCAGGCTATCTGGCTACACCTCTATACTTCTGTGCATTTTGAAGGACTAGAAGTAATTATTTTAAATAAGACTCTGGATCATACTTGCAGAATGTGCTGTGGATTTAGAGGGCGGTGTGCTTCAAAGTAAGCTCTGTAGCCTTGGAAAACTCAGTGTTCCTACTTAGAAGTCTGTCACCAAAAATTCATTAGACTTCCAACTACAATTTGAACACCAGAGGGCACAGAATAAATTGAAGTTTTTACTCTGCTAAGCCCTGAGACATTTAGAAATAATGTTCCAGAAAAGGGTCTAATCCTCCTGCCACCATCTATTACTGGAACTCCCAAAGAATATAAGAATTTGAGGAAACAAATAATAACAACATAAGTAAACATCCTCCTACACTTCACCAATGTAGCTGATGTTGCACTCCAATTAACAGCATGCAGTATTCACTTCTAATAAATACTGAGAATGAAAATTACCATAAAGGCATTCTTCTCTGTGTTTTTGCCTTTGGCCCTGTGTAGCCTTGTAATATTGAGGAGAAATCAGGCTGTACAATACTCTGTGGCATTTTTTTATGACATTCAAAAATGATTCTTTTGACTTTGTACTTGGGAACTAGTATCATCTATGTGTGTTTGCATAGTGGAGATCTCAGGAAGGAAAAAACTGAAGGGTAAGAAAGACTGTCTCAAAAATACTGGCCCTGTGCAAAGCAGCAAACATTTTATGTTGTTTTACTGCACTTTTTTTGTCTCTCAAAGCTACCAAGTAGGAATGCAAGCTATTGGACTTAGACGTAAGACTCATTGAAGCCATCAGAAAGACTCAGTTCTGAAGCTTTCAGCTGTCGATGCCGAGATCAATTATTTGAACCCGCACAGAACAACTTCTAATTTTGTGGGCTAATGAGTACCTGCATCTTTAGCATCCCAGCTTCAAGAATACACCACTCTGGGCTTTTCTCTGAAGAACAGTATTTATGATGCAGCTGCATGTTTTCCAATGATAATTCTAGATAGTGAGCAATAAAATCAAGACTAGAGCAAGCATTTCTGGCTTTTAAAAAAATTGGAACTGACACTCTTGATTTTATAGCTCTAAATAGGGTTTATCATTAAATTCATTGATGCATCCACCTTTGTGGACCTTCAAAATATTGCAAGCCAGAATCAACTATGCTTTATTTGTATTGCTTTACCAGGAAAGTCTGGATTAAACTGATCCTTCACTTTTCTGAATTCATAGGAAAGTAGGAAAGTTATCGTTTTGCTGAGCCACTGCTAACATTCTATTATTCAATCCCTCTTATCCATCCCCAAATGCATCTCCTACAGCACAAAAAACCTCATTACTAAAATTGCAAATCACCTTTGGCCAAAACAAAGTGAACTTCTTCTGGAACATAACAACAATGAAGAACACAAGACATTTTGAGGCATTTGAAATTTAATCTTCATCTACCTACATTTGCAGTCCTTCTGGTTTTTGGCAAGTTCAAAGCCAGGTCTACATTCACAGGCAACCCCACCTTTGGGTGTCTCCCGGCAGATGTGTGCACAACCATGATCTTTGTTCATACAGTTCATACCCTCTGTGGAAAAGGAAAGAAAAATAGAAAATATTAGTATTA
Source organism: Donacobius atricapilla (assembly GCA_013397315.1). Taxonomy (NCBI): domain Eukaryota; kingdom Metazoa; phylum Chordata; class Aves; order Passeriformes; family Mimidae; genus Donacobius; species Donacobius atricapilla. Next base: position 505,355 of record WBMY01012569.1, read on the forward strand.
AAATAAAATTACAAAATAATTATGCATATGCAGTCCTCCAATAATTTTATCTGTAACTTTTATTTTTCATCTGGACCGTGTTCCACAAGACAAAAGGACAGAGCTGAAAAGAGATATATAGTCAACTAAACAGCTGACAAAGACAAACACGCTCTGGGGCAAATATGAGCACTACTGTGTGTCTCTCTTTCATGTAGAAACTTGGATTTTCTCTATTCTGTATCTATATTCTAATCTTCCATGAAAATATCAGGGATTTAAAGGATAGTCCAGAAAGTTGTCTGTCCCACAGAGCTGAATAAGTGCTCTCACTGTTATTTTTTCCTTGTATAAATTCAACGGCTGTTAGTGTCTGGTGCATTTTTATATGCCTGTTAATGTGCTTTATATTTTCTAACACACAAAATCTGCCAAATATTATAACCAAGCATTTTTGCTTGGATCCATTTCTTTGCTATTTGTTTTACATCCCAATTTTCTGTCATCCACCATAAACACAGCACATCTCCAACAAACCTACTACCACTTTTCTCTTTGAGTCTATTAAACAAAACACACCAGCTGCTCAACAAACATCCAAGTGCCATGGGTGGATTCCTGCTAATGTTTATGCCAAGGAATAGTATCAACCAGCTTTCTTTTAATCATCACAGAGACAAATTTAGCTTTCTAAACCATGTCAGTGATTTAGATACTGAATGCACCTTATACTCTTAGAGCTTTTCATTACCGTGTTAATTCAAATCCCACATATTCACAGAAATCTTGAACTCAGTTCTTATGGGTCAGCATCTAACATTCCTTGTGTGAACGAAGGCTAGCTAGATTTGCATTACAAAGCCTTCCCAGACTTCCCTTTGGATATCTGACCTGTAAAGGAGAGACAAATTCTCTCAGAATACACTGGCAGAGAATTCAAATTGTAACTCAGCTTACTACGCTGAAAACTGCGTGTGTTGCCCAAAACACTGCTGTAAGCAACATCAGGGTGGACTCTGCAACTCATTTGGCACTTTGTAATGTGTCTGCTCCTATGTATTCCAGGCTTATTTCTCAAAACTACTCAACTTAAACCTACAGTCCCAGTGTATTGCAAGTAAATGTTTTTTGTGTCTAGAATTTCGAGGAGGAAACACTACAGAAAGTCAGGCAGAGATTGCCTCAGGGTGACAGAAGTTAACAGCTTCAAGAAGCTTATTCACACTGCTCAGCTTTACCTCTGAGAGGTTTGTATTAGCAGAGTAATGAAAAACACACATCACCAGTCCGATTGGGTATTTTTGTTCACCTCTCCTACAAAACACACCAGTGTCTTAAATCTCACCACCTATGAAAACCAGTATTATAGACAACAGATGTATTTATTTCTTCTAAATTCCCCTCTGTGCTGTCCTTGAGCATAAACCATGCCAAAAAATAGTAAGTTACTATAACCAAGTAAGTTATTCTTTGTAAACTGCAACCTGGACAACAGATGCTGCTCTGAGATACAATACACACTATATGCGGTAACATACCATCCTACACATCAAAGCGAGGTATGAACGCTTTGTTGGGCTGGACAGATACATGAAACCTGGGAATGGCCTTATTGAAGGGTTTGAGGCATTTTATAATCTCTTTCTCTCCACTTCTCCCAACAAAGGATTTCAGACACAATGTGTTTGACAAACTGCATTCCTGTGCACTGCGCTATGCTCCAAAAGGGATCTGGGAAAGATAACACATGGCTGATTGAGTCCCACTGCCCAGGCTCTGAGAAGAGAGGAATTATAGAGATGAAAGCAGATATTTAATGGCCCACAAGAGTAATCAAGCAAGTGATTTTTCAGTGTTTACTTGCACATACTGAATATCTGCCTTTATGGGAAGACAGAAACTCTGCACTGCTAAAAATATTGGGAGAAATTGAAGATCAAAATCATATACATTTAGAAACAAAAGTGATCCTGGTATTTGTGTGCAAGACTACAATATTTTAGTTACTGTATTAATTATTCCAGCTATTGTATTAATCAGAGTTGTCTAAAAAATATTTCAGTTCCATGTTTAGCTGGAGAATATCATAGAAATCTTCTGAGCTTGAAAATCATTATTTTAGAAATTATAAGGTCTGTTCTGGTGAAATGAAAGGCCATTATTTTCAGTCAGGGGCAAGAGCTCATGCACAACAAAAATCCTCATTTTTATTTCATTATTTTCAAAATCCCTAAAAATTAAATATAAAAAAATCCTAAACAAAACCTTTTTTACCTCGAAAAGATTAGTGAAATAAGGATGCAGAAAATGAATATTTTACCTTGCTAAAAATGCAATCTAACCCAAAGCTGTGTTAATTTGCAAATAATTTTAATCATTCAAAATTCTAATTTTTCAGCAAATACAGTATTTGTCCAGATGTCTTCTGTATCAATCTACATACACAAATAATTTATGAATCACTGTTGATAAAGTTTGCTTTTTTGCAAGTTGACTCCTCAGGCAATACTGAATCTTTAATGATAGGCCACATAAGTAACACTAAAAACACAAAAATATACTAAGTATCTTTCTAGTACTAACCTTAGTTTCTATACAAATGCCTATAAACAGGAGAGAAAAATAAAGTCCTAAAAACAGAGTCCTAAAATGACTTTGTTCAGTATTCTCTTGAGCAGGATGTAATCCAAACTTTAAAATAACTAGAAATAAATAGACTACCTCCAGTATTTTCCTATACTGGAAGAAGGTGCACTGCTGGTAGTGAAGAACTGCTCTGATGAGTTCGCACTGCGGCCACAGGAGCAGTGAGATGTTCGAGTTATCATTTCTCCTCACTCATGCATTGTGAAAAAGCTTTGCCATATTTTAGTTAATGTTTAGCAGCCACCTAATGTACATGTGCTTTTTCCATAAGGTCTGCAGAGTGTAAATAACAGCATGGGAAAACTTTCCCTAATGTTAAAGGGGGATTTAAGCCTCTGAGTGCCTGCCTTGCTGCTCAGCCCCAGGACAGTGGGTCACCCAAGGGGGAGGTGGGCAATGTGCTCCAGCCCCACTGCCACAACCAAGGCCAAACTTCCTTTATTCACAGAAAGGGGTGGAGAACTACTCATTCAAAAATAACCAAACCAACAAGATGATAATGGAAAAACTGCGTGGGATTCTGCTGCTCATTTATGTGTTTGAAGTTTTTATCACCATCAGCCCCCAACTCAGCAGATGGGTCCTGGCATCAAGAGGCGCCCTGTGCTTCTCATGATGCCCCCTCCCTGATCTAACTAATGCAACAGCAGAAACAGGACAGAGAGGGAAAACACCCACAGAACTATTTGAGGCCTCTCCCAGGTCAGTACAGAATTATGCCCACAGCAGTTTTACCTCAGTGTGTTGCATAGTCTGGACAAAATATCAGACAATGGATCTTCCATCCAAGCCCTAAGCAGAAGGTATTTACAGAACTTGGGACCCTCCCCTCTCTCCCATTGTGTGCACATCTGCCTCATTCTAGTTTGGAACACAAGGAGCTGTTCCCAGCTTGTCTTGATTTTTGCAGTGCTTGGTGTGTCCCAGCTTCTAGAACTGATGGGACTATGTCAAGTAAAAAAACCCCATTGTTCCCAAATGAAGGGAAAGACTGTGTGTTGATAAGAGAGAAGTCTGTACACACACACACACACACACACACACACACACAAATCCCTACTTTATCAGCAGGACATGAAAATGTCCAGTGTTGAAATGTTCTAGGTTTTACATATTAACTGTTAATAAAAGCAGTGTCTTAATCCCAAATGCTGCTACTCAAGGTAATCTCTAAAGCCAGCACAAGAATGGGTGCATGTCTCTTCAGCAGTGCTGACAGACAGTCAAATAAACTTCTGAAACACAGACACATTCTCAGCAAATTCACCTTACAGACAGCAAAACAAAATCCAATGGAAAATATAAACAGGAAGGGAAATGTCACTTGAGAGAGAAAAACACTGATCTAATTAAACTAAATCCTCTCTCAGCATTTTAGATATGACTTGAGAAACTCTCTTCTGTTGCCTTCCTGGATTTTTTTCTGACTCTAAGTTACAAAAGGTTGTTCATGGGAGAGTGACAGCCACTGTTATGTATACCCACAATCCACACTCATTTTTGTTCCTGGCCTAGGAGAGATTTGGATGTGAGTCTACTACATTAATCCAGTCTGCCATCTAGTTATCAGAAATCTCTTAATAGTGCTGTTCTGCAAAATGTTCAGTCTGATATAATGGCCTCTCTATTGTATTATGCTCTAAAAATGTTTTCAGCTCAATGGCCCTGAAAGTGCTTAAATCAGGCTGACTGTGACAACTAAAGCACAGATCAGCCTTTATTTCTCATTAACCCTGTCTGTTCTCATCTTAATTAGGACTTTTAGCAATTATTTTACCCTGTGGCTCATCATATATGCTTAGATTAGCCCTATGTTACCATGATTTCACTTACTCTGTATTCATATTGCTGCTCTTTTTATTACTTTCAAATAAACCTGCTGATTCCAAACATGATCTGAAAAAGACTACCTTAAATTGCATCAATAACCTTCAAAATATGTCAGACTACATGTGCTTGAATGTGCTGAGAAGATACAGGAAATCTTGAACTTAACCCATACATACACACTGACATGCCCAGTAGCATCTGCATCATTGACACTCAATCTTGAAAACAACATAATCACATCATCTTTTTTTGTTGATAAGTTTATTTTAACACTAGGTACACAGTGAGATCTTTTATTAAGATGTGCCACCTATAAGGCAGAAGATATATCTTCAGCAGCAGAGAGAGGAAAGCATACAAGGGGAAACAAGCATTCTCATTTTACTTGTTTTGTGAACTATTAACATCGCAGGAATTTCTTTTTTGTTCTCTTTTAAAAAATTGTGTAAGGAACTACAGTGCTACAATAAAACACACTGGGCAATGACCAGGCAGTTTAGAAAACTGATAAAGAACTCCTCTCACAGAGTTCTTACTCTGTGAGGAATGGAAGCCAACAAAAAGACACCAAGTTTCTGATGGAGACTGGAACATGATGTTAGTAAAAATATGAGATGGTTGTTCTAAGCCAAATGGCACATTATGCATGTAAGTTTTTGTCATATAGAAACAGACTGTTAACTTTTTGTCTGGCCTGTGGAAAGCAGCTCCCCATCTACACCTGAGGGTGTCCCTGCATTTTCCTTCTAACTCCAGGATCTCGTGTGCCTCTCAAGGGTGATGAAAATCAGCATTTGGCTAAATAACCCAATTAGAGTCAACAAATACATATGGCCAGATCTCAGGACCATCAAAGCCAAGGACTGTTTTCCAGCAGACTGGATCTGACCATTATGCTGCACAGTTGCATCAGATCTTCTGGATACTTCTGGCTCCCTAATAAGAACCTGATTCTGGGATGTGAGGAATGTCTGGGTGAGCTCTGCTCCCCGGTGAGAGAAGTAAGATGTTTTCATTTCAAACAGAATGTCCTTTCTTGAGGATCAAAACTCCCACCAAGATTTGCTCTCTTCGTCATGAAAGTGGAGGGTGAAACTGATTGATTGAGGCAGGTGCCCTTCCTCAGCTGATTACAATGCACAAGTACATCTGGGAACAGACCTTCAGAGCTAAGTGAGAAACCCCACACTGGGCATGCTGGAAATGCAATAATTTATATAAACATCTGATTTTTTCATACTGTTAACTGAATGAACATAACACTTTCTTCCCAGTCTCATTCCTAAAATAAGTTGCTTGGTTCTGCCTAAAGTTTTTAGAAAAAATAGTTGTTTCAGTGACTACAACTCACCTCAACAGAGGCTGGAAAGAAAACAAAAAAAGCAGGAAAACTGACCCAAGGAAACAGAATTCTACACTATTAAGTAGGTTGCCTGGAGAAATCTTGGACATAGTACAAGAAAACAGCTGCTGGTATATTATAAAATAAACAAATTCAAGTTTGTTTAGCAATTACATGTCTTTTCAGTTTGGATCTGAAATGTGCTTAGGGCCAGCATCTTCAGAAGGCAGACTTGCAGTCTGATCTCTGACAAGATGTTCCTGCTCTAAGTGGCAGCCAGGAAGCCACATGGAGAGGGTTTTTGTCCTGAGAGTTAGAAATGGGCATGTATCAGAAATATCATTTCATTCTTTCAGTAATAAGAGCACAGATTTGCAGTTCTGCAAAGATGCTGTGGTTTCAGGAGAATGATGATAATGAATGGACCAAGTTTAAGAGAGAAACCATGGAAGTAGGGAAAGGAAGGAGATTCCAAAATTGCCAGAAAATGTCATCAATTCCCATAGGACCAGAAGAGAATAAAGAAGACTGACTGAAATCCATCCCATGCTGGTTGTGACCAACTTGTGACTGTATGATGGCTTTTTGGTGAACACATGAGAGAAGTTCTGCAGTCTCAATCTGTTTGCCACATTGCAGAGCTACCAAGAGAAGCTGAACTCACTGAAACTCTTCCCAATCGTCTGTTACCTTCTCACATATAGATATGGATTATCTAAAAAACATAATTCTGCAAGATAGCCCAGAACCTGCGCGCCACTGCTGCTCTGGCAGAATCAACTGTGAGTCTCTGCCAGTATAGACTTGGCATCTGATGTTAAAGGGGAATAAATGGCAAAGAAAGAAAAGGTAAGGACAAGAAAGGAAAAGAGAAACAAAACACAGTCAGTACTACAACCTGCTTTTAACTTTGCTTCATCTTTAAATAGCAATTCCTTAAAGAGTAAAGTGAAGCAAAAGAAAAGGGAGGTTTTCAGGGAGTCACTGCCACACGATGTCCCTTGGCAGACGGAAGTGACCCTGAGGGGAGACAAGGCCATGCAGGAGGCAGAGGAGAGAAATGCACTTTCTGCATCTGAATCTTTACCACCACTCTCCTCTTTCTTGGTGCCCTGGTGGGAGCAAAGAAACCTTGAGAAATCTGGCTAAACTGAGTGCCAGAGCTATGGTAAAGGACAATATAACCACACGCTCGAACACCTTCAGCTGGGCAGGGGTGGTGGAACAACCACCCCATCACACCTCAGCCCTCTCTGGGATCTCAAACTCTCACTCACATCAGCATGATTGAGGAAACACAAAGAAATCCAGAGTTGGCACAAGAATAAGAAACTTGCAGGGTTTTTTTAAAATATTCATATGAGGTCTTTGGGCCTCGTAGCATACTAGAGCTAGGAAAACTTGTCTCAATCTTTCCTAGAGTGTCTCTCTTAGTACCTGTTTATAACATAGGAAAATTGTAAAGCAGAAGATAAGACAATGGTAAGAAAATATTTTTTCCCTTCCTGGTCACATGAAAATTCAGTATTTAATCAAACATTCACCACCTTACCAAGTGAAACTTTTCACAAAGATGTAACAAAGTTTTTAGGTCTCCAATAAAAAGACTTAAAATAATCTCAGAAAGGAGACACTTTTCAAAAACATACATTAAAAAATAAATTGAAAGGATGGTTTTTCATTATTGCTCCATGAGAAGGTTTTGAACAAGTTCTGAGTAAAAATTACATCATTACAGTATCATTTGTGTAAAGATAAGGCAAGCAATGGGAGGATAGGACTAAAAAAACCCAAAATCTTGCAATTTTTTCCTTCTGCAATCTGCACAACTGACATGAGGCAGACTTGCTTTCTAAAAATATTTCTAATAAAATATCTTAAAGATAAATATTTCTAGGGGACTTTTGCAAATACATAGAGTATATACAAATACATGGAATAACAGTAAATATTTCAGCAACACTTTCCTTTGCAGGAACTCCTTCATATCCCAAACTCTTCCCAGGACAATTTCACAATTTCTTGCAAATCATGTAATAAGCAAAATGATACATGACATTATAGTATATGGATCTATCTATATTATGTAGTGTATTTGATGTATGTATAATTTTATATATATGTAGCAATTTTTATATATAATGAATTTTCATAATTTTATGTCATTTTATACGTACTAACACACATATAACCTATTTAAACTCAAAAGTATGTTGTGCAAGGAATGAAGGCTGCTCAGTCTTCTCCAGGTAAATACAGAGTACAGATCAAGTAATATTTTTACATCAAGATTATCATTTTTGTAGCAGGGCTAAAATTGATCAAGATCTAAAGCTCATTCTGTCAGTTTGTTCCTTACAAAATAAAAAGCACACTGACTAGGATGTTTAGGAATTCTTCAACTTGCCCTGTGCAGAAAGGACCATGTAGCACTAAGGTGGTTACATTTGTCAGAGACAAAGCAATAGAGTTTCCAGCTTCCTGTTCAGTTTTCTGGGAGTCACTTCAGCTCTGGAAAGCAGAATGTGAAGCAGCATCCATATGTAGCCGTGCTATAGTCCCCAGAGTTCCACATTTTCATCAAGATTTTGAAAGCACAAAAATCCAGTGGTCAAAGTGATTGTCCGACAACCAAACAGCCGATTTCTACCATCTGTGATGACTTCCAGAAAAGTCATACGCAACTTAGAAAAATATTTTAACATTATATTTGGAGCCAGAGAGTCAACTACAGTTTCTTTCAAAAATAAGACTGTGGGTATATTTAAGTGGTACAGTTACACACAACACAAGATCATTTTAGGTGCGAAGTGTTCAAGTCCCAGGGTTTGTATAGCCCACTTCCATGCACCACTGGCGTGCAGGAGATAGTCTGCTCCTTGGGGAAGTCAAACAGGAAGGTGTGTACTTGGGTGCCAGAAAAAGCACCACAGAGAGCAGAATGGATTTCAAACATTCCGAAGTTCGACACATTCCCTTCTTTTTTTTCTTACAAAAACACAGATATATTTCACTGATGATTCTCCAAGAAATAAAGTAATCCATTTTAGAACTGCAGTGGAATCAAAAAGAATAAAATGATACTGTGCCTTAGAAAGTATTATCGCTTCTAAATGCTAATATAGCAGGACTTTACCTACACAGGACAATGGAAGACCGAATATGAAAGCCAAGATACATGTTTGCAAACTGCCTTGTGAGAAAGCCATTCGATTTCCTATCAAAATGTGTCAAGATGCGTGTAGTGTCTGGTGTAAAAGCAATGTTATCTGGAGTATTGTCATAACTAAATAGCTACTTTAATAAGCTCAGAGTATTTGGCTCCTCCAGTCTCCTCTGTCTCTCAACTGATTATTTAGTGAGTCTGGTCCTAGAGCTCATAAATTTCAAAATTCTCTCAAGTTTATTTTGTTTTTCTGATCAAAGAAATGTTTATGTATCCTTCCCATACTGTGTCTCTTTAAACCACTGGCTTTTTCAAAGTGGGGTTTTTTTTTCCTTTTTTTTTTTAACACTATAATGTGATGTACACAGAGAGGTAAATGATGTCAGAATCCTTTCTGCCCCAAACCAGTCTGTAAATCTTCAGAAAAGCAAAGTTCATGGGTGCATTTAAAAGGGGCACAATCTGTTTGTGCTTAAAAGAAAGTCCCCCTTTTTTTTTGTGTGTGCAGAATAACAATGCCAGAATGTGTTATTCCAAAGAACTGTTGCCATGGTAATGCCATCAATAACATCATTTTCTGCATCCTCGTCCTTTAAACACATAAGGAACGCAACAAGCATTGGTAAATGTGAAAAAAGAACAATTACCTTTTCTTTCTCAACAGCAGAGGAAGCCTTTATTCACCTCATCAATAGAAAATTATGTAGAAAGGAATAATAAAGACTGTTACAAGAAGCACCAAGAAGCCTATTAGTGACAAAGGCTTTTTTTTTTCCTTTCCATGAATAATTACAGCTCTTCAAGAAGAAATCAGCCCAGGCTAAGGACCCTTTGCAAGCTTTAGATGGTAAAACAAACATTTGACTATACAAGGATTTCCCTTTCATGTACCTTTCCAAGGAAAAACAACTAAAACTCAGAGTGAAATGAGAGAGAGAAAACCCAGAGAAACATCTGCTGCAATTAAATTTACAGAACCCTGCTCATTCACCTAAAAGACTTATAACAAAAGCAACTAGACTAGTGACAGAATCAATATAAATTTCAAGCCAGCAGGTTAAAGTTGTCTATAGTAGGAAATTTGGGCTTTTTAAATCACATAATAACAGGAAGGTATTCTGATTCTGTACAAATGGGGGAAACAGGACTTCAACACTATATGTGTTACCAAACAGTTGGAAAACACTGTTCAGTTTAAAACCTCAGTTGCCAAAGCAAAATTATAGATACACTTCTACACAAAGTCAGTTCATAAATAATGGAACCTTTACCAAAGCAAGATTTGACTGCAGGGACTTTTAATAGCAAATAATTAGGAAGTACTTCTGAAACATTACACTTTTGTCATCACTCTGATGGCAATGTTCAAATGGGAAGCCTGAATGGGCTGCTTGGTGCTTTCTACATAAAGTAAAGGTCAATGTACTGTGCACTGGCTTGTTTGTGTCTTTAGCACCTTTCTTTATATACCTATTCTAGGGTCAGAGGTTGAAGGGGGGGTGGAAAACCTACTGCTTCCTTCTCCTTGCCTCTAGGTAGTAAAAGGAAGATGGGCAAGAGAAAAGTGTGGAGGAAAGGAAGAAAGGAGTAATGTGAGCTGCAGATGAGGAATGTGCATGTCCCATAGAGTTAGACCAAAGGGCTACTAGGGTTAATGACAGCAAAGATACACAGCAGAAAACTGATTGGATTTAATGCAGCAACATGAATTTACTAAGATGATGCAATTCCAACTCTTGAGGTGAATTTGAGCGGTCTATGAGTAAAAGAGAAGCTAACCATATGGCCACATTTACAATGGAAAGTTTGTGCTAGTTAGGAAAGGGAATTCAGGATGTTTTCCTGCACACATGGTCTTACACCGTCCTTTGATTTCTCACTGCTCCTCCCTCTATCTCTAAAGAAAGACAATGCTTGCTCATTTTGGATAGCTCCTTCAGCTCTCCACTTGTCGCTGTGGAAATACTATAGGAATTGTGACTCAGTAAAGAGGAACAACATATGGAGATGGCAGGAACCAATTTTTTTTTTTCTATTTAGAGCTTCTGCAATGTTTTAATGTTAAAAAATGTTCTGCTATTCACTTCAGTTTAAATGCTAACACTGACTGGGTTCTCTTTAATGGAAAAAGAACTTCCACATTCTTTCTAGATTTCAACATATTTAGGAATTGTTTATAAAACCCTGTGGAAAGGCTTTAATATGGCAGCTGATGGCCTAACCCAGCCTATCCGAGGGCCTATTCACCAAATTCCCCAGAAAACAACAATTAGTGAAATCTGTTTCTCAGTATCCAAACATTACTCTTTATCTCTTAAGCCGAAGGAATAAAAGACAAATTCCTGGAAGGAAATGTTACCATTCCCTTCCCTTCTGACTTGCCTGAGACTTGGAAAGAAAATATCTACTTTTGTAATTTCCTAGTTAGCCTCAATAGGCTGAAAGCTGAATGGTAATTTCCAGTTTACCAGTCCCTCTGATCAACACTCCTGCACGGCTGTCAACAAAACAAACCAATTGTTTTGATGAATTGGTAAAAGCCTCTTGAACTCCTCTGAGATCATTTCAAGGCCACTGGAAGTTTATATGCCTAATTTATGAAGTAAATATTAAAAGTGTACATGTGTCTTATTAAGCAACAGTTTCCTAACTCTGCTGAACTCTGTGATCGAAAGGACACTTAGTATTAATTGCTTGTAGGTTACCTCAGAATGCATACAATATATAAGGGTCACTTCAGTGTGATACTGTTCTTACACAGATCTTTGAAAAAATCTCCTGTAATTTTTTATTCTGAAGAGAGCAGAAAGCTACTCTGATAAATTAGTTTAAAAGTTATGGCAGTACTTACATTATTCTCCTTCACCAGTAATAATAATAATAATAAAATAAATTCTTCACAATAATCAGGCATTACTTAAATCATTCTTTTTTTCTGTCTCCTGAATCCTCAGGTGGAATTTCCTCCATTTGATCCTGTACAATTGTACCATTTCTAAGGCAGAAGCAGAAGGAATGATTTAAAAAAACCAAACTTCAGGATGCTAACATATTCTAAATACTAATGGTGCTTCTCAAAAGAGAAAGATCTTTCCATCTTAGGAATATTTGCAGAAAAGAAACCTGAAGATGAACCCTAATGTCCATAGGGGCCTGTGGCTGGACTGTTACAAAAATAAAGCAAACTATATCATATATATATCATATATATATATAACCTGATTAAAACTTCAGTTTTTTATGGCCTCTGCAAGGATTAATTCACCTCTACATGATCACATTTTCCACTTGAATGGGTGTATTTGCCCTACACTTAAGTCACAAAATTATTTTTTAAATGTTCTCAAAGATGGCACTGGAAAGATTTAATGACACATTTTTTGGCCACAACCTGCAAAACGAAACCAAATTTGTCCTACAGCTCCTCATTCATCACCATGGAGGTAACAGAGCAGACTTTTTGTGACACATCTCTGCTAAGAAACTTGCTAGATCCTTGACTCAGAGAAAAATGAAAGCTGTAAGTGGGTGGGCATTGCTCAGATGGAGAAAGCAAATGAGAGCTGGGTACTAAAGGCAAAATAAAGAGCTGAAGGAGGCTGGACAGGCATGAAGGGACAGCCACTCCCTTCATGTGACTGTGTCATAGGTCTGTAGGGAACATGAGGAATAATGCTGGCACTCAGCATATGAGCAGTCAGCAGACAGGGTAATAATGGTCCATGCTGGAGAAGGAAAGGCAATTCCCATCAAGGGAAGCAAAGCAAAGCAAAGCTGTTTTTGATGGAGTGCTGGAAATGATCTAGAGTGGATATGGAATAGGGAAGGTAATGTGCTGAATAGACCAGCAAGCTACATTCCTTGCACCTAGAAAAACAGGAAAAAAACCCAGAAGAAAATACTGAAAAAGCAGGATCATGGAGTATTAAGTGGAAAGGCTAGCAGACAGAAGCAGTCACTGGCCAGAGTCTACAGGCTCCCCAGGAAAAGGTGTGCCACTGGGTTTTCCCATTTTTCTCAATGACAGGACATGACAATTGTTCACATGTCACTAAAGTTCTTGGCCTGACAATATGTATGCCTTCCAAGATCTCTAATACAGTTTCACGGGAAGGCTTGACTTCATCTGCTATATTCTCACCACAGCTCTGTGTGCCCAGGCTGCTTGTGGGGTGACATCAGACTGAAGGAACACGAGCATTCCTCTCTGCCATTGGCATAAGGGCCACCATTATCAATATCCAGCAAAACATAACACTGGAAATTCTGTACTTTTAGAAGCAAAGTATTGGGCAAACAACCTGTGATACCTAAGTTTCAGGCTCCACGGAAGATACTGGATGAGTTTAGCATTCTTGAGTCCTTATGAAGTGGAGTTCTTGGTGGATTTGACAACATGTTTCTAACTGTCAGTGTTTTTACCATAACTTGGAATTATTTTTAGATCTGGAAAGTTCCCACCGGGTGAGGGCTGTATGCCATTTTAATACATGTTGTATTGTTAGGTTTGGGCATCACCCATAGGCTTTTTTCTACACTCATTGAAACAATGAAAGAGGCAAAGAGCACACAGTTGGGCCTGACTTCAAATTTAAAACCCCTGTGGTAATCCACATCCTCTAAAATTACAGGGTACCACAATCTGAATTAAACACAACATATGCACAACAAGCTCTACCTACATCACTTGGCCAGCCAAGGAAGAGAACACAATGCTACTTGAGGATGTGTGTTTACCAGATTGGAAGTACTCCCTTTTTGTGTAGAACCTGTTCTTCCAAAAGTGATGAAGAATGGCAAAGGAGTGAGTGCCAGAGAGCAAAACTGGGACAGCAGCCTGTAAGCTTCTCAGAGCTGCTACAGGAAAACTTCTTCCCCTCTGACTGCAATTTTTCTGTGAAACTGCTTTCATAACCTTGCCTTCACAAGCTGCTCATGCAGGTTTATGGGTCTGGCACATCTGCTAACAAAGGTATGTCCCACCCCAGTCTAAAACAGTGAACTTCCCAGCACTAGGAAGCCATTTCACATGATTTATAACATGCTGCTCCACAATGATGCCACTGAACTTCCATCTCCAACCTCATGGTGCGAGTGGAAGGACAGAGATTTTCCTCCTGTTATGAAACCCTACTGGCAGCCACTCTACTTTCTCCCTCCACTATGGCAATTGCCAGATTTCATAAGTAATGAGAGAGTTGTTGTTACTTTTGACCCTGACTCTTGTCTTCCAGGTCTTCTCTCTTGCATGCAGGTTCTACTGATGGCAGTTTGGAAATAATAAGGAATCTAAGAGCAATGTTAGGTAAACCCACAAAACCTTATAAATAAGTAGCACTTTGTAAGAGGTTTTGCACTAATGTGTTTTTCTAAGATGACATTTGCATGCACATTCCTACCAAAGAGGGGGTTTGGATGAAATGTTGAGCAAGCTTAGATTGATATTTTAGAAGTCATTGCTCTTTGCATGGAATTTATGATGTTGCAAGAGCCTGCAGATCCAAAAGGGACAGTACAACACAATCTTTTTACTCAACACAGAACCACCACTTAATTTCCTTAATGAAAGACTAACTAGGAAGGGGTCTCCATTTGAACAGAAAAGAAAATTGTAATTAACTTGGTTGAACTAAGCCACTAATGTCAGAACAAAAAGAAAACCAGAAAATTATTTTGTGATCCTTGATGACAAGTTATCCTAGAAGTCCCTGAGGAAGGCCTCTGAATGAAATTGGCTGTTTGGACAAAAAATTACACAGGTTCCTCCTTCTAAGATGATGCAAGCCACTTGTTGAATGATTACTGCAGCTATTGGTTCATTGTGAATGTGCAATACATTAATTTATTGTCACTCTGTAAAAATTACCCTTGTTGTCATTGAAAATTATACAACAGGGCCTGTGATAGCCTGAAATGGCTAATTAGGAATAAATTGTGAAAGTTTACTTTTTAATGATCACTTCTGCACAGATATCTTTTCGAGACAAACAAGTAGTGGACAGATTTGTTACCAATGGAAAATATTCTATTTTCTTTAATACTGACTTATTTGGTTTTGTAAGAACTTTTCAGAGTTTAAAACTGAAGAAGTAATGCCTCATACTCTCATAGAAGGTCACAGGCCTCAAGTGATAAACTTCATTTTCTAGGAGTAAGGATAAATTAATGTGCATTCCTATGCCATGCAGTGACACAAGGAAATCAGTATTATAGGGAGCAGAACAGACCTCCTGCAGTCCAGGAGGTGGCACAGGACAAGAGGAAATGGCCCCAAGCTGTTTCAAGACAGGTTCAAGTTGGACATCAGGAAGAATTTCTTCACTGAAAGGGCTGTCAGGCATTGGAAGGGGCTGCCCAGGGAGGTGGGGGAATCTCCATCCCTGCAAGTGTCCAAGGAGCAACTGGATATGGCACTCAGTGCTCTGGGCTGGTTGAATAGTTGGGGATCAACCACAGGATGGACTTGATGGTCGTGGTGGTCATTTCCAAATTAAATGATTTTGTAATTATGACTGTTTTCAATATCTTCAGAAGTTTTTTAACAGGCAGGAATTGATGCACAGGCAGTTACAGATGGACATGAGGCAGAACTTCTTCCCTGTGCAGTGACAGCCCTGAACAGACACCAGAGAGGGTGTGGAGTCTTCATCACTGGAGATATTCCAGAACCATCTGGACACAATCCTGTGCCCTGTGCTCTGGGCTGGCCTTGCTTGAGGTGAGGCTTGGACCCTATGAACCACGGTGGTTCCTTCCAGCCTGAGTCATTCTGTGATTCTCTGATTCCAAGGATAATAAAGAACTTCGAAAAAAATTAAACAGCACTGTTTTCATAGTAGGGCCAGTTAAGTCAGTGATTTTAATTTGTACTTCTCACAGCAAAAATACCGCTTCTCAGAAATCTCCAAACCAACTGCATTTTACATGAACAAACAGTAAACCCAAATTTGAGACTAGATTACAGTAGTAACTCCAAAGAAACTAAGGGATGTGAAAGTGGGGAATCTGTATTTTTACAGTCCATCTCAAATAGTTTCTGCCTATAGAAAAAATGTAGTCTTTCTTTTCTCCTTGCATGGTTAAGTGGGAGAAATAAACTCCCCTAAAAGTCAGAATCTCTCTTGGATATATGACATTAAATGCAGGAACAATGTTCCAGTGCCTCAATTTCCTCGGCCTTTTAAAGAGAGCTTTTGGCGAAGTACAACTTTGCCAACAAGATGTCAGATGAATATATTTTGAAAGATGATTGAATATGTTCCCTGTGCTGGAGAACAGTCTTCTATCATGTCAGTTTTATGTCCCCCACACAAAAATTCTTCCTCATATCAAGTCTGAATCTATTACTTCATAACCATTACCTCTTGTCCTGTTGCAACAGGCCTCACTAAAAACTTTGTCTTTCTTATAACCATCCCTTAAAGTACTGAAACGCTGCAATAAGGTCTCCCCAGAGCCTTCTCTTCTCCAGGCTGAACAACCCCAACTCTTTCACCCTGTCTTCATAGAAGAGGTGCTCCATACCTCTGACAAAGTGAGTACAGAGCTCTGAAGTATGTTTAACTTATGTAGTAACTCCACCAGTGAATATCATAGGTAGGGCTTCACAATAATTACACATCTTTGCAGCTCACCTGATAATTACGCTCAATCAGATCCCTGAGTATTTACCATATAACTGCTGCGTGGTTTAGAAGATGAGATAGTTGTGTAATTTGTTGGTATTTTTCAGGGCTAAACCCTACTATTACATGGTGCAGTTCTTACCACAAATCATCACTAGTATGGTCTACACAGATGTTGGTTCTCAGCTATAAAATTCCATAGGATTGAAGACCTGAGCAACAATGCAATAGATATTTCTAAAAAATGCTGTTAATGCCCCATGTACATCTGTATTTTGAAGTAAACGATCATGAATGTTGCATTCCCCTTTTAAGCATGCTTTCAATTAGTTTCACTCAGATAATTTGCTGGCAAAAGCATTTTGCTGAAACAGCAAATTTTAAGCTGGAATTACACACTATTTATGAAAAGAAATATTTGGAGAGCATGTGAGTAAGAATTCACACCTGAGTGCTAGCCATGGTGGTAACATAAATCATGAAGATATGGCTTTTGAACATGTAGATATGGACTGAAAATGATTACTCAAACAGCCTTTACCTTGTGAGTGAAGGCTCTGAACTGTAACTACTGGAGAAACTTTTCTTTTCTGCTACTGCAAGATTCAAGGTGTGACAGAGTAATTCTGATAGCACTGGATTACAATTAGGCCACTGAATGGCTGTCTGAGATGCGGCATCTAAGGTGTAGGCAGTGCAGTCTTCAAAGAGGAAAGCCAGTAGATGAGAGTTTAAAAACAATTTGTATGCTATTTTGGAATTTGCTTTGTAAATAAAATAAAAAGTGGAGTGGGAAAGAACTCTACATAGAAAATGTGAAGAAGGGGAATGCATACTTAGAAATCTTCTCACCTTATATCCCCTTCTGAACTATGAACTGATCACTGTGTGAGGTGACTCTGCTGCAGAAACTTGTAAAAAAATTAACTCCTGAACCTGAGATTTGAGCTTCAGGGTCCTTGGAGAAGAGTTTTAATGTCATGCAGCCAGAGATATTTTTTTCTGTGTTCATTCGTGGGCAACTTTAGAAGCACTTATACAAGCTAGGTGCCTCCAAACAATTTTTAAAAAGTTTGGACGCCTTTTTCTTCCACCAGCTAAGAGCCAGACTTCTCAGAAAAGAGATAAATATGGACTAAGAAGCACAGCATACTCTGCTGATGTCATTATGTACATTCATTTTGAGGTTCTCCTAGGGTTACAACTGCAATCTAGATTCAGAGAACACTCTTCCAACACAACCCAACCACTTTACACACCTCTCTATCCGCACACTTATCATCATGTCATCAGAACACCAATTACAGTAAATCTTGGAGTCATAAAATAATTGAATAACATACATTGGAAAGGTACTTTAAAGATCATTTGTTTAAAGATTCCAAGTTACACTGGGTCTTGCATTGCTGGATCTTGCTTTCTCAAAGATACCTATTTCTCAGCACAGCAGCTGAACGATGTTATGTTTGGTGGAATGTCTTTTTTAAACATTAGATCTGAGGCTTTTTATGGTAAAATTCTCAGATATCTGCTATGCAATTACTGACAAGTTCATGCTGGTGACATTTGTCACCTGTATTTTTGTCACCTTAGCAGTGTGCTTTTATTACAAAAAAAATTAAGTAATGAAATACACGAAGTTACCTGCATGGAGGAGATACTGAGATAGAACCTGAAGAACAGTTATCACCATCCCTCTTTTCTCCAACTGGAGATAACAGTTTTATCATCCTTTATTCCCCTCCTCACTACAACAGATGTTTCCCTCTAGTCAAACATAGAACAATTGTGCTCAGTTCAGATTCACCTTTCAATATCTGTTTTTCAAGTCTATCAAGTCAGTCTGAAAAAAATCCAGTCTCCTGACAATTTCCATGCTTCTTATGCCATTAGGTGATCCCAGCTATGACTGCCATACTGCTCTAATAAGACAGTTGTATCCCACTGTGAAATACTCTGTTGCTTGGGTAAACCCTCGGCTTTAACACAATATGAAAATTTGTTGGAATTTCAATAACTAAGTTTTCATCATTTTAAACCCTTTCTGTATTTTGCCTCAAAAAAGGATGGAGGGAGCTTCGGCATCCGACTTCAGTCAGGTCCTGTTGCTGCGAGCTAGGGGATGCTCTCACATTGCCAGAGCTCCAGTGCCCCTGGCCTATTGTTAAACTCTGCTTTTGAGGTGACAAAAGTCAGAGTTAGAGGAGAGCCGCAAAAATATATTTGCAACGGATCATCCTAACTTATGCATTAGAGCCACACTTCCCTGCGCCTGATGCTGCAGTGGATTCACAATCAGGAAATAAGGAGAACTGTTGTCCAACCCCAAAATGTTGTTTAGGGGAAGAAGGGTTTTTTTTATGCTGTATCTCTTTGTGTGATAGTCACTTCCAATTTTTTCTTTAATTTACGTGCATCTAGCTAGAAACTTCCAGCAACATACAGAGGGCTGACAGCTTTATCCAAAGCCATTTTTATTGTCAATGTGGTGGAATAATACTAGGAAAAAAGATACTATTTTTCTGTACATATGTGTCTAGGTATTTAGGTATGTACAGAACCGGCTCACTGGGAAATTTTTCCTTTATGAACACATAAATCTTTTTCATTAAAATCAGAGTTATTTATGCCTAGGACTACCTGTGCTTGCACCAGACCCGGTGGGCCAGAAGAAAACCCTGCCAAGACCACAAACTAACCCAGCTCTCCAGGGATTCCTAGTTTGCCATAAGGAGTGGCTTAAGAAAGCAGTTTTTTGAAGTCAGGTTATGAGTCCCTGTGGGCCTCCTGCTTATTTTATGAAGGAAAAATTCATGCTACCTCTTTACCATATAACCCAACACCCATAGACAAGAGGAAATGCTTTGGGAAATTTACAGAAACTTCTCTGGGAAAATTGCAGAATCTTGTACACCTTGCTTATGCTGCTGCGTGTCCGTTAAAGAAAGAGATACCTCCCTAATGTTTCGTCCTGAAGAGATCATTCTAGGAATGAAATGTAACAGTACATACTGAAAATACAACATTCATAAAACCCTGAGCAAATATTTGTGCTAATGAAGGTTAAGGAGTTGGCAGCTCTGAAAACTGTAGTCCTCTATTTATTGACAGCCTAATTTCAATGCAGGCAGCTAGAGTGGAAGCTTCCCTACACTGGCCTGCCAATTCTTTCAGCTCTGACCCAAAGAGACCCTCTCTAGAAGCAAGAAATAATTAATTCTTTATGCCCGTTCGGCCCTGGATTTATTTCGAGCAAGGGCTGCCAATTCCATGGAATCTGTACACAGTGATTTTATAATACAGTCTACAGTCAACTGGGATGTGAACCGAGACCACCTAAGTCATTCCATTAAAACAACACACAGGAGTAGAAATAGAGTGCTGGGAGCAAAAGGCCAGAGCTGTTATCCACTTCAGCTTATTTTTGTAATTGGAAGGTGGTTGCAAAGGAAGGGAAAGCAAGTTGAGTCACACCTAATAGCCTTGAAAATTACATAATAAAAATTAAGAGGGAAAGTCAGAGAATATTAGAAAATGGTTTGGACCTCTATATACCTGTATGACCTATTCTTCTAAACACAAATGTTCCCTGTCCTTTTTATAGAATGAAGTGAATGGTTCTTGATGTAGGAATGTTGAGTCTGATGCGGTATTCATTAGTAATGAGATTATTTCCATTGACTGAGACAGTGACTTATCAGCTCCTTTTTTATTTAGGCCAGCTCTCAGAAATGGATGTATCAGTATTCCAGGATCTAACTTCTGTGTTCTGCTAAAGCGAGTAAAATTTTCAGAAATTACGAAGCACTCTCCTTCTGAAAATTAGTCCATTTAATGTCAGACTGTCGCCAACCAGACCTGCAGGCACACCTGTCACTGCTGAAAACCAGAAATCCAAACGGCTCCAATCTGCAGCCCCACTGCACCTTTTTTCCTTGAAGCTGTTAACAAAGCTGTTCAGTAATACTAGACACTGTATCAAAATGCCTGCGTTAGGCAAAGTGCATCTGCATCAGACTCCAACATAAATTTTAATTTATTCTTTCTTAGGTATGCATAGAAAACAGACTTCTCCTCTGCTACGGATGAAGAGTTTCCTCACATCATGTCCATGCTGTCTGCCTAAGGAACACATCTGCTGCTCCAGAATGCCAGCTGAGAACACAGCTCTTGCATGAGACTCATTCCTCCTGAAGTCAGATGTTCATTTCACTACTGACATGTGTGAAGCATAGCCTTGTTTCATGACCTGACTAATGGGAAATAATACAAGCAGTACAAAAAAAGTTATTTGCAAAAGAATTTTTATATAATTTGTGAAATCTATTGCTTTTAAAATAGATAATTCATCATGTAATAGCTCATTGTAATCTATTGCACCTAACTAAATCAGCAATCTCCAGTAGAATAGCATGAGTAGAAAAACTCATGGAAACTAAAGAAAAACCTCAGTGATTATGTGTTTAATCCTGCTAAATTCAACATAAAGATGCATTGATAGCAGTAGTGTTGGATTAATCCCGTAACTGTTTTGATTTGCTCAGAAATGTACAACTAAAATGTGATTCTTAAAAAAATATGAAAATGACTATTGTAATTTTGAGTTTTTCAGTCGCTTCTATAATTTTTTTCTCCAGAACTGATTAGGGCCATTAACAGAGGCCCTAATACTCTATACCACAAGCTACTACTACATGGAGAACGTGCCTCCGTTCATTTTCCATTCTATGATTTTACTTCATAGAAAGACAGCTCTGCTTATCTTTGACCAGTGAAGCACACTGATGTCACATCAAATTATGTTTATGGAGTAAAAGTAAGTATGCTTCTGAAAGTTTGTATTACAGGACCTAAACTGTATTTATTTCTGTAATTCAGAACAGGATTTATCAACACTCCAGTGCATAATTTTTAACAACACATTTCTATCCCTGTTATTCAGACATCCTGACACAGCTGACAAGTCTGCTGCTTGTTTTTTCACCTCATCTCAGCACAGAGCTGAAGCTTTCATACTGAGTCTGCTTCCTCTTGCCTCACCTCACACCTATACCAACTTAACATCTCAGGAAAGCAGCAGGACTGTAGAGCACATTGCAGAAAATGGTGTGCTTATATTGCAAACGAAACTGTAACACCAGAAATGCAATTGTTAGGCAGCACAGTGTGTTGGAAGAATTACCAGCAGCAAAGACAGAGAGAGGGCCAGAGCAGTAGGTCTGCTTGTTCCCTGTCACTGGATAGAAACCATCACTGCATCTTTTAAGTTAGGGAGAAAAATTGAACGTTTTGTCCTAGCAAGTGCAACAGAAGTAATTCTTCTTAATAATGGCATAATAGCAACCCACCTACATGAAACAGAACTTTATTAGTTATTTCAGTCTATTTGGATAGAGGGAAAGACAGTTACAGAATGATTTTTTTTTTCAGCTACATTCACAGCTTACTTTGAAACACATTTGATGCTTTTACTAAACAAGCCCTGCTTTAAATATTCAGAAATCTCTCTTATGCCTCTTATTTTGTGCTTTTCCCTCACTACATTTTCAAACACATAATAGCACATAATCTTCAAGCAAGCAAGCTGCCACTATTTCTTGTGGCTCTCTGACAGACATCAGCATGAAAGACTCTGCATCTCCTGCTGGCCCTCAAGTTTGTTGACCTGTTCCAGCCACGGGCTGTCCATGCCAAGGCTGGACCAGGTGGATGCAGCAAGATTAGAATGGGGGGGGACTGTGCAGATCTACTGTGCAGGGATCATGAAGGAGGAATGTGTGAGAGTAGACACAAACCAACAGTTCTCCTTCTCTCACCCCCTGGGAACAACAGGCCACCAAATGCAGGGAGCAGGAGCCAGGATGAGACAAACAGGATGTGGCAGTTCTTGAGACAAGAGGCTGCAGGCCTGAAGGGCTCCTTTTAGAGTGCCTGCATACATTCAAGGTAGACAAGAAGAGTGTGTGTAAGAGGGATCCACTAATGGTTACAAAGCAGACAAGCCACACCAGGCTTGGGAAATCCCCCTGAGCTGGAAACAGGGCAAGGAAGCATCACGTGTGCCTGCCCTGCTTTTCCTCTTCCCTAGGTACTTAAGGCTATTACTGGAGACAGCTATTACAGCAAGACAGAGATGTACTCTGATCAAGTTCCACTGTTCTTGTTATCTAAGAAGAGTCCCTTTGGCATGCTCCCTGTGGCCTACATATTCTGGTTTTTTTCCCCATTATTAACAGATTATACCATTCTACACTTTTCCTGGATAATGTAGAAATTATTTTACTCATAAGGCACAGGAGACATTTCTTAAGTGCTATTCTTTTTAGCTTTTCTGCTGCTAATTCCACAGAAATTGACACTCACACACTTGCATATTTGAATCCTGTTTACTCTCACCCAACAGTTTTCTGAATGAAAACAAACCACTTTTCTAGATCATTAAGATTGGACAAGCCTCATAATAAAAAATGCAAAGTTAGATATGTGTATTTGAAAATACTACCAAATACTTTTATAAAAGGCTAACTTGCAAGGGCTTAAGATACCTTTAAAACAATTTTTACCACTTAAATAAAATTTGGGGGTGCAATGGAGCTTTACTTCATAATTTAAAAGGCAAATTTCTTTTCAATTTACTTAGCCTCTGATAAAAATGTGTCCTGTTCCTTGTTGCCTCAGTAGACCTATAATAGGATTTCATTAGTTTCTTTTTAAAGTGGAAGTACGCTTATGTCCCAGCTCTTGACATGAAGTTGCAGTACTGAATTCACATCAAATTCAAGGGCAAAAGGATGTATCTGCACTATTAACTTTAGGGATCTAATACAAGTATTCCTGGGACCTTCTGGAGATGTGCAGAACTCAAGTGCTCTGAATCACAGCTTCATTAGAGTTCATAGCCATTCCTACTAATGACGTGAATGTTAAACACAAATGTTAAAGCTTCAGAGAACTGTTTCCATCATATCCATAAGGGAAGATGTTTGTGCTTTAAGGCTAAAACTTTTGGGTTTTGTTTCTTTTCGGTTCAATAGATATTTTTTGCAGTTTGCTTAGCAAAATAAAGCATCAACAATTTCATTTAAAGACAATCAAAATATTTTTTCAATCTGCAGATATTTTAACCTTTTTTTCCTCTAACGTCTAAAAAAAATGTATGTGTATCCATCTCAAATTACTGTTTCTCTGAGAAAGTTTTCTGATTTCTCTGCGAATGTGCTTATCAGTACAGATTATATAAACATGATGAACAGTTTGTCTGTGGGATCTTGCTCAAGACAGTTCGTGAAAGCTAGGAATCTAGCGGGCTAGGAATCAGGAGGCAGCATTCTCTCTCTCTAGGGAGCCCACTGAATACCACGCTTCCTTGCCCATAAAGTAGGGATACACATCTTTTGTCTGGCTGAATGGAGAGTCTCAACCTCTCAGTCTCTCTCCCTCTCTGTATAGCAATGGCACAATAGACCCAGACCTAAAAGCTATTGTAATACAAATTAATACTACTTTGCACAAGCCCTTCAACAGTGCTACCTAAATATACTTTTTGCCCACAGTACCATCTACAAAACAAATGCACTGCATTAGAGATTTTCACCACCCGTGCTGCAATTACCAGAGTGACGCAACTTTTTTTAGACCTCAGTGATATAAAAAGAAAATAGCATCATCTTGTTCAATGCCAGCTCCTCTGCTGAAATATTCATCACCTAAGTGATAGTTATGTGCTTTTTCAAAGTGTAAAATGCACAAGCTTTGCCACTGGCAGACTATGTTCTTACTATGTTTAAACCTATATAAAACAGTCATAATTATCAAGAATGAATGACCAAAAGAGAAAAAAAAATTCAAGACACTATATATTTTAATTCAAGTTATGCACAGAACTTGTTAAAAGAAAATTAAGAATACCTCATAACTGAAAAATGTAAGCCTAAGCATCTGAGCTTTTCGTGTAGCTGTTAAAATAAAATACAATCATCGTTATAAAAAAAAAGAAGTGATATTTATCATCATTACCTGCTACTATTGGTATAATTTCTGGTTATTATTTAAGTGCTATTTGTTTTTATTGCTGTTTACAGGGAAATTATGCTCATGCAACTGAGCAAGGGTTATTGTGGTACTGTGTGGGCATGAGTATGGAGAAAGCATTCCACTGACCCTGAAACAACAAATAGGCCCTAAACTTGCCCTAAACAGTTATTTTCTGACTCCTGGATCATGCTTTGTGATAAAAAAGCCACGATGAAGTTTTTTTATGGACATAAACCATGGAATTCTACATAAGAAATCTGCAGAAATACAATCAGGAAAGTGCTTCACTAGATGGGTTTGTGGATCAATCTAAAAATTAAGGCGACTTCTGGGAAAAAAAAAAGGAGTTGATGAGCAAACCGTTGGGGGGGATGGTACTAGTTTAAATAATTTATTTCAAATAAGGCATTCTGTTACATCCTCCTGCCACTCAAGGCAGAACTTGTCTTATCAGAATTTTGTCTTATCATCTTTTGGTATTTGTGTTTACTGTAGAGCTTGTTAAGTGCTCTGATGCTTCCAATGATGCAGCCATTAAGGGATGTCATCACAGACAAACCTAGACACAGCACAAATGACAAAATTCATGAGCAGTTTTGCCTTGAAAGGGCACTGATTTAAAATGCTGCCATTTATGCTCCTGCCAAGAAACCCTGTGCATTTAAAGCCAATGCTCTAGAGATCAACAGGGTGAAAACTTCTTGGCTTCAAGATTCAGTTTCAAGTGTTGCATGAGATCTAATGAGATCCAAATGACTGCAAAACTCCCTTGGCTCTCTTCTGCTGAGGCACATAGCTTGAATTCCACCATGTGCACTTGCAGCAGGGATTCTCTGAGGTGTGGTAGAAAACCCTCAGCTTTGCCTGGATACCTAGGAGTGAGACAGAGCTCACGACTGGGTAAGAAGATGGAAGGTGAATAACACTGCTTAGACAAGGTCGGTTTCACAGCTCTTAGAAAAGCTATTCAAAGCACCTGTCAATGTGTGTCTGTGTTTACACTCTCCTTGTACTCTGACCAGGAAATTCAGGAACAAGAGAAATTCTTATTTGGAATCAGTTTGAGAGCAATCTTTCTGATCTGCTGTCTCTTGCAACTGGACATAGAACTCTAGGGTTATCTGAGAATTTAATTTGTCCTCCCTGTGACTTCAAGGCTCTAGGGACCTGGCAGTGGCTTGGACTTTTGCTTTTTCTTACTGTGGTAAATTAGAGTTGAGGATTTTGTGGCTCTACTGTAAGTTTTGAGTTTGTTTTGCTGACAAGCGTTTTGTGGCTCGTGGTATTTAGTTGCATTTGGAATACATGTTCTCTGAACCCTTTTGAACTGTGTATCTCTTGCTATTGACTTCAAGTGATGGTCTTGGGGATCTTTTGTAGCCATTAATTGCTATATTTCTGTTATTTGTTGCCCAGACACCAATTCAATGAGGGATTCATGCTACAGAATTCCCTGAAATTAGAAAAGAATCTAAAAGTATTTCAGGAATAAAGCAATCATCATGTACATTAAAAATCTGTAAATGGCAACTACAACTGTAGCTAAACACAAATAACTGGTTATTAAAAAAACCTATTTCTTTTTGCATGTTTTTCCTTTCAAATTTTCTAATCAGTCAATGTAGAAATTACGTAAGACTGCTACTGTGCTAAAAAATCTGCAGAGCCTTAAACTGAATAAAATTTTAGGTCTATGGGATTTTGTTTTATTTCAAAGTATCTTGCTCTGAGACCTATCAAGACACTCATTGTTTCAAGGCAAGATATTTGATGTTTGTAAAGTGTATTAGATACTTACATGCTTTATATTAAAAAGGCAATGATTGGCTTCAGAAAGAACCATACAAATACCTTTTTAATTGAAATCTTTCCATCTCCCCTGCTTTCAAGTCCCCAAAGGTACCAAGCTATGAATTTCAATGAGGGCTTTGCAAAACAGTATTTAATTAGTGCTTTTCTGTCAGCCTATCTTCCATCACTCATCTAACCATTCTTTTTTCTACAGAGACATGTAGCAGCAATTTAATATTATACAAAAGGAGCAACATTCTCTCAGATAAGAGTTTAAAACCTACTAGTTCAACCCAATTTCGGTATGGCTGTTTTCAAACCCATATGAAATAAGTGGGGTTTTTTTATTATGGAGGTAGCAGCCCTTATCCATTAAAAAAAAAAGAGAGAAAAAAATCTGCACTTGAAGGAACCAAAGGCTTAAACAGCAGCAGTCTGTATTATCACTGCTGCACTTCAGCTGTGCCTCTAAAATTATTATCATGAAAAAGTGGGACTAATGCTGATCCACAGCAAAAGATGCAAAAGGACACAGAATTCTGACCAGCTTGCAGATATTCTCCAGGCTCTTTTGGTCAAATATTAATTGGTCAGTTCTATCCCCAGCTGAAGAAGCCTCATGCATTCCCTGCCAAGTAAACCCTAACACAGCAGAGTTCACAGCATCTTCTATGCCATGTGCCTAAAAAGGAAAATGGCCACTAAGCCTGGCTGCAGTAATTCTTGACGTTATCCTCTTTCAGTGGGAGTAGAACAAGGCGACATACCCAGGCTCCAAACATCTAGTGCTTCAGAATACTGGTGGTACACTACAAAAAACTGCAGTGCTTTACCTAGATTAGGCACATCAGATGTCACCCCAATTTTCTACATTGCCTTGCTACCGAAGTGCCATCAAATTTTTTATGCTTATTTTAAAAGACTTCTACATCCAGTTTCTCATCATCTTCAAAGGAATTATAAAGTCCTTACTGTGAATGACAGAATAAAAAAAAAAAAAATCACTTCTTTATGAAGGTGAGATTCTGAGGTAAAGCTGGTTTGTGGCAGAGACATATCATTCCTGGAGGTGAATGGAAGAAGGGGAAATGCATGATGAGATCCTGTACACACATTGTGTGGAAAACATGAGAATACAAACAGGCTCTATGCAACAGAAATAACTTCTATTGGTGATGTGGAGTGATACTGCAGCATTTATGTGTGAAGATGATTAGGATACAGTAGAATGTATGGAATGGAATAGCATCACAGCAGACTAATGCTGTCTGAAACTGCACCCTGGAAACGTTCCATTCTTGGAATAAATGGAACTATTCACATAAATGCTTCCATATGAGGACTTTAAACTTAATTCAGCATGACTAACAATTTTTTGCTCTGATAAGGGGTCAGAAATGAAGGAAAAGGGATGCCACCAGCAAATAAGAATGAGGAATTTTGAAAGATGTGATGAAGAGCACTTAGTCATTCTATGTTTTCACAATATTTCTCATTCTTTCAATTACCTTCTTAACATGAGACTAAGTACATTCAGAAACCTGCAGATTGAAGTAATAAATGTTTTTTAAATCCTTATTTCAAAAAGAATTGGGAAAAGGTGTGATAGTATCCAGAAATAAGAATAAGATGCATGAGGAAAGCTGACAGCATCACATGAATTTCCCATTATGGTAGACCTTTCTACCCTCAGTCTTGGCCAGAGCTAGTGAGTATCAAGATTCTAACTTTTGGTAAAAAGAGAGCAAAGGAGAAAATCAAAGTAGCAGTAAAAGCCACAAGACACCACAGGAGGGTGCTACACACAGTCACTGTATTCTTATTGCAGGAACAGCTAAAGGCAGCATGATTATGTTTTCCATAGAGTTGGAAAGCAGCAGTAAGTCCTTTTCCCTCACAGCATCCCAGAATAAATCCATTTACTTATAATCAGAGACTCAAAACAAAAGGGCACCAGTTGTGTTAGCTGGAGCCCTCTTGGTTGTAATGGTACTGTCAACTGGAGCCACTTGAGAACGCGAGGAGTTTGCTAATTACCTTAGCAAATGACCCATCCAATGCAGAGAGTTTCATGACTGTATAAATATTGCACTGTGCTTACACTGTGTCAGATAATAACTCTCCTCTGCCACCCATTCCTTACATGCTTAAGATCAACACATCTCCAGAAAGCTCCAGGATTCTCAGAATGAAATTGGTGTATGAAGGGATTTACATTTTTGTGACTCAGCATATGACAATACAGTTTCTATAAGCACAGATAGATTTTACTGTGCCCAGATATGTTTTCTTTCACACTTCCCACTTTACTTTTCAGTAGCTAAACAAACCCAGAGCACTGTACTACATACAACACATTTACCACTAATTACTTTTTAGTGTGGCTGTTTACAGCAATTTAAAAGAAAAATTTTGAACTACTCATCCCTCTCCCAAGAGATTTATTCTAACTTTCCAGGGTATCTAACTATATCCGTGAAGGTAGGAAAGCTCACCAAAGTAATCTGATGTATCTTGTGGGTCCCCAGAAATAAGAAAAATTGCATAAGCTTTCATTAAAGTATCCTCTAGTACAATGGAGGGTCCCCTGCCCAACTGCTCAATAATGCACACTGCTCAGAACTGTCTCTTCATTGCCTACCTTAGAGGAGCTTCTGTTCAGAGCCCTTAGGTACAGAAGAAAAGGACATGCTAACCCACAGAGGTAGTGAACTACTGGCCTCTTATGCAGGTAAAGGGAAGACTTCCAAGCAAGGATCTGGAATTTTTCCTTTCCCCCTCCCTATTTCTTTAACATCAATCATCCCGTTCTCTTCTGTCATTCTCTGATCCGAGTCTAGTTATGTCTCCCTGAGGTGGTGTGGTTTTTTTGTTGGGTTTTCTTGATAATTTCCCTAATCACAGAACCATAACTTATCTCTAGTTGGATGGGAACAATCAGGATCACTGTGTCCAGCTCCCAGACTAATGTCATGTTGGCCAACAGCTATTGTATTGCCAGATTTGTTCTAATTTGTTCAAATATCTATATATTTGTCATAATATCCCTTGCAAGTTACCACTCCTATTTTCTTCTCTTTACCTACAGAGTAGTTACCACCTGCACCTTCACTTTCTCTACAAGCCCTTCTTTCCTTATTTCTCTCTTGTACAGAACTTCTCCCTCTTCAAGGAATAGGTCCTCCTGCTGCTGACCCTTTGACCTTGGTTGCACATCAGCATTTCTCCCTACAACAATAAACCTTGCTTTATTTCTGGAGGCTTGTGCCTCCACCTGTTTCTATACCCTCTTACTTTATGAGTTCCAGTTTTTCTTCAGGGAGGTGGTGAAGGGAAAAGAAGCTGTAGCTCCTCATTCTCTCCACTTGATTGTAGTGTTCATCACTACTGGGAGCATCACAATTTGTTTCCAGTAAAACCCAGAGTGTGCTGTATGTACATCCCGTGCTGTTCATAAATTCAAGCATCTCTGTCCAGAGGTAATGGGGTAATGCAATTTCCTAGGATCATACCTCTAAAGTACCCCAGGATATTTCAGGATGAAAGGTGCTCTATTAAAAAAAAAAATAGGTAACTACCACAGAAGCTGAACCATGAGAAAACAATGCATAGCCATGCCTTAAAGTAAATTCTCGCCTACTAGTCCACACAAGAATTAAAAATTAATGCAACCAAGCATGCAGATAGCATTATAACACAGAACAGAAAAAGGCCTAGAATGCCAGGAAATAGTGTCCACATGCAAGGTAGAGATGCAGTCAGCAGCCCTGCTTTCTGCAAGGTGGAATTCTGCTGCTTGTGGCTCTACTGGGGCATGACCTTGCTCTGAGAAAGCCCCCCCAAATTAATTAGAAGTGGAAAAAGCAGGACGCAACAGAGCTGTGGAATAAATGGGCTGGTGACTGAGTGCACACACCACAAAAAGCAGTGCTAGTGGGAGAGTGGAGATCCTTGGCTCACTTGGTCAATTTGCTACTAAAGGAGTATCAGTATAGAAGCTCACAAATAATTTAACAAAGTGAGAACCCATCTGTTGCCTAATAAACTGTGTAGAAATGTGTGTTTTTCTAATTCAAATGCCACTGTCAGAATTTCATTCGAAAGGAGATGTACAACTACTCTCCCATACTCCCAAGCTGGAAGCACAGAAATAGGCAAATGCTTTCAGAGAAGCTTCTGTCAGGTTGCAATGAATACCTATGATTGCTATCACTCTAATAATTTGGCAGCTAAATTTTGTTTCTAACACTGTCTGGAACATACCATGAGGAAAAACCATGCATACAATGCTAATTTCACAGAAGATAAGAAAGCATGGCAATGATAGCCACCACATACACTTTTTCTGTAGGGAATAGAGTTTTCATGGGAAGAAAACGGGAACATCTTCTATCAGAGAGCGATGCAAAAACACTTACTACCGAGAAGACATCCCATTTTTTGACATCCAGCTTCATAAATATAGCAAATGGGCTGAAATGGGCTGCTTGTCACTCTATATCCTATACAAATAATGGAAATGCAAACTGTCTGGGAAGAAGAAATAGAATGCTATACCCTGGTATGTGCACTAATTTGCTAACTGCTCTGTGGCTTCAATCCAGCAAAACACTTAAGCACATGAATAGTCCCAACAACAAAGGTCTGAAAGACTGCCCATACATTAAAGTAAATTGCAATGTAGGCACAAGCCTCTCCCTTGCTTTCATTAAAGCCTGCAAAACTCAGAGAAGAAAATCAATGCTGTCTCCCTTGGGTATAGCAAGCAAGGTAGTGAGGTCACTGCAGCCGCTTTCAAGGATAGCTCAGGCAAATGTATTTACAAAATGCATGTGTATTTGTATACACAAATTTTAAATATACATACATTGGTGGTATAACATTGTTTTTTTAAGCCAAAAAGAAAAGAAAAAACCCCACGCTGTTTTCTAGTTGAAATACGAAAGGGCTATTTAGCTATGAAAAAACTTCCAAACTTTTTACTGGGCTTGCTTATACGGTTAGACAGTTTGCCGTTCTGTGCAAATGAAATATGTTGCTGCGTTTTCCCTGTGTTTAGTTCAGAAGAGGAATTGGAATAAAATGTCAGCCTGAGCCATGCAGCGATTGTTGCTTACACAAATCAAATGTCAGGGTTCAAGCGGGTGTGATGATAACATTTGGGGGGGCACAAGGGAGAGAGACGAGTGATTCACAGTCTGGAAGGCAATATTGCAGGGTCTAGGTCAGGGGAGAAGTGAGAGCTGCTCGAAAGGGTGGGTGTAGCATGGGGATGATGAATATATTGCCATTTGAGAAAAGTTACCTGCCATCAGGATTTAGTCAGATGGTGCCATTAAGGTGCTCAAAAAACATTTTCCGGTTACCTCAGGGAACAAAATCCTTTATTATCTGAACAAGAATATTACCAAGTGGACCATTTTAAAGCACAGTTATAATTTCTGCTTTTACTGTCACTAGTATTTACATTCCTCTTGCTTCTCTGTTCAAATGCTATGACCAGCACCTAACACAGACACACAGTGGTCATTTGTAGGCAAATACATCTTCCTCAAAGCAGTAAACTTGATCTCGTTCCTGTCACAAATGGTTAATTTTTTTCCTGAGCACTCAGCATCAGATTTCATGTGGAGGCACCTGAAATAGCAGTCCTATGTTATTAGCCATTTAAGACCAAATGCTATCAAGAACACAATGAGTGGAAGTCTAATCTGCAAGTTGTACTTCAGAGATGAATGAAATGTTTACAGGGAAATAGTGGTGTGAAAGTGGAAGAACCTGCTTCTCTCAGAGCTCTATATGCTCTGCTGGCACATTCAGGGTGAGAAACATCCACTGTGTACACAAACCACACTGCTGCTGTCATATCATTGCTCTTTTTCTGTGCATTGAGGCTTATTTATCATCGCAGTATAGTTTCTTCACCGTAATGCTAGCAGGCTCTCTTCTGTGCCAAAGTGAAGAGCATCACCAGTTTATAGCTCTGCTCTTATTACCATAAAATCATTAGTAGCATTTGGGAGTAGTAGGCTATGGAATTTCTCTGCAAGTATATTCTTCAGGACTGAATTGCCTTTAATCTACTTAGTACCTCTTGGTTTCTTTCTTGCTTTTTACTCATTCTCACAGCTCTGCACAGAACCTGGAGTCACTTCTCTCCTACAGTTTAGTGAAATGATTTGCTAATTTCTTCTGCAGGAAGTGGATTGTAGTACAGTTATTCCTGACTTTCTTTACCTGAGCAATGGTGTAACCCCAAGAAATAATGATGATTTGCTTCAACTTCTGATTCAATCTCTGTTGTTGGTAGATGTTCACAGTCTCATGATGCCAGTTCAAACCCTACTGAAGTTGCTGGGAGTCTGTGGGCTTCAGAACCGGTTTGATCAGGCTTGGATCTCATCTCCACTTCAGAGAGAACACTACAGCAGGGACTGGAGTAGTCTTTGGCCTCTACAGATTTCATAGCCTAGAAATGCTGTACTATTTCATCCCATTCACCATGTATACATTAACTGGTATTCTATTTTCTAAAAAGAGCAAGGAGGTGAAAAGTGAATGAGTGAAGATGGAGATGCATTGGCAGAACTGACTGCACATGGAAATAAGCATGAGATCTGATAGTAGCATATCTGGTTTGTAGCCATCCCTGGCTTTAATGAACTAAGTAAAGAAAGGTGAAGAAAATCCTTAGGAATCTACAAGCTGTTTGCCAGAGGTCAGCAGAAGACTAAACAGAGTGCAGTCAATATTGCTGTGTTTGCATGAACAGAAAAAAGTAGAATTCTTCTTGATAAGCAGCTGTATTTGATAGCTATACTTTGATGAAAAGCATCAGCTAAACACTGAACATGGATTTTAATTTGGGTGGTATTTATTGGTGGTCAAGGAAAGCAGAAAAAAATAGGAGCACTTTTCCTGACATCATGTCATATTGGAAAGCAAGAAAATCCTGTTTCTGCCTGTAAATAGGACTTGTGGAAATCCAAAGAGAGAATAAACATGAAAAAAATAGATGACCTTCAACAAAGCCACACTTCTGATCACAAAGTTGTTTTAGAGACAGCTCAATTTCATTTAGTTCAGCACAGAAGTATCTCTACGAAATGAGTCATAAAAAACACTAAGGGAAAATGAGACCTTTGCAGGTATTTTTGGAGGAAATGAAGAAGCAAAACAACTCCAAAATATTTAACCAGATAACATACAAATAAGATGGAGGTATATTTATTTACATTTTGGGTTTAGGCACTTGATAGCTAATAGGAAGAAGTGAATTTGATGGACATTCAGAAGTGCTACTATATATACACTGCAGCTGGGTTAAACAACAAAACCACAGTCTGGACAGCAGGAAAATTCCTTCAGTCACCTAATATCCCTTTTGCATAAAACCAACAAAAACAACATAAAAGCCACAAAAGAACTCTTCTGCTCCCACCAGGGAGGACCCTTTATATCCTTTTAAAGGCTCTAATTACTGAGTATTACAACTGGTGTTCTTTGATTTTATTGTTTTTCTGGCATTTTACTTTGCTGTGAGACTGTTTTATGGAGCATCTTGGCGAGCTCCTGATAGACAATCCTCCAGACTAATTCAGTGTTCATTCGGCCAATAAGTGGTCAGCTGCTCTGAGAGACAGCACAGCAACGACTGCTCACTATATTCTAGGAAGACTGAACAGCACACTGTATTTTGAACTAATGCCAAATGCTCAAAAGTCCTGTTTTCATCTACACATAGAGCATTCTCAAAATAAACCTCCAGGTAAATGTACTACTCAGGATTTAAGTATGAGACACAGATTAGGCTAGGAAACGACAAATCCTGCTTTAAAACAGCTGATTACAGGTTTGTTTGGTTTTTAATGATATGTTTTTCAGACCCAAATTAGAGCAGAACAATTAAATAACCATTAAGTAAGTACTTAGGCCAAATGACAGCTTTTCCTCAAAGCTTAGAGGGAGCCCAGAAAGCATTTTGCCTGTAAAGGTGAGGAGCAGAATTCCAGTCCTGGAGAAGAGCAGGCAAACAGCTGCTGCCCAGGCAAGCCAGTCTCACCACCAGCGCTGCCTGGATGTGCCCTTTGGCAGAGCTGGCACGACCCTTTGGGTTTGTTTTACACATTTTACTCCTGCAAAGCTCCTCCAGCACTGAAAGATTTCACCTGTGAAAGGAAGCTGGATTCAGAGACACTACCAGGAACACCTTCCTGCGCCCAGCAAATCAGGCTTCATGTGTGAGCTGCTCCATGTACCAGCCCCTCTGCCCTAGGAGAGGCTTTGTGGATTCTCAGTGCCATACAACAGCCACCCACAAAGGCAGGCGAGGCTGCCTAAACACCACTTCCACACAGTGCCAAGGACAATACTCCCACATCTAAACGTTTCAGTGTTTTGAAGTTTGGGGTTTTATTTTTATTTTTTTTTAAATATATAATTATTAGATTATTATTCCAGAAAAATCAGCTACTTCAGAGAACCAAATTTGGCTTAGGGGGAGAATACACTTCCTTCAAAAATAACGCTGGCAACATTTTGTTGACTTGTTCAGGTGGTTGTATTCCTCCTCACTTCTCAGAACCTATCCATTTCCAATGTCAATTCTGCTGCCTTCCCAGTATCCACAAAAGGCACAGTACAGAGAGTCAGCAGGCATCCTGAATTTCAGTGAGAAGTCAAGCTGCCTGGCACCATCAGAAATTGTTCAATTTACAACACTGAGCCAACAGAGAACAAAGAGAACAAAAATGTGGGAAGGAAAGGAGGGAGAGAACAGGATTTGCAAAATGCGCTGTTATCCACTGGGCTCCCTGCACTACACTTTGACCTCTAAACATGCACACGTAATTCATCAATCACTGATGTTAAAGTGCATCAGGGATGAAAGAAGGGCATTAAATAACAGACCAACAGAGTGGGGTTCAGGGTATCTGCATTCTGCTCATGGAAGGAGCACACATAAAAACAGATACTCAGCTTAACAAAACAGATTTGGTGAAATCAACACAGTATCAAACTGCATGCACTGACGAATGATCCCTTCACAGGTTTTCTGTTAAATTCTTGTAGTTTCTACAGCCTTCCTGTGTAACTCCAGGCAAATTATTTAACTTTTCTGTCCCTCACATCTATAAGTTACAGCACATGGTGCCATAGCTCCTCTTTCAGAGGGGGTGTAAAGTCCTGAGGTAGTTTTTGTAAACTCCTCCAACATCCA
Source organism: Donacobius atricapilla (assembly GCA_013397315.1). Lineage (NCBI taxonomy): Eukaryota > Metazoa > Chordata > Aves > Passeriformes > Mimidae > Donacobius > Donacobius atricapilla. Next base: position 540,988 of record WBMY01012569.1, read on the forward strand.
CTAGCCAATTAGTGATTAAAAAAGCAAGTAACTAGGAGTTCACTTCTGAAGAAGCAGAAGGAGAAGAAATACACAGCATAAGAACATTCACATCCCTGCTTCCCCATCTTGGCATTTGTAGCCTTATAAAGAAATGTCAGTTTAAATAACCAAATCTCATTACACTAAATACTGAAATGCCAACACTGATCATGTGGATTTCTGTTAAAAATTAATGTTTTAGCAAGTAAGCCCTTAGTTTTGGCCTTTCTAGTACTTTGCAGTTTGATATGGATTGAAGATAGCAGCTATTTTACCATCCTCTGCCCATGTAAAGTGTAGGCAGAAAATCTGCCAGCTCTGGTAAATCACCAGTGTAACACAATGCTTGCAGCACTGAAGTGGATAATATGGGCTTACATGGCAAGTGCAGTGATTTAGCGGGCCATAAACACACAGAACTTTTAAAGAAGGTACTCGGTATCAAAGGGAGCCAAAAATGCTGCTGCTTTTACTCCAAGGTGAATGCTTTATGATAGAAAAAGAGAAGAAAGATTACTTGCAGCTTCTCAGCCCTGATAAATCAGGCACAGCCTTTGAAAAATGATTAGTCATACTATGCATCATGCAGAAACCCTAGGTTAATCGATCTGCTGCACAAGCTCAATGCTTTTATCAATACTTCAGATCCTCTCCTCCCCCTGTTACACTTAACACCTCTGTTCCTCCATTTCTGGAATCCTGGGAGCAGCAAAGCAGGGAAATCATCCTGATGACTTGCTCATGATTGCAGGTTGACTTTGCAGTCTCAGTACATGATCCATTCCACTGAGAAAAAGATGAAATTCCAAAGACACTGCTACCATGACTGTCCTGTGATTGTACTGTGGCTTATACGAGAGAGAAGTTAACTACATAAAACCTCTAAGGAAGCAGATATTGGAAAAAATATTACTGGTGAGCCAGGGAATTAAGGAGAGAGAAGTATGGATTTTTTGCCTTACATTGTTTCTCACCCTTCTTTTCATTTTCTATCTATTCTCCTTCTCTTCACCTCATTCCCACTTGGCTGGCTGTTTCTCTTCATCCTCCTCTTAGTTTCTGTTTGCCTGATATACCTTTGTCTCTCTCTCTTCTTCGTGTTCCCTCTTAAAAATGTCTCATGGTGTTCCTACAAAGTTCCTGCTACGAAAGCATTCAATTACAAGATATGAAAGCAGTGACTTACAAGATATGAAATTTAACAAAGCATGTAAGTATTCTTAGGCTTGAAATATACATGACTATTAAATATATGTATCTCCCTTCTTATTTTCATTAACTCCTAAATTAATTCAGAATTGCTCAGAGCAACCTCAAACATAATGACATGGAACTGAATAATTAATAGAACTGACGAAATGCATGCCACATGCAAGAAGCTAACAGTTTATATGAACAGGTATTTGCTAGTCGTATCTTGAACTCCTGGTTTATAACCAGAAACACATCGTAGTATCAATCTCTAGAGCTCCTGGATCACATCTCTGAGATTTGTCATGATAGCGGAAGAGAGGAGCAGTGCCTGCAACGTGGTCTGTGACTGATTTCTTTGCACAGTGAAAAATATAAGACATACATAGAGACACCCATAGTGAATGCAGCAGGTATGAAAGATGCTGAACATCTTTACACAGTATTCAGAGCAGGCCCTGCCTTCAAACAGAGACACATGACAAATACAACATATGGTATACTTGAAACGGAGTCCATTTGTCGTGCTATATGTGAATGCAAGCTTTTTTCCAGTACACTCTGGCTTAATATTCTTCCCATATATTTCTCACCTGATGTTCCAGTCAAATGAATGATAGAGGCTTTTAAAAAACATGTCAGTTCTTTTTTTTAGTATAATCTTACTATATCCAAAGGAGACAGTATGAACAGAACATTGGTTCACTTCCAGTGTTATTGAATGATTGAGTGTGAAAGCCTCTTTTGCCTATTTTCTCTTTTTAATTTTTTTGAAGTCCTGCTTTCCGTGTGTTTTCCCATTGGTGCGTATAGTTTTCCCATCCTGTCAGCACTGCCAGTCGCAGCTGCTGAGCCCCAGCCTGCTTGCTGCACTTTCTGGCACGCAGGTGTGGAGAGATTTCTGATCTGACTTACAAATCCTGGGCTGCCCCTGGCAAGCTGGCTGGCTGTCATACTGCTGCAGGGTGTTTCAAACAGCTGCTCTTTCCAAGGTCTACTTTGTACCTCCAGCTTAATTTCTCCCCTTTAGTTTTCATCCTTTCCACACCAAAAGGCACTGGCATGCCATGCCAGAAACAACGACTGTACCATCAAACTATTTCAGATTCTTGCTCATTGAGAAATTATCTGCATGTCCTAGTTTATCACTTAGTCATATTCAACAGTGCATTTACTGTTCAAGCACAATATCCATATGACTTCTAGATTACCTGCCAGCTGATATTTCCTAGCACATCTAGGCTATGATTTTTTAGCATTATCTTGTTTTCTCTTTTCTTTTTAAAATATTTATGCCTTTTCTTATCAGCATGCTTAAATCTGGTACTTGTTGAAGGACAGCTTCTGCACAACACTCTTGGAATTCAATGCCAGATTTTGGCAAAATCTGGCCATCTGCTCTTGTTCCTGAGTGTTGAGAGACTTTTTCTTTGAGTTTCAATTAACTCACCACTATTGTATCCTCCTAACCGTTGGTTTTCAATGCATTCAACCTTGGCTGAAGCAAAACAATAATAGGTATTGACTACTCATCAAAATTTGGTTTTCCTTCTGAATTAAAACTAACTCAAAGTCCCAGAAAATTTTGGAGCACAAGGTTTTTCTTTAGGAACGCAAGTGAGCTACAAAACCAAGGTAGAATGTGCAGAGACTTGGTCACGTTTTGCTGAGTGCAAGTATGATACAAGTCTGAGTTGGTCCCTAGGAACTCAACAGAGGACTGCAATCAACTTTACTTGGCTGTATTTAACCCTGCAACTTGGGATATACTGAATATCTATCTTGATTTCATGTCACATAACATTTTCTCACTTCTTGGTTTCTGTCTGGACTGCTCTGAGCAACAAAACTGCAGCTGCTCTCTGGGATGGGATCTGTCCTGCAGTCCAGGCAGAGTCTTAGACAATACTGTAATATTTACACCTCAGTTTTCTTACTTTTAAAAGGAAGATTGCAGCCTCAGGTTTCAGATGCATTTAAAGTTTTTGTAAACCAAAAGTGGCATGCCTTTGTCTCCAATTCTATGACATCCTAACCATTTAAGCTGACAGTTATTAAAGGTCTTAAAGTGAAAAGCTAAGGGAGAAAAAACCCCATCAACAAAATAGTACTGAGAATTTTGATACTTATAACTCTGATTTTGCAGTTTTATTTGGACAGACTTAGTTTTATTTGAATAGTGCTTAGTGAGCAGCTACAAAGAGGATGGAGACTGTCTTTTTGCAAGGAGCCACAAGCAGAAAAGATAAAGAACAATGGCTACAAGTTGCACTGACCAAGTTTTATCGGTTTTATGACCTAAGAAAGACAATTTTTAAAATGAGAATGACCATTCAGTGAAACAACCTCCCCAGGGTCATAGTGGAGTCACCATCACTGCTGATGGTGCTTCCCCTCACAGCTGAACCTAAGTCAGGTTACGCTTAAACTGGTTTTACACCAGTTTCATTTTATTAGCCCTAATCATAGTAAGTCAATTGTATATGAAAGGAGGGAGATCAGGTCTAATAGAAATTACTTTTTAGTCGTACCAGGTATTTTCCCCTGTTGCATCTTCCCTCCAGACAAACTAAAAACTCTGTTCCAGAGGAATAGAGAAAGAAAATGCAAGACACCCTTCACACAGGTGGCTGGAGCAAATTAGAATTCTGGTAATGAAATTACAGCAATTTTCATGGTTTATACACATTTTTAAAAAGTTAGACATTTCTAACAGGGCACAGTGAGTTTCAGAATAGCTTTTCTATATCTGTATCTCCTATATTCTACGAAAGATAATAAATTGTATGTTTTATTTTAAATGTAGCATGGGAATATATAAAGACAAGTTTCTATTACACTTTGGTCATAATGCGTGCACTTTTAGGAAAAGGCTTCCAAGATTGCACTCTGCTTGTCCAGATAAAACTGCTGGTGCCTGAAATGCTTTCTTATCAGTTTATTTATGAACTGATTTCCTTTACAAGATTTGCTTTACATATATTCCTTTACAATCATATTAGGATTCCAACTAAAAAAGACAAATAGGATTGCTCTGTGAATGGGACACCTGCACTCAGGGTAGCCATGGTGAAGGATGTTCAGGTAGTGGAGCAATTTATCTGGTTACATCATCATGGAAGAGCTTTCATAGTTGAGATGCGAAACTTGTACTTCATAAATTCTGGAACAGTGCTGGCAACACTTAATTATTTAAAGTCACCCTTCTATGTGAATTTAAATATGAATAGATTATTGTGCTTTCTGTAGAAAAAACATCTCTGTCCTCTAAAGTGCTTTGCAGAAATTCTGAGTCACAATAACCTTTTTGCCTGGAGTCCCACAAGGGACCGGCACCAGAGATGGGAATAAAGAATCACAGAATCCCAACTGTAACACCTCCTTCAGTGACTGCGGACAGAACTAATGCCAGGGAGTTTTAACACATTATTCTACCACTAAAAAATCACACTGAACTAAGAAAACACATGAAGAGTAAAAATAAATCACGGAAAATAGGAAGGAAAAAATTGAACAAAGGTGGCTCAGAAGAAGAAACTCAGTAGTTTGATGTCAGCTGACCAATGGACTCCTATGCTACTAGTGCAAAATTAACAAGGATTTAACACATAATCAAGTTTAACAAGTTTCTGTGTACCAGCAAAAGCATGATAAGCCATTCCACAGGCCTACTGAGCAACTGCAAGACAACATGGCTTAGCGCATTTCCTCTGAGTCTAAACCTACACACTTTTAGTACAGAAAGAGACAAGCTGGATTTGAGAATCTTGCTAAGTTGTGGTAGCTTGACTTTATGTCAAATTCCGTAACTCTGCGAAGGCTAATGGGATAAGAGGAGGTGAAAAACCATTTCCTTGCTAAGCAGTTTTTTAACAGGCTTGAAAATGACAGTGACAGCTGTGAAAAAAGCTTTTTCACCCCTTGAGACCACCATGATTTCAGCCTTCTGAAAGTACATAGACTGGTGACGGGATTTTCACCCTGACATTCCCTAATTAGGGGTTTTCTGTCTCTCAGAGTCCCATACCAGGGTTTAAAAGATGAGATGGAACCTGTGGCTCGGTCTTCAAAAGTGTTTATTCTATTTCTTATCTCAAGGTCTTAGAGCAGTTTCAGTGCACTGAAGGAAAGCAGCTACAGGAACATGGACGAAGGGTCCAAGGTTGTTTTAAAGATTTCTAATCCAATTAACTCTAAAAACGTACTATATGTACAGTTTTGTGCCAATAACTGTCATCTATTCTAAACACGCAATTTCTACCTCTATTTCATTCTACCAATGTCTTTGTGCCACCGTCACAGCAGAAAATGGAGTAGACAAAGAAGAAGAGACACCACCCAAAATACTCCATCTTGCTCTGATCTACTTCCATACTAAAAACCCAAAACTACAAATTTTCACCCTGTGACAAACTAAACTACTATCTATTTAAAATCTTTGTTGTTTTCAATTCATCTCTGAGTGTTGGAAGTTTTTCCCATGGACTAAGGTCAAAGGCAATGCTTTCCTGGGGTCCCAGCCAGGGTCTCAGACCCCCCGGGGCAGTTTGATGGGTTTTCCACATGCCCTGGACTCCAACAGACTGGTACTTTTCCATCTCTTCTCATCTCCACATGTAATTGCCACTCATAATCCACCTGCCTATTCAGCCTTCTTGGTACTTGCTGCATAAAAACATTGCCAGTGAATGATGAGCAGACATAAGACCATTAATATAACTATGCTAGATGTAGACATCCAGGGGATAGAATTTAAAGGGGCTGAAGTCTTCTTAGCCACAGAGCTCCTGAAGTATGTTGCTTGTAGGCAAAAACCCTTTATGCTTTAGGAGACTTGTCTCAGGAGGTGGGACTCAGCTGGGAATTGGGGTGGGTGAGGCAGTTTGAAGCCAAGGCTCCTGCCCACAATACCTTTTGTAAGTTGTAATGCAAATAGGATGTACCCTACCCTTCACTGTGTTCACTCTGAGCTTCAGTGGAGATACAGGCACTCTGTCTCTCAATTTTGTCTAACTACAGGCACTCTGTCTATTTTGACACTTTTAAAGCCCAATTTAGATTTTTCACCAGCTTTCCTAAATTAGGACATTAAGGATCTGCCCGAAGGCTTTGTTGAATTAGGGCTTTTGGTTTATCATCAAATTCAGTAAAAATGTGCTGCAACCCACTAACCTGACTCAGTCACAGCAGTAGTGTATGATAGTAATCTCCACATTTTTTAAACACATGCTCCCTCTGGAGCTGGAGATGATACAGTAACAGCTGTTTTATTCAGGTTTTTCTCTTTAAGTCATGAGGAAACAAACACAACCTTGTCTCTGGCATAATGCCCAGCGTTCATACCCACTCATGCAATTAAGATATACAAAGATAAACAACTGTTAAGTTTTCTGTAACCTCTACAGTCTATTCTCCCTCCCATTCTCTCTCCCTGTTCTTGCCATCATTATTGTGAGTAAACTAGCACTGAAATCTGTCTTAGCAAAGCAGAATTAAGTTTTATGCAAAAATAAATGAGGTAAGTTGTACTGGGCATATCATCTTCCCAAAAGATACTGGGACTAAACATAAGAAATCAGTAGGCCTGTAATGAAGACAGTGAAACTGTGCAAATGCTGGGACACCAGGGTTTGCTCTGACTTTGTCAGCCTGGCCTCCCACTAGTATAAGATAATTATTTCTCTGTGGATCATTAATCCATTTTGTCTACAAGAAATAATAACACTTCTGAATGGCAAGCCAACATGTCATTTGAGAAACAAGAATATAAACCCTCATCATGAACTCCAATATGGCTTTTAACCACAACTTGTGGGTAGGAGCAGAGTGACACAAAACACCCCCAAAACACTGGGACAAGCACAGTGCATCTCTGGAAGCTGAGAAAATTCACAGAGCAGCCAAAAATTTTAAGGAGGATATCTCTTATTTGAAGACACCATTCCTTTGCCTGATAAGTGCAAAAAGGGATGTATTCCCTCCTCTGCTCAATTCTCAATATCCAAAGCCCTTTTTAAACTCTGAAACCACCCCATTACTTGAATATGCTGGTGAGCTCCAAGCATGTGATCAACACCAGCTCTGCTGGTGTCTGAGGCAGGTGAGCTGGGCCTGCAGACAGGGCATCCTTAGGCTCGGTGCTGCTCCCTCCTTCTCGAACTCATCCCAACTCCATTTATGTCCTAAGCACCTTGCAATGCTTCTCCCCTTTTTGCCAGGGCATTTGAAAACAGGAGGGGAAAGGTGGCAGCAAAGTGCATGAAGAGCCTTGTGGCTGATGGTTTTAGACTAGCTGAGTCCTTGGAGAGACTAGGTAATGTCGAGGACACCAACATTCTGTGACTGCACCTGCATTTTACAGAGATAGAAATGCACCCACCCTGCAGTGAATGGATCTTACTATGCACAAAGTCAACAAACTTGCTAAAGGGCTTTGGCAAGTCAGTGCCTTCACGTCTGGATTGCAGTGCTGGCTGTGTAGTGTGCCCTTTGCCCACTCCAGCCCTGTCTACCAATAGTGGTACAGTCACAATATAGCCCTAGGCACCACTCCGGATAAAAATGCTGATGTGTATTTTTGTGTTCCACCAGTTTCTGTAGCAGCATTTAGAAGTGAGACCTATGAAAGCAAGTAAATACAGATATTTAAAAAGCCTCTTGCTTTCTCACCATGCGTGTTTACTGTTTGCAGTTCAGTCACCTGACAAGTGAAAGAGATCATTTCATCTCAGTTCCTTCCTCCAACATACCCACCTGATGTATTTCTGTGGGGATCATGACACTGCAGTGTAATGTTTGCTGTTATTGTAAATTGACACTTTACTTTTCAAAAGCTGCAAACCATTTGTTCATAAAACACACTACAGTCCCCACTAGTGTATTTGGTAGTTCACTTGTTTTTTTCAGACCTAAAAACAATTTTAAGATATTGCTTCAAATTAAAAATCCATGTCTTATACGACATTTTCTTTGTGAACAAATTAACACAAATATATTTTCCATGCATATTTATTATATGCCCACAGCAGTCAGTGTTCAAATCTGCTCCCCTAGTCTTTTTGACAAACCAGGAATCCTCCTTGCCATAAAAACATACCCTTTCCCCCCGAGCTATTCCTTAGAATAAACTTCTGCCTTTAGAGTCCCATTTTTCATTTATTTCATTAGTTTCCATCTCAGAAAACTAAATTCTTTTTTTATTACAGCTGGGAATCTTTATAATGTGCAAATTGAAATAATGATTGTAGCACAGTACTCTGCAAGTGCTTCTCATTAAGCCTCCAGCTGCTATTCCTTGCTCTGTTGGATATCTTTGTTTCAGGGTTACTTTATGGTGGACAGAAATCTGGACAATTCAGGTTTAACGAATGACCAAAAACCTATTAGATAACAACCTCAAACATGCACAGGTTTAAGTAGCTTAATTGCATATTCTTATCATAATCAAAATACTTAATAATCATGCTAAAAAGTGGACCTGTCAATATATTCCATAGTTTCACAATTCTGAAAGTCAAAATCACTACTTGTTGTTACAGTTCTGTTTAAGCAGACACACAGTGCCAGAAATACATCTGCATTTCTGAGATGCTGCATCATAGCAAAACTCTGACGTCTTGCTTTCTTGTCACCAGAATGACTAAACTCATACTCTGTGTTCAATTATGATTTTCTGGTTAGCATTAGTCACTTAAAATAGTTTAGAAGCATTTGTGTGGCCTGTTGAAATTTACAGCTTGCTTACACTGTTGATCACCAGTCTCATCTTGCTACTTTGTCATTCTGTATTGCTTATTGGTAAATGAGTTTGCTAGCATATATTCCCATTGCTGCCAGGGTCACAGAAGCCTTAATGAACACTGAGAGAGTCCACTTAATTGCAAAGATTTATGGCTATGTTGTTTTCTTTTCTCCCTTTCCACTCAAACTTGTCTTCCATGTCTGACATCTATACAAAAAGGAGAGCTGCTTATTCTAGTCCAAAACAGCAGCAGACAAGGATCACAGTTCTGCAGGGATTCCTTGTTTCTATTGCTGGGGCACAGGCAACAGAGAAACTGTTTTTTTTAATCCACCCTAGAGTACCGAACCAAATAAAAAAACCCGTGTCAATACAGTATCAGCCATGATCAGTCTGCAGTGAAATAACGAAGCCATGTGACTGGTAAAACCCCCTGTAAAGGTGTAATTTACAGAAGTCACAAGCTGCTCATTTGGATTTAAGATACCATGCTTTCTAAGGTGAAACACATGTGCATCATTATGCAATAAACAAATTTTTAAGTTCTGGAAACTCAGAAGCAAAAAGTTACCATTTGAAAATCTGTCTCTACCCCTATAGAGAGTCTGCTGTCCGAACCAAGTATAATTTGTGTGTCAAACCAAAGCCTGTTTCTTTGTCTTATTTATGGCTCTGCTACAAGTTAGGGTAGCAGAGGAATCAATCAATTTCAACCAACCAGTAAAATGATTTTGGGAACTGTGGAGATTAAAAAACAAAAACCCCAACAAACCCCAAACCATTTCAGCTTTTCTGATTGAACATTGTTTCTCCAAAGAGCACATTTCACACGCTGAAAACTTACCAATGGAGCGGTGAATGCAGGTGTGCTGGTTATCACTCAGGAAAAAGCCCTCTTTGCACTGGCATTCGTAGCTGCCCATAGTATTTACACAAATCTGCTGGCACCCTCCATTGTTATCCAGACACTCATCAACATCTAGAAGACAGAAGGAAAAAAGAAATTCAGGACAATGTACAGATTCAGAATATAAATCTAGAAGAGCGAGGAACACACAAAAAAGCATACTGTAAATTAAGCTAATGAAGATTACCCAAATCAGTTAATCCAAATTAATCTCTCTAATTATTTTTCCTGCATCCTATGCTTAAAGTTAACATGAAAAAAAAAACCAAAATAAAACTCCAAACAGTGGGGAGAGGAATCCCCCTATGTCTTCATGTATTCTGAGCTGCAAATTGATTTCCAATGCACAATGAACATGAACAACCTAAAAAGGCTGTGACCCCATCTGCCAAGTGTGCTGTTGCACTCTGTCATTCCCACTCCACTTGGAAAGACATACTTCAGGTCTACAGTAATTTCTAGCAGGGGTAGCAGGCAAACACAAAGGGCATTACTGGGTGAAAAGAGTCTTTACAGAGTTCTGGTCTTGAACAGAACAGCATGTTTCAATTACTGGAGTCATAACCCCCTACTTTGTCAGTTTGTTTAATGTTGTTTAGTGAAAAGAAGGCTTCTTAAACCTAAATGTTCTGTGTCTGTATTGTCATTTTAATAGGCAAATATATAAAGCCACAAAGGCAGCATTAGCTACTGGCTGTTTTGAGGGCCTATCCCCCATCACTTCTCTTTGGCATAACTGTTTTTATGCTGTAGTGTTTAACAGACACATATGTATCAGCATTGGGAAACCACTACCACTATTAGGCATCTGACCCACATTCAAATTTGCAATTCTCCTGTTTTGCCCATGAAAGTGAGTCATCTACTTTTTGCTTTTTTCTTGCCACCTGAAAATTCCATGTTTTCCTTTTTTTTAATGAAGAATCTTGAGCCAGTTATTTCTCAGTATGTGCCAACATGTCAGCAATGGAGTTGGTGTGTTTTGCTTTCATTTTACCTTTGAAAGGGGCAAAAAACCCACAACAAAGCTAAATGATCCACAACACTCCAAACCTCAGAATAGCTGGCACAATTCCTGCAGAAATTAATTCCTCCAGGACTGGCCAGAACACACTAAGGTAAACCCAAGCTGCTTTTGCTGGTCCTGTTGCAAGCAAGGCCAGGCAGCTCTGAATGCAGGGCTGGCTGTGAGCTCCAGCAGCTTGCTCAGACACTGCTGTTTGTGCTGCCTTCATGTGATAGCAGTTGTAGCGCTTTCTCACAGAGAAAAAGCTCTGGGGTAATTACAGCAGCACCCAGGGAAACCAGGCAGTCTCATTCTGTCTTGAACGACAATGCAAGTGTGTAGACAGTCCTCCTTTTTAATCACCAGAGACTGTTAAGCACTTTTAACTCAAATTCTCTGTATCAAAATCCTCCCTGCCCTCAATTCTTACTCTTTTCTATATCTGAACATTTCACCACCCCATCAGAGATTTTGGGAGTGTGTGGGAAAAGGGGAAGCAAAGACTTTCCTTGCCTACCGCTGCACAAGAAGGAAAATAAATAAGACATCTTGGTTAGACCCTTTCTCTGTCAATTAGCAGGCCTTGCCGCCCTAGCAGTGCCAACTCAAACTTGTTCCTTCAGAACAGCAGCCTGGAACCTAGATTCTCCTCTCTGGAAAATTAGTTGAACACTTACTCAAGGAAAGTCTCAGTTGATACATGTACAACCCCCAAATTATACTACAAAGTATGTGGTCTTCCCAGAACTCTGTTTATGGTAACACAAAGTAACTCAAACAGTTGCCTTTCAACTCTGATAAATAATCTGAAACGAATGCAATGATTTGTAAACATTTTTTTTCTGCTCTTGATAGCAAATGCTAATGATTTACCACTTCCATAAAGGGATCAATTTACAACAAGCCCCACCCAAATCCATATGCTATAATAAAATTATTACAATCAGAACTCTTTAAAAGCTTTTCTATGAGGAATTTCTTTCAATTGTGTTCAATTACTTGCCTCAAAATTATTTTAATATGCATTTATGAGAAGGACTTGAAGAAAGGAAACAGCTGGGATCTAGGACTACTCTATCTCCATACTACATGCCTTGCAATGGATCTTGGCCTGATGGTGCAGGATTTACACGTTTTCTTCTCAGGTCTCAGTCCTGCTAGGGTTAGGCTTTTTGGAGCACTTTGTGTCACTGCAGTCTTAAAAGGCAGTATTGCTTACTATCCACCACACCCATCTATTGCACATGGGTGCCCGGAAAATATTTACTGAATTCTTCACTTGGTAAACTTCCTTTCTAATAAAGTAACTTTATGATCAGCCTATCATTTTATTAATAACCCAGTTGAGAGAACAGCATAAAAAAGTCTTCTGAAGTTATGCAAGCAAACTCCATTGACTCCAAGAAGCTCAAGCTTTGGTAGATCTGGAAGAGTAATTCCTTAATGTCTCTGAATTTTTTCAAAGCTCACAAATGAAATACCTGCCCAAGGGCCTATTTCTTTTTTTCATTGTGTTATTCTTATTCAATGCAGCTCAAGTAATCCACCTGAATGTGGCAACATCAGTAGTGCAGCATGAATGAGACTGAATTTTGGACCAGATTTTCTAGAGATTAAGTTCCACATAAACACCAAAGGAAGCAGTTGGGTTTTCAATAAAGCTTTTTTTAGCTCCAGTTTGGCTGGCTCTCTACGTGTCAAACATGGCTGTTGACTGTTTTGAAAAAATTGAGGGTAGATTCTCAGGAGCTTTAATTGGTGCCAACTCTGTGTGACAGTTTACACCTGCACCCCAGGGCCTAACCCTAGAGATTTGAAAAAAGTCATTTATGGCATAAAATCCCTTCCCTCAAACACCCAAACACCTACTGTATGCCCCAACTAAACCCACATTAAAAACTTTTAAACTGATTCAGCACAATTACAAAGCTTACTTGGTTTATTACTCTATTCTTAATAAAACAATTTTTTTTCTCTTCTTTTAGAGTAAATAGACAGGTCTTCTTCCATAAACTTTTACATGAAATCAGGTACCACTGGTCATCCAGGACTAGATTGTCTCTCTGAGGATGGCAGCCTCAAGATAGCAGGGGCAAGACTCCATTCCTTTAAACTGGTGTATGGAAAGTCAAATCCATTTCCTAGCCTCCTTATATGACAAAAGTTTCAGCTTGGCTTCCCCCCCTAACAGTGTGCTGATTCCTAAAGTACATTATCCAGTGCTTATAGGAGAACCGAGCCTCAAAATTCCACTGATGCAGGAAGATTTCAATAAGTCTTTATAATCCAAACCCACAAAAGAATGTTGAAAGATTCTCACCTGAGCTGAGCTCAGATGGTTATTCCACATGGCTGCTCCAACCCTCATCCTCAAAAAGCGGATGAAGAACTAGTAGAGAGTGAATACATGTCCTTAAGCCATTCTCTGTAATGCTCATCACAAAGAACTGTCCTGTGATTCTGTTTGCCAAAGACAACTGCTGCTGGAAGCACCCAGAAATAGCTCAGTTTCCACAGCTCTTAGCTGCTCCTTATCAGCACAAATGAAAGCTCAGATGACAACCAGCACAAAAGCAAGAATTGCTGCTACAGAGTTTAGACAAGTGACAAACCTATGTTTGCAGGGCGAGGAGCCCCTGGACTTCAGAGTGGCCAGTCCTCATCAAGGACAACCAGGACCAGGGCAAGAGCCAGTTCAGGGAAAGGCTGGGAAAGGAGAAGGATCTTTCAAGAGAGGCAGAGAGATAGTGGTTGCATAAATGCATACATATATAGCTGTATCTATATATCAGAAGCATTATGCAAATGAATGCAGATTTCAGTTTGCATAAGACCTCTAGCTTTTTGGCCCACTGCCTGCATATAATCAAACCTGTGTTCTGTACCTTAGTAAGATGAGATCCTCAGCAGAGCAGTAGTGTGGAACAGTATCAAAGGGTAGGAAATATTACAGCTGATAAAGATGAATGTTTTGTATATTAAATAAACAAATGTTTTCAGTTTCTCATTTAATTTATCTGATGAATTTTTCAAATTAACTTCGCTGGTGTTTCACCCTGTTCTGGCACAGAGCTTCTTGAAGCATTTGGCATAAAGAAGGTCTTTCAGCAAGGTGTCCTGTTTGGATACCATGGAGCGAGAAAGGTCTGCTAAGGGTACCTGAAACCAAAACCATGAGCAGGAAGACACAAAAGTGGAAACACTACACAGAGTCAATGCCAGGAACAGTATGTCCACTGTCTTCTTCCTCTCCTGATCATCTCTTCCTTCCTTCTGACATTTCTCTTCAATGTCAGCACTTTCATTAACACTTAAGCCCCTCAGAAATCTGAGTCTTCAAAATCTCCAAAGCATTTGGGAACCCTAGTAAAATGTACTTGCTGTAGCACCGAGACTTCTAAAAACCAGTTTTTGACTCATGATCCAGGGACCTGATCCTGGTATTTTTTTTCCTCTAAGCTACACTGGGAAACTTTTGAAAGATAGCTCTAAGATGTCTGTTTTACCAGTGCAGAATATTGTGACAGAGAGATGAAGAACTGATAGCAATACTGCAGACTTTTCTCAAACATTAGCAACAAAATACCACTTGGGATATTTCACATTTGTGAGGCAAAAGATTAGCAACCACAGGCTTGGAAAATGTAAGCACCTGATTCTGGAATTTTAAAATCATTATATTCTGAATATTTCTAGTCAGAAATCTGTCTAAAAGTCTAATTAAAAAAAAAAAAAACAAAACACATTCCTGGATTTACTACAGTCATAATTATACCAAAATCACATCTAGCCTGGCATCTCTGACACTGTCCTTGTAGCTGATACTCAGGAGAAGACTGTAAAGATGGGACAGAACCATTGCAGACCTGTTCTCCCAGGTTTCAGTCACCACACACCTATCCTAAACCACTTCCTAGACCATTGTCCTGCAGGATCTTTCCTGGGTGGATTTCTCTACTCTCCAGTGAGCCTAACATGATGGGGCAATTACTTCTGCAATTCAATTATGAGATTTAATTTTATTATAAGTTTTATAAAAACGACATACTCTTGTTTATTTCTAAAATGCTGATTCATAGTCTGGATGAATGCCCCCAGATTCCATTATTGTGAGAAAGAGTAAATATTCATTCACTACTTGCCTTTTCTGCATTTTTCTTGATCTTACAAATCCCCCTTAGCCTCGTACTGTCTCTCTCATCTATTCTGAACCCTGAAGCACAGCAATATACAAATAAGATTATCACAGAAACAATTCAAATTACTTCAGTATATCATGTTTAAAACAAAATGTGCCTATTTCTAGGAGTTAACCTTTAATGACAGCAGCATTTGGAACACACTCTTCTCACTTCTCTAATCCTCCAAGTACCATGATGCTCTGTTGGAGTGGGTGTCTTGGAAGATGGGATCTCAAGATACCCATGTAAGCCCAAAGAGCAAATCTGGCATGTAGGAGTGGTATCAGATCAGAGGCTGCAGGCAGGTGATCCTGCTGGAACGCTCCTACAAGCAGTGACATGCTGTGAAGGTAGGGAGGGTAATCCCTTGCAGCAGCTGAGGGGGCCATGGAAACAACAATCACTGCTAATTGAAAGAACTGCCAAACCATCTTCCTCAGACTGACTTTATATGAGCATGCAGGGAGAAATATTAGAGGCAAGAGACATTGCTACCTATGTACACAGCATTTGTATCTTCAGTAGATTTGAAATCAGACTTCAACAAAAATTTAAAAGCTGAGCCAAAATTTTCTGTTATTTTCACATGAGGCTATATTCTACTTTTTGTCCCCTCCTTTCAGAAACTGAAAAATCTGGTGAAGAAAAGGAGAAAGAGCACCACAGCCTTGAATTCAATACTTCATTCACTCTCATAGCTGCAAAAATATTCACTAGAGCCCTTGGTGAGAAAAAATGCACTTGCAGAAGATGGATCATACAGTAGTCAATGTTTACTGAACTAGACATAGAAAACACCCC
This sequence comes from Donacobius atricapilla, assembly GCA_013397315.1. Lineage (NCBI taxonomy): Eukaryota > Metazoa > Chordata > Aves > Passeriformes > Mimidae > Donacobius > Donacobius atricapilla. Next base: position 556,836 of record WBMY01012569.1, read on the forward strand.
ACAAACCAACAAAAAGTGTGAAAAACTACCTTTCCAGAGAAATTAAGTACATTTTACAGAGCAAACATAAAGAAATAATCACAAGAATCCTCTTGGGTGATGAATACTACCATCATTCTAAAATAATTGATTAATTAATTGATCCCTAGATCCACTCTTTTCTTATGTACAAGGATCAGTTAAAGTGATGGCTGTGATCTGTCCTGGAGAATTCAGTCTTTTAATGGGCTACAATCAGATAACCCCTCCCACTCAGCACCCACTGACTGGGCTTCTTGTTTGCCTGCACAACTTTGAAGGATGCCTCAAATCTTTTCTGTAGCTATTTTGTGACACACAGTGGAATGTCTTAAATTTCACAGTATGCAAACACGGTGTAAATGCAGGTGCAAGAGACTTTGCTCTCTACAGCCTAAGAAACACACATGGAACTCACAGTTTAACTCTGCTGCATGTGATTGCTGCCCATTTGCTGAGCTGAAGGTAACAGCCCCACAGATATTGCGTGGATGTTGCATCAAGTTCAACTCTCTTGATGTTGCTTATTTATTCCTTTCCTAAAAAACTGGGCACTGCTCTCTGTCTTCCTGACACCAAAACCCTTTTCACGGCTTTTAGCATTTCCAAAATAAACATCCAAGTCCCTGAATGTGACTTCATAGTTGCAGCTTCTGTGGCCTCCTGACAACAGTGCCTAAACACAACTGTTTTCCTGCTCAACTATTTGTTCATGTTATCCACTCTTTTGATTCAGGTTTTAACATAATTTTGTATGAATTTGATCACACTTCTTTTCATCTGTATCACTGTCTAGGGAATGCCAGCAGCCTACAGCCTGGCATGAAGCTCTTTCTGTGAGGCACAGACATCCACAGCCCCATTAGTCTGCAGTCAGTGCTCCCAATGACTTCCAGTTATATGTAGGCACTCCAAGTGGCAAACGCTGGATTAACATTACTGCATAAACTAGTGCAGGGAAGCTAATTACATATATAAACAAGCAGCAGTACATTCAACTGAAAGAAAAAAAATGAGATAAGGTAGATAAATTATTTAGTCTATTATCATAATGCCTCTTACTTTATGTTTTTACTCAGCATCACTAACTGCTGCAGGCTGAACTGAACTGTCCGTCTTCCAGGATAATTACTGCTTACACCTGCTTCCTTTTACATTTACTCATAGACACTACCAAGATTAGAAAAAATCTGTCTTGGGTTAACTTAAATATGCTTGTTGTTGTTCTTGTTGTATTGTTATTATTGTTTCAATAATGAAAAAAGATTTTGCTGTGGGTTAAACAAACCATGAAACTTGACATGAAAAATGAGACAGTATCTCTGTCCCAGGTTGGTAACATTTTCCAGGTCTGGACCACATGAAGTACTTCCTTCCTGAGCTCTGGTAATAAAAGCCCCAATATTGGCTAGATTAAAGATGTTCATTGTTAGCTATCAGTAACACAGTTAGGGGCCTCTCTAGATTCAGATGAGTGATTTTAATCCATGCACTGCAGCATCCACTAGGCTATTGTCCTAGAGTGACTTTATGATGCCTGTATCCCCAATCGTCTGTTCTGTATATTGCTTTGTACCTTTAAGAAGATTCTTAGAGTGCAATTTGTTTTGAAAACTATGTTATCTCTCTCACATTCCTCTCCGGGTCTTGGCGGTGCCGCCGCGGTGCTGTCTGGCTTTGCTTTGTTTTTTTTTCCTTTTTTTAGTTAGTTAGTTTAGCTAGTTAGGGCAGAAAATTGGGGTTTTTTTTTAGTTTTTTCCCTTTTTTTTTCTTCGGGACTGTTTAAAACTGCTCTGGACTAAAAAGCAGAGAAGAGCTGAAAGATTTCCCCCCCCCCCTGGGGCCTGGGACAACGTATTCTTCTCCAGCGCCAGAAGGACTGATAAAATTGAAAAAAACGAACTGAATCTACGACAAAGACTCTTCTCAATTTGCCACTTCACTTCAACTAAAAGTCTTATTGTTTCATATTGTTTTCTTTTGTTAAATAAATAGTTTTTTCCACTTTTCTCTAAAAAGTCTCTTTTCAGACCAGTTGTAGGGGGAGGAGTTGTTTAGGTCCTATTCGGAGGTTCCCGCCCAGAATTTGCCCTAAACTGGAACAGCTATAAAGTCATTCTCACATTCTATATGGATAATACTTGAGGTCCAAGAAAAGTGGAAAATATGGGAGAGTCTCAAGCAAAACTTTCAATACAGTGAAATGAGAACTATAGCAGGAGTAGAAAAATATTGGCTTTTCCAGGTAAATTGGCTTAGTCAGACAGATATCTCATTAAAATTTTGGGCAACAGAAAAGTGCTGAAATCCTTCCTGTAGGCCATACCAAAACAATTACACTTTTCTGAAAGTATCTTCATTGGTGAAAAGTGTTTTATAAACACAGCCTTGGTTTCTGAATAGTTTCAGAGAATGAATGCTTCCTTTGGCACAAAATGTTTGGCCAAATGGGTATTTTTGCCTCCTAGGAAATGAGTTCAGCATTTCCACTCTCCTAAACATAAGCAACACAAAATGCAGTATTTAGAACAAATATCTTCTCTGATTTCTCTGGACAGAAATACCTGGAACATATTTAAGATCTTACAGCAAATAGTAGTTTTTTTATATGGAATGGTAACACTAGCTTACCACTCAACCCAGTTGTGCTGTGTCACACAGTACAAAGCTGCACTGGGTTTGTCGGGGTTTTTTTGACTACCTGGGTTTAAGAAAACAGCTGGACACCTGTGCACCAGCTAAGCAGCAGCCACTCATTAGCACATGTAAGCTACAGGAAGTTGTGTTAGTGCAAAGCAACTCAACAGATGAACACACCAGCCACATTCACCTCTTATAAAGAGAGACTAGCATTGCCCTGACCTGAAAAGCAATAGCAGTCAAAAAACCTGACTTCAGGAACATCATATTTATGTAGAGCATGAATTTAATAAGTTTGGAGCTTGGTAGTGTAAAGCCAACACAAACAAAGAACCCAAAATAAAACAAACAAACACCTTAAATCCACCTTCCCTGTAAAATTCAGAGACCTGTATATTCTTTTTGCCAGTGCTAGGGAACACATAAATGGATATCTCTAATGGCTATATAACAGTGCAATTTTTAAAGGAAAAAACCCTAAGAATCCTTACTTAAAGAGTACACTGGAGGTCATCCAACCTCTCTGCTCAGGCAGGATCATCCTAGAGCATATTACTCAGGATTGTGTCCACAGGGCTTCTGAGGGTCTTCTGTAGAAGGAGACTCCACACCCTCTCTGGGCTTCCAGTGCTCAGTTGCCTGCACAGTTTCTCCTCATTCCTCATGGAACACTTCCTGTGTTCCAGTTTCTGCCCACCGCCTCTCATCCTGCTGTTTGGCACCACTGAGAAGAACCTGGCTCCCACCTCTTGTTGGGAAACCCTCCATGCAGACATTGGTAAGAGCCTCTCTTGGTCAGCTCTTCTTCAGGCTAAATAGGCCCTTCTCCCTCAATCTCTCCTCATATGAGAGATATTCTAGTCCCCTGATCATCTCCACAGCCCTCTGCTGCACCCAATCCAACAGATTCTTGCACATAAATTAATCTTTAAATTACAGAAATGACACAGAGCTTTCCATGGGCAACCTATTTCACTGGGATCCTTCTTACCTTTTACTCTGAGATATCCAATATTGGTTGTACAGAACCTTAACCAGAAGGAAAACTATTTACATGTTAAGACAAATGGACTGACCATCTACTGAGAAATTCTGTGACTTAAAAGCCCTGAGGTCCTGCTCAGACATGTATCCTGTGTGAAATGATGAAGTGGACACTTGCTGGAATCTACTCAAAACAAAATTCAGTCCTTGCCTGGGGTATTCATGTCATTTCAGAGCACAAGAATGAGTACTCACATTTCTTCAATATGCAGTCATTAACAGCCTGAGCCTGTGGTCCACTCAGGTTTTATAGTTTGGAGGAGTTCTTTAAGTTATTTTTAAAGTGACTAAAACCAAGTCTCTTAGACCTCCCTAACATGCTCATACGGGGAGTTTCAGAGTTTTCTGTAAGTACTGAATAACATCTGGTGACATATAGCCACTCTCAGGCCTACTTAAGAAAATACTGCAGTTGTACAGGCAGCAAGATATCATGACTCATACCTGTTGTGCACACAGAAGTTTTGCTGCACTGGGACCAGAGTGCTTAGCATCTTATCTAACAAGCCCTACATGATTGGCCAGACACGACAAATCCAGTTCCCTTAAATCCTTAGTCGGGTCCAGAACCCTTTCATTGCTGTCATACTCATAATTTTTATGGAGTTTCTGATTAATTTCAGAAGCAGTTTCTTTATTATGCCTTCAAAATAAATAACACAAATAATTGAATAGTTTCTCAATTTTTAAACAGTTTTGCGCCATCCTATGGCACAATATGGACTCATATTTATTTAACAAAATACATTTTCATTACAGAAACACAAGACAGATAGAGTTGGCAGAACCCCCTGCAGATCATCCAGCCCAATACCTCTGCTGAAGCAGGGGCACCTGGAGCAGGTTGAACAGAATTATGTCTAGGGAGGTTTTGAATCTCTCCAGAGGAGACTCCACAGCCTCTCTGGGAAGCCAGTTCCAGTTCTCTGTCACTCTCACAATAAAGAAGTTTTTCCTTATATTTAGAAGGAGACTTCCTGTGTTTCAGTTTTTCAGGGGCCTTTGTCCCTGAAGATATTTGTATGCATTTATAAGATGACCTCTCAGTCATGTCTCCCCCAGGCTGACCAAGCCTTGCTCCCTCAGACTTTCACAGAACCACAGATTCCATTTGTTTCCTCACAGGAGAGATGCTCCAGCACCCGCATCATCTATACAGCCCTTTGCAGGTCCTGCTCCAGGAGCTCCCTGTCCCTCCTGTCCTGAGGAGCCCAGGACTGGACACAGCTCTTCAGATGTGCCTCCCAGGGCTGAGCAGAGGGGCAGGATCACTCCCTGACCTGCTGGTAATACTCTTCCTGATGCTCCCCAGGACTCCATTGGCCTCCTTGCCTGCAGGGCACTGCTGGCTTGGGGACAGCCCGCTGTCCACCAGGACCCCCAGGTCCTTCTCCTCAGAGCTGCTCTCCAGCAGGTAACCCCAGCCTGTCCTGGTGCCCGGGGTTGTTCATGCCTAGGTGCAGGACCCTGCCTTTGCCTTTGTTGAACTTTGTTGGGCTCCTCTCTGCTCAGCTCCTCAGCCTGTCTGGGTCTCAAAAAATGGAAGCACTTTATGGTGTGCCAGGATGCTCCTTACTATTTTGGATCATCAGCAAATGTGCTCTCCCCTTCGCTCAGGGCCTGATGAGCAAAAGGAACAAAACTGGGGCCAGTACCGACCCCTGGGGTCACCACTGGCTACAGGCCTCCAGCCAGACCCTGCACTGCTGCTCTGCTGCTCACTCAGTTCTCAATGCACCTCACTGTCCACTCAGCCAACCTGCCCTCCCCGAGCTCACCCACGAGGATCCTGTGGGGGACAATGTCAAAAGCCTTTATGAAGTCAAGGCAGAGAACATCCACTGCTCTCCCTCATCCCCAGCCCGTCATTCGATCACAAAAGGCTATCCAGCTGGTCAAGTGTGACTTCCCCTTGGTGAATCCATGACATAAACAAAAGGATTGAGGGCATCCTCAGCAGCTTTGCAGGAGACACCAAGCTGAAGGTGCCGTGACAATCCAGAGGGACCAAGACAAGCTCGAGCAGTGGCCCATGGGCATCTCATGAGGTTTAACCAGACCAGCTGGTGCTGCCCCCGTGTTGGGCACATCCCTGTGTGGGATGGATCCAGGCTGGGGATGAGCAGAAGGAGCAGCCCTGGCAGAAGGACCTGGGGGTGCTGTGGGTGAGAGCTGGCCCTGCCCCAGCCGTGTGTGCTGGGACCCAGAGCCCCCCTGCGCTGGGCAGCACCCAGAGCCCCAGGGCAGCAGGGGAGGGGGGACTCTGCCCCTCTGCCCCGCTCTGCTGAGACCCCCCTGCAGGGCTGCACCCAGCCCTGGGCCCAGCACAGGAAGGACAGGTTCCATCATCTTTCTAGGGATGGTGAGGCTGTCTGTATTTCCTGACCCTGACGTTTTCTGAGTCTTCCTTCCTGCTCTTTTTGAAGACTTGAGTGAATTGTTTCTGATAATTTATTTCCATATCTCATAAGGCCTCTTAATCATAACTTTTGCTTTAATCCCAAACATTGCAAATTCTCCAAACAATCACTCTTGTAAAAGAATGTCCAATGACTTCTTAATGAGAAATAAGTATGCTTACTTTGATGTTAGCTACAGTCATCAAAAACGTCATATTAAAATATGCTGCCATCAACGATGTCATGTTCCTTCCTGGTCCTCTTTTATGCAAAACTACGTGTTATGCTCTCATCCAGCTCCAGTAAGGAACAGGGAATATTTTGAGATGCTTGAAAAGGAACTGGATTTAAGTCTGCAGAAGGTAATGAAAGCAGTAAAAACAAGCTTCTACCTTGGTCTTGTAGTTTGATCCATACTTTCAAGTTTGCACACTGCACACTGAAGTCAAAAGAATAACATAAAGATGCAGAAATTCATGGAGAGTATTAGACAGCAAAGGCAGGGCACTATGGAAACCTGAGACCCTAAAATCTACTTAACAAGAAATTCACTACCCACCTTTCATCTAGAACTCATTCCTACTGGAAAAGAGTTAGGTCTCATTTTCTAATACAGTCAGCAACTACGTAGCAGATATTCTTCATGATGGCTGTTTCTTGACTGTATAAATCATATTGTTTATCATAAATCAACACTGCCAAGAACTGACTGCATTCTAAGCATAGCTCAACAGTGACTCTCTTTGAAATCAGGGATCAGATGACTTCTTTGTCTGATGTCTTTTTGTAATCCATCTGAATTCAGTGTTTCAACTGGATTTATGTAAGTTCTAGTATTGAAAAAGGCACCATTCCATTAAGGAAAGCTTGAATGCCATACACACCTGACACACCCATTACAGGTTGGAATCCTGCACCCTCAGTTGAACACACATTCTGCCTTGGTTTGAGTAAGTGCCAAACATGGTGCAGCTCCCAAAGCTTTCATAAATACATTGAATTTTATAGTTTTCCACTTAAGGTATACATCAATACCACACTGGCTCAGATATTTGCTATTATGAGAACGTTAAGATGAATTAACAAAAGACACAAAACTGTCACAAATCAGGTAAAGCAGTAAGGATGCATTACCTCTGAACCTGTTGAACCAAGACACCATCTACAGCAGTATCAGACTAACTAGGGGCATCCATATAGAATTTAACTTACGCATATTAGCTTCACACTACAAGCTGCTTATTCTTTACTTTCCTGAGTGTTCTACATAGAGAAATCTTTGCTGTGATTGATTATGTCCTCCAGGGAGTAAGTATTTGAAAAAAGAAAGAAAAAGGCTCAGACAACAAGAAGACTTGCAGAAACAAGAGACTGAGATTGATGCTGCTGTCACACAGCTCCCAGTTTCCTAATTTATTATGACAGTCTGAGAATCTAACTTCATAGCTGACAGCCACCAAGATTTATTCTACACTTTTGATTATTTCCCCATACCTAACAAAAAACTTTGGTCTATGCTGATTTATACTCTCACTTGTTTTGGTACTTCTCAGATCACATTGGCTTAAGAAAGCAAACATATGGCAAATTAACATGTAAAGGAAGTTATATCCCATTTGAACTCCAAAGATTAATGTGGGGTGACCAAACATTAGAGTACTTTTAAAGGGGGGGAGCTTTATACAGAAATAGAAAAAGCAAGATAAGGAAAGCACAGTGTTGAGATCCCAGCTTCACAAAGGGCTGGATACCAAAGGCCTTTCCATTAATCACAAAGAGAATTCCAGATTTTTATTGGATGTTGGAAGATCATCAGAACTAAAACATTATAATACTATCTTGAAAGAGAGATTTAATTTAGTTTTCTGACAGCCTGGTACCACTTGGTACCATGGAGACTTTCACAAGATGCAGGCAGCCAAGTAACAAAATTAAACAGGTATACAGAAGTTGCATGTAAACATCTAATAGAGAATTGTTTCTAGGACATTTACATCCTAGCTATCCATATTTTCTCAGCACCTAATCATCAGTCAGCACAAATTGCAGAATAGCAAGACATGTTCTAAAATCTGATTCATGCTACTGTATCGTGAATACTGGATACTCTAAATTGCTGTGATGAATCACAGCTCTTCTTATTAATCTAATGTACAGACCAAACAAGACTGGTAAAATACCTGAAACCAACAATATGGTAAAAATCAGCTTACTGAAGAAATATCAGAGAACGAGTTTCTTTGTCATTTAAACTTGAATCTGAAAACCAAAGAACTTCAAAAAATGCTTTCAAGTTTTTCATTCTGCAAGAACACATTTTTCTCTACAAGGCAGTCTGTCGTGCAATTTGTGGCATGGATTCGTGTGAATCTGTTCACTGCAGCTTGCCTTGGGAAGGTTCAGTAGCTAAATACCAGAAGCTCCCCTCATCTCAAGGCTCCTACTACACCCCCAGGACCTGATCAGCACCTGTCATCTTTCGCAGAAAGGCAAAGCTCACAATGGTTTAAAACATGCAGATAAATGTGTTGTTAAACCCTGAATTTCAACAGCTCTAATCTTGTCTATAAATATCTATTTTATACATTCCCATCTCGTGGCCTGGATGTCTCACAGTAGAACAGCTACTTGGTACTCAACTACTGTGACCTGATTTGGGGTCTGGTCTTCTTCTCTTAAGGCATAAAACCACCTGCTAAGTCCCAAAATCCCGTTCAAGTAAAAGTCTGGAAATGAGTAAGAGTGTCAAGATTTAGATTATTAACCTTCTTAAGAAAAATACCATAATTTTACATGTGTTTTAATAAAAAATGAAGAGCTATAAAAGAAGGCTATTGAATGTATTCAACTTTCTATCTGCCCAGGAGCTTGGAATTACTAACTAGGAAAATCTGGAAGAGAGTTTATGACTGATAATATTCAAGGCCCTGATAATGTGCTAGAGAAGGACAACACTTAACTCTCAGCTCACCTAATAGTCTTCTGAAACTAGGAAAGAAGAGCAAGGAAAACTGGAAGATGGCCAAGGAAATGAAGCATTTTTCAGCTCCTCTTTAAAATATTTGTTTTTATGAAACTAAAAACAAGATTGCAAAAGCTGTTTAGTTTTATATTAAAAATGTTCGTATTAAAAAAAAAATCTATTTGAACTGTCGGGAAACATAAAGAAAAATAAACATCAGGAATACCAGTATTTGCTTGGAGTTTAAGCAAGCAACAATTGTGCACAGCTGTCAGGAGAGGAAGAAAAAACCAGCTAAATTAAAAGGAAGACACTGGTCTCTTTAATCATACCAGTGATTATGCAATCCTGAGCTATGTGACACTTCTGGACAAGGTACATCTGGCAGCTTTAGGAATGATTTCTCACACATTCACAACTCTCAGCCCACTTCATGCTGACAGTTAGATGAGGCCGCAATCCCAAGTCCCAGTGTGTATGTTTGAACAGCAGGGTAGGAACAGGTAGATTTTAATTTCTAATGGGTTTGGGTTTATTTAAAAAAAAACCCACCAAAACCACAACAAAAACATAGAACACTGAAAATTTACTGAAAAAGGAGTGAATGATATGATGCGATATGCATACATTTAAAAGTTGGACTCAATGATCTAAAGGTTAACTTGATGACCTTGGAGGGCCTTTCCAACCTAAATGATTCTGTGATTCTATGTATATACTATGTTAGTTTTATCATCAGAGTCAGATTGTAGATTACTACCACCCAGCCAGGAATTAAGCCTGCATGCCAGGGTTAAACCTCTTCTCTCTTAAAATATGCCAGGAGATTTTAAAGGAGCACTTCAAAACAGGCACTTGGGTTTAGATATCAACCTCTGACCTTAGAAGAAATGAAATTGTGTGACTTCAAACATGAACTTTTATACTGATTTGAGAACCCAAGGTCTACTTTATAATAGGCATCTCAACGCCTGTGCCTCATCAGCTCCTGGTTCGTCTCAGAAGTTTCTCCTTTAGCTGCAGGCTTCCAAATGCCTGGCTGGAATTGCTGCTTTGCTCCACCTACCAGAGCAGGCAAGTCAACACCACTCTTGGAGCAGGTTCTGACGCTCCAGGTAAAGTGCAACTTCTCTTTTCCTACAGGGATTTCCATGTGACTTAGCCACTTTGTCAAGAGATGAAAAGTACCATCTGGGAACAGACAAATCAAAAGTTAATTTCCATTATTTAGGCTGGAAAATAAGGCCTTCTGCCCCCAAGGACACCTTCAATGTTGTGTACACAGCTAGGACTTTGCTATTCAACTCACAGCGGACACTGTGCTTGTGTCTGCCACACTTGTGTCTGCTCAGTTCCTGCAGAGAACTCCATGGAACCTCAGGCACACCAGGAATTGCATTTCTGTCCTAATTTCTGACCGGAACTTCTCTCTGCTTCTCAGGATTCTTCTCAATCAGACAAAGAATTAACTGCTGAAGAACCATAAACTATATTGAATCATCAAATACTGCTTTTACAGTTATCTTTAGGAGCTCTGACATACAAAAGAATCGATTGAGATATCATATTACAGATGTCTAAACTTAGCAATTGCTACTTTTCTTTATGAGAAACCAAAGCTAAACAGACTACTTGAAATAAAAGCAGAGACTCAGAAGGGTAAGGATTCTATCCCTGCCTATGGTGTAGACATTGAGATACCTTTTGTGAAGGCTGAGAAGTAACTTAATGTGTTTGGTCTAGTTACCAATGTATAAAACAATGAAAATTGTATTTCCTTTCCTTACAGGACTTTCTGAGGACAAATACATTTACAATGCATTAGTGCATGTTCCTACAGCAATTAATACCACAGAAAAACCTACAAATTAAATAAGTATGTCTCTGAATACGATAAATTTTTTTGCCCATGCTGCCTTTCATCTTTTTTGATACTTTCTAAGAAGAGTTTGCAACCATCTTTATTATGCTTACTAAAAAGCAGAGGACTTCATAGAACCTATCCCGATCCTTAGAAAAAGGAAGAGTCAGGATGTGTGTAGTCTGGCAGCAAGAATTGCTTATGCAAAAAAGCAATGCTTATTCCCTATTTAAAAAGTGACGATTACAAATCAGACCTAAGGAGAAAGAAAGTATGAAAAAACCCCCAACATACACACAAAAAGGAGAGATGAAAGCAGGTCATAGTTATTCATACTTATCTCAAAAGAAATAAGCATTAAAACCCCCCCCCCCCAGATTTGTATTTTATGTACAAGAAGGGAAACAATATTTCAAANGGAGGAAGGAAGGGAGGAAGGAAGGAAGGAAGGAAGGAAGGAAGGAAGGAAGGAAGGAAGGAAGGAAGGAAGGGTTGAAGGAAGAACTCAGGGAAAAACACTTAACTTGTCCACAGCATCTGCTGTAATTGAATAGTCCAAGTTTGCTATTTACAAAAGAAGATTTTAATCATCTTGCTGTACTGATGTTACTAGAAAGACATTCAGTGAAGATTTATAAAGGAATGTAAACCCTGTCAAGAAGAGATGGCTTAAGATTTTGCAGAGACCTCAGGCAAGCAAGATATGTAGAAATCCTGATGTCAAACAAGATATGCAGAAATTCTGATGCAATCTTTTTCATTACAAGAATTCATTGAAAGGTGAGAAACATTGTTACTAATCTTGTGAAGCATTTTTTGTCTTCATAAAATCCATGACAAATAAATGGTTTCTCAGAAAGCAAGAACAGATGGAAACCAGTGGACTCACCAAAACTTTAATTCCATTCAATGCCTAATTTCATCATCATGAAAAAGAAAATTTTTGGAATAAGCAAACCAATTTCCAAAATGTTATAGAAATACTAATTTAAATTTGTATGTGCAAATACAGGGTTTGGTTTGATTTGAGACCTCACTGCAACCTCTTACTGCATTTAGATATTTCTGGTAGCATCAGAGATGGGAAATAAAGCTGGTCAAGAAGGGAAGGGATTAGAATGTCCCCCTTTTCAAAAACTGATACAGTATTAATGGGAACAACTAGGTTATCACAACAGTCAGTATAACTGATAATGCCAGCAACTAGGTGGGGTGCAAATAATGGCAGAAAAATGCCATTAAAAAAAAGAAAAAAAAAAGTTCTCTCTTTTCTAGCAATGGTGTCCCAAATCTGAGCCAGCACAGAACTTGCAGCCTAGCAAAATTGGCACGGTCACTGTCACAATTAAAATCTTCAATCTAAAACCTTAAAACCAGACATGTTGGCCCTCAATAAACTCATTCAAATTTCAAAAAAGGAAGAAAGGAAGAGGGAATGTGCCTTGATTCCCTTTTCAGTGCCTGTAAGTAAAACCAGATATTCTACTGAGACATGCTAAAGACCATTCCTTAGTTGCAGACACAACCTCCCCAGTACATGGTCTCAAAATTAGAAAGATAATTGTGACCTCTTTTAGTGTCCTAAGGTTGTACATTGGGAGAAAGGCAGCTCTTTGCTATTATTCCCACAATAGTTACCCGATTATATTGTTGGTGTTCTTTTTTTAAAATTTAAAAACCCAAAAATCAACAAAAAAACCCCAAACAAGTGGGTGAGTAGAAATTAATGAAAATATAATTAGAAATGTGACTATCTCTGTAGATCTAGTCTCCTCATTTCATGACCAGAGAGCAATAACACAGACAGCAGGTCCAAAAAATCTCACAGCTCTCCTCAACAGCTCATCCTTGATCTAGTCACTCCTTTTGCTGTTCACTGTTCAAAAGGGTTCTTTCTCTACTATAATGGGAGTTGTTTGGACAAAGTTGAAACTAACAAGCTGTTTGAAACAACACATATGCACAGTTATTTGAATTCCAAATACTTGAACTATTTGATTATGTTTGTGTCCTGTTTTAGTAAGAATTTATGAATATTAGAATAAATATAGACTTTTTCTTTATTTTTAAATTGATGTCTGGTTGCTCTTTGTATAAGAAATACTGCTTGCACCATTAATCATTTGACCACCTCAGGCTGAGGCAAATAAATCTATTTTAGTCTGTTCTATAACAAATGAAATTTGGAAGTTTGAGTCGAACCCCTGTCAATGGTCAGGATATGTAATCCATCTGAACAAATATTACTCTGAAAAAAAAATGCAGTACAAAGTACATCTACTGAAAGGTTAATTAAATCCTTGCCCAGAAATTTTAGTTCTTTCATAGCTTCAGTCAGTGCAGACTGGTGATACTGGACTTCAGTATTTCTGGTTCACTGCCTCACTTCTTGAATTTTATGCAAATATCTCAGTTTTTACTAAAGTAGAGCTGCTGCTGACACAGAAAAAACATCCTTTTTGCACACTGTTTTATAAACATCACCTTGAAATTAACTTAGGACTGTACCAAAACACGGTCATTGCATTTATATTGCAAATAATGAGAAAGAGGCTCTAAGGACCAGAATTTAACAAAAATGACCAACAAGTAAGCAGCTATGGGAAACTGGACATAGCAATGTAGGTTCATTTCTAGGTAACTGGTGTGAAGAAATTTCATAACAAAAACATATACTTCATAACATAACTTCCTAACATTCAAAACAAAAACATATACTTATGTAGCTTCTAAAACCCAACCTATTTAAACCAGGGCAATGGCCATGAATCAAAAATACAGATCCCCAAATCCTCAGACTGCTGAAGCAATGAAGATCCTGAACTGGGCTTTGCACAGTCAGTGGACAGTGTCCCTCCAGTTATTAGTGATTAGTGCTTCTTCTGCCCTGTTTCATTGTCCAAGTATTCCTTCCTTGCTTACTTGTACTTTTAACATTCTGTACTTTATGTTTACACACCATATCCTAGAACTGTACTGCCTGAAAAGGGAAAAAAGGGGAGGGTAAACTCTAAAGATATGACTGGGATTACAGAAGTTGGAAGAAACAGACAAAACAGATCTCAGTATACTCAATATATTTAAGAGATTAGTTTTCTTAAAGAAGTCATCCAAGCATCCAGCACAGGCTTTGGGGGTCAGGGTTTTCCTCAGCAATATTAAAAGTGGACATACTGCTTTGAGCAAGTCGAGGTAAAGAGTGACAGCTGTAAGGGTCTGACCTACACCACACTGGGGCCAGCAAACAGGTTTGAATGCATTCATTCTGACCTGGATCAAGTCTTTACTGAAGACATGCCAGATGACAAAAATGCAGAAAACAGATCAGGCATTCTTACCACAGCCATGAAATGCAAGTTTCTGGCCAGCACTCACTACTTACCGAGACAGTTGTGGCCATCGTGCGCTAACATGAATCCATCGTAGCACGTACACCTGTAATTGCCTGGAATGTTGATACACTCGTGGACACAACCCCCATTGTAGAAGTCATTTTCACACTCATCGATATCTAAAACACAAGAGAAGGAAAAAGAAGCTTTTGTAAAAAGAGAACTCTAATGATGCAGAAAAATTTCTCCAACTGAGCATGTTTTTGATATATGCATGTCCCTAATCTTTCTTTTAGGCTCATATTGCCTACTTCATCCAACACAGGGTCAGGGACTGAATATATCATGGTCATATTTGTCTGAAAAGAAGCAAGCCAATGTATAGAACACTTCTTCACAAAATAATTGGAGTATCATCACAGTAAACAATGATCTGTTGTCAAAATTAAAAAAGGAACACTTGATTTTGGTACACTTTATTTAAAATGTAGTTTTTATTTTCTGGCTTCAAAATAATCAAGCAAAGAATGAGTGAAACCTTGGACTTGTAACAACTATTTGAAACATACTATTAATAAGACATGAGACAAAAGTTGCCTTTTATAACAAATAAACTGTAATCTTCTGTATTAATCCACGTACAACAAGAACCACAAAAAGTCCAGTATTTTATTCTCAAAAGATATGATGGAGTCTTTTGGAGTTTTTTTTTCACACTGGCCTGTATCTGAAACAGGATCATAAAAGATGAGAGATGGATTCTGCTTCAATTACAAATAATCCTGTCATGATCTTCCCTCCCTCATCCAAAAAAAGTACCTCATTCATTCTAGAAAATGAAAACTTTCTTCTTTTTACAAACTGTATTTTGGCTTATACATCAGTATCATAGTCACTCTTGTGAATAATTCAGTGGTGCACATCAACCAACTAAAAATGCATAAATAATTAAAGATAGCCTCATGGCTTGATAAGTATCAGGTCTGAATTTGTGGTGTGCTACACCAAAACCCACAGCTACTCTCCCTAAGTTAGGGAGCATATGATAAACAGATAAAGTTATCCTTTCAGAAAGCCACCCGTTAGTATATTAGAGCTATCCCAGCATTACATTTTAAATGTGCCTTCCACTGCACAGGTGATTGGCATATTTCTGAATTAGGTTCATGTTCACACAGATTTTCTCTTCTCCCCCCCCTTTTCAAAGTACTCCATGAAAAGCTTTTGCTATATGGCATCATATCCAGATGCAATCCAAAGAGGGCAAGGTGGTTTGGGGAAAAACAGACTCCTCTGAAAAGCCAGCTCATGCTCAGCCACTCAGTGCTTCCAGCACTTCTGGCCCTTGGATTGAGGATGGCTGAGTTTGTCCCTCCTCACACAGTCTGTGAGAGCAGGGACAGGCATCTTCCAAGTTCTGTTGCAAGCTTTCCCCCTCATGTTGGCCTCTCCCAAAATCTACCTTAAACTCAGAATTCTCCAAGTCTACATCCACCTGCCTCCAACAGCTCTGAAGTCCCGCTTCTACTATCTCCTCAGCAGCTTGAAAAGGGAATTACAGACTTGGCTTTATCTGCAAAACCAATTGGCTATTTTGTTAACTCAGCATTTGGCACCACAACAATACCTGAAATAGGAAGCTGGAGAAAGGATCTTCCAAACAAAAATACCAGCTGCTGCTTAAAGGTATATTTCCTAGTCTTTAAACACTGCTCTTTTTCAGAGGGTTCTCATTCTTTATTAACAATTTCCATCCATGAGTTATGCAAGCGCGCACTCAGCGCAGCCTGTGGTTGTGCTCTACCTTCCAAGTCCAGCAGAAAGAGACATCTGTGATTTTTCTTGAAAACAAGAACCAGCAAGTCAAGTGCTTATTCCAAACAACCTACAACACACTCTGTGAGAAGCTGCTCTCACGAGGCCACAGCTCCGTGTGCCTGGGTGGATATTCCCAAAATGTTCCAGTCTGGTTTCCACTCAGCTGAAATTTGCAGCTTCCATAACCATTCATTAATATTTCCAGAAACTTCCTGTTGTTCTCTACAGGCTACGGGGACAAAAACAGAGCTCTACAGTCATGCCATGTTTTAGCAGGTCAAGTCAATACTCAAAAAGCACCTAACATGATTTTGATGTCAAGCATGTCAGGTGTTCCCCTCAGGACACAGAAAAAATGGCATCTTCATTTCAAGGTTTGTGCTCAACTTTTGTCCAGCAATGAGTCTTTTCAGAGGAGGGAATTCAGAATAAGCTGTTATCACCCGTTATGTTCCTCAGCATTAGACTGCTAAGGGTTGAGCAATTCCCTTTTTTTTTTTCAAACAATGAATCAAACAGGACTATTTGTTTAAATAAGCAATGGGAGAACCTTCAAAAGAGACCAAAAAAAAACCCCCCAAAAAACCAAGAAAAACAAACAAAAAACCCAAACAAAACAAAACCAAAAAAAACCAAAAAAAACCCAAAGACATTTGAAGCCTTTTGAAAGACTGCCCCTTATATAATACTTATTTCTAAAACGCTGAACTGTGATTAGCAGCACAAAGTGATGATGCAATACAAATACTCAACTCATGGAAGGGGTAATGCAACAGATACAGAAACCACTAGAATAGCTAAAGAAACAGATTATTTGCATCTCATTCTCTCAGGAGTTCAAGTCACAACTAATATTGCAAGAGGATTAGAAAATTATTTCTCCCTTTTGCAGCCCAATAGTTGTACAAAACTAGAAGTGGAACCAAACATTATAACTCTTTTTCAGAGCCATGTTGTGGGTTTTTTGGTGTTTCCTCCCTCCAAAACCCACATAGCTATTTAAAAACTTCCCCTGGCAGGCTGATTGGAATTTCCATCTCCAGTATGGCTAGCAAAATCAAGGAGCTAAGACTGGTGAATTTACATTTCCAAAAAAACAAAGCAAAAACACACAAAAAAATCCCCAGCCCCTCTCTCTCTCCTGGAAAAAAAAAAAAAAATCCAAAAAAACCCCCCAAAACCCCCACAAAACAGCCCCACAAAACCAACCAAATGAAAACAAACAAAAAAACCCCCAAGAAAACATGCACAAAAACATGCACAGAGCCTACAAAGTCCAAAGGATGAACATTTTTGAGGCTCCAACTGCCAAGAGAAATGTAAACAATGTGACTGCCACTCCATCTTCTCTTATACCTGGAGGAAGACATTCTTTGAAGAATGCCTCAGTGTGGAACAACTATAATTTATGGACAGAATGCCACATCTGACATGCCAGAATAAAGCTTCCTTAGTAAGCTTCATATAGAGTAAAAGTAATAGGAGTACATTCGATCACATAAAACCTGCAGGCTTGCTCTTCATTTTGCCTATTGTAAACCTCAAAAATCTGCAGAGGCCATCTGTGTTCATTTCATTTTGGTTAGGTCATATCCTAATATTCTTTTTTTCCTATAATTGATAGAATTGGGTGTTAATCAAAATCTCAACTCTAAACACCTCTGAGAAATTATGCTTTCCCTGCTAATTTTGTAGCTTCAACTAGCTTTAACATTTTTAGCATTTGGTCACTTATTATTGTCTTTCATCATGAAGGAATTACCATGACAAAAACAGAAACAAAAACCAAAACCAAGAGAAAAAAAAAAAAGTAGGTATCCAACCATGAAATTGTGATGGATGCGGTGCATCCACTGATGAACTTGCAAGGTTTCTCAAACGGACACTTGAAGTTTTATCTACACCAGCAAAATACTTAGAAAGTTTTCAATTCCTTAGATTTATTTATTTAAATAAATTTATTTATAAATCTGTTCCAATGGGGAACTCTTGCAGTTTTAGTGAAGAAATCGCCTTAAAAGAGAATTGTATTTCCACTCCAAGAGAAATTAATTTCATGTGGTATTACAATGGCAGGAATCTCCAGGAGTCTCAGACAAAGATTAAATGCACCAAAATGATTAAGAAGGTGTAGAGACATTTTTAGTACTGACACAACCTGCCAAGAACCTATTTGAGCTTAGTGTATTCAAAAGAGACAGCAACTCCCAATCCCAGGGCTGGATGTAAGGACATCAAATGCTGGCAAAATAATTTTTATCATCTGTTTCTGGAACTGGTTTGGAAAAATCTCAAAAATCCACTGCTTGTTTCAAAAGTTTTAAAGTAAAAAATGATCAGGAAAAAAGAGGTAAAAAGAAACTTGCTTACTTGGGTGTACTAGTAACTGTACTGGTTCAGCTATTTACCAAGGTGAAAGAGGCTTGGAAACTCCATCCTAATTCTTTCTGGAAAGCAGAGGTGAATCTTTTTGTAACCATCTGGAAATAACTCTTTGAGCACAACCCTAGGGAACACAGCCATGCTCTGCTACTGCCCTCCTCAAGGAGCAGCGGTGTTACTTAAAGAACACCCACTCTATGAGACTGCAGTTACTACGCAATGCAAAAATCCAAGAATTAAAAAAAAAACCAACCCTAGACAAGTATCTGAGAAAATCTGAGGATGTGTTACTATGAGGACATGCTGTAACTTACAGTCCTTGCATTTCAGTTACAGGGAGAGAACTTGAATTCAAGTGACCTTTTTATTTTGATGGGACCTGTATTTCCGTCATATATAATGGGGTTGATTCTTCTTTCATTATTAGAGGTGAAATTGACCCTCACCCGTGATTTAATTTGTGTATTCTGCCACAAAGAGATAGAACTCTCATAAGCCTCACAATGCCACCCTGCAGAGAAGCAGCTCCTCCAGAAACACATGCAACTATGAAATGTTCAAAATAAGACAAGAATCAAACTCCTCTGCTTCCCATATCGCAGTATTTCAGCTTTCTGTTTCAGCAGAGAATAGAAGACACATCAGCATGCAATAACTAATGTCCACAAGACAAACCAAACTGTAAAGCAGTGAGGAAGTTGCAAAATGGCTGGTTCCCATTTTGTCTAAAAATTTTCAGCAGTGTTATGAAATTTACTGTGCTAATCATCTTTTCCAAACAGTAACCAGCTCTCCTAGAAGGTGGCACAGAATTTATGCCGAGAAAGTGAAGTCTACCCCCAGAAAAGTTCATTCGCTCTCTTCATTGCATCACTTGCAATTAACTAAGTTCCTGAATGTCCAAAAATCATTCCAACACATGCAACAAACTTTGTCAGCACAGCTACAGATCATGGGCACAGCTACTGAAATCAAAGCAAATGCCTGCATGGATTTGATGAATTTTGGATGAGAGTCACAGCTAAACTGTCACAAGAAGCCTTATGGCTATTAACATGCAAAAGGAAGAATGACTGAGGTCTGGAAGTCAATGAGCCAAATTCAGTGTTTAGTGTTGAATTACACAGATTTCTACAGAAAATGGGAAAGTGTGCATTGACTCAATTTTTTATCTAGGCATCTGTCAAGGCCACAGATCCCAACACTCACAATGCAACAGAAGATGTTCAAAATCGGCGTGGGATTGAATAAAATCTGTGTCTATTTTGAAGTATTTCTTGACTAGCAATATAAGGGCAAGATCTGGAGCTAATTTAGTAAACAAAAGCTTTAATTGACTTTGAAAGGAGTAATTTATGTGCTTGGACATTTTAAAATAAATAGCCAAAGAAAGCTGTCTGCCTACATCAACTTCTAATTTAGAGAACCACAAACAAAAGCAATTGTGCAGGTATATTATGCAGATGTGGAATATCTCATAAAGAAGCTGGATCCATTAAATAGCTAGAAAAAGAAATAGTAAAATCTTTGTAAGTACCTCATGATGGATGAAGCCATGTATTTCAGTACCTAAAGAAAAAAAAATGATATTCATCTTCCTTTATCTAACTGCTTTAAACAAAATACTGCCAAAAAGGCACTGTGGAAACAGTAAATAACATTGTCCTTACAAACCTGACAGGAAAGAAACTGTGTTTTCCCTTCTTTCTTGAAGAGGGGTTGCTGCTAGCCCCTACAGGGAGCAAAGAATACCAGATGTAAAATTTTCTTTTATCAATTGTCTTCTGCTAAAAAATGTCATCCTACATTTCTGCAACAGCAGCATCTTGCCTGCTTATCCACAACTATAATGCAGCAAATAACACGGCAAGACACTGGAGCCCGTATTTCCATGTGGTAATATTTTCCACTTTTATGGCTTCTCTACTAAAAGCTTTCAAAAATGTTATTGATTCTTTATCGAGTTTTGGTCACTGTTCTTCCTAGGGCTAATGCTCTATCCTCATATCCACAGAAAAATACAGGAATAAAAGGCTCATACCTAGGTTCTAAATCCTACACAACTAAGAACAGATTTACAGTGCAGAACTGTCTTCCTCATTGCATAGCTTCATCCAAGCTTGATCTCAGATGCTTGTGAAAGAAAGTAACCTTGTAAAATCCAAAGATAAAATAGCCAGAGATGAAATCCCAATCCTACAAAAGCCACCAGACGTTTTTTGCCACTGGCTTAGTAAAGCCAGGAAGACGTATTTAATGGAATTCACAGTAGAGAAATATGTGAGACAGGATCAGCAGTGAAATTTTTTGTTCCCATTTCCAATTCAGAACAAACAGCAGCACAGCACTCACATTGTTACTTTAAAGGAAACAGGCAGAAGTGAAGTTACATGCACACTGACAAGAACTGGAAACAAGTTCAAGTCCTGGATCACAGTCAGATCAGCATCTTATTCTTCTTCATAACTGGGTTTGAGACTGCAAAAGCCATGAAAATAAATAAAAATTACATGGGGATATTTATATATTTATATATATTCTTTGGCAGAGTCTACATTTAATACACTTTCAGCAGAAATCATACACATCATACTCTGGACAACCTGAACCTAAGACATTTGTATTTCCCACATCAAGTTGCACTTTCCTTAAGAGGGGAACCAGTTCCAGACCTAAAGGCCAGGATAAAAGCTCAAACAGGTTAAAGACCATTCTGGTAAAGTGCAGGTGAAATGCGCCAGTAGTTCAGCTCTCTGGGAAGCACTCAACCTAAGCAACAATACTAAACAATGTTAGATTCTTACAAAGAGTTTAGCATCAGCGCATTTCCACACATTTGATTTCCACACATTTTCCACGCACCTGTTCTACTCTTAAAATTTCCAAAATCTGATCCATGTATGAAGAACTGGGTGGGAAAATGTTATCAATTATCAATTTCACTCAATATAACCTGATGAAATACCGTTTCCATGTGTGTTTTGTGGTATCAGAATTCAGCATCAACTCCAAGTCCAAATTTTATGAAGAAAATATTGACATACTAGGTCTCATTCAATGTTTCTACTCCAAAAAAACCCTTCACTTTCACAGAAAAGTCCACTTTTGAAAATCTCTTTCCACAAAAAAAACTTGTTAAATCACTTTTTCTATAAAACAAATTATTTGTTACATGTGGTCCTTCCTGTGATACTTTATTTTTTTGACTCATAAATGTTAACATCTTTATTCTTTAGATGCTGTGACCTCGTAAATGTTACAATCTAATGAATCAGGGGAACACAGAGTGCAGTTTTTACAGCTTTCAAGTTGCCATGATGTTTTCAAGACACTTATGCCAAAGAAAACTGTAAAATTTGATAGCCATTAGGACTTCTCTAAGAGGCAAGGTCAAGGGTGGGCAGGCTGGGAACAGGGTAAATTCAGAAAAAGCAGCCGGATGTTTCTCCGTGGAGAAGGAAAAAGAACAGGTACAATACATTGTTTAACACGAGGTTTGTTCAGTGTAAATCCCTCAAGAGCCTTTCCACTGTGGGTACTGCCTCTCCCATGTTTTTCCCATTAGTGAGTCCACAAAGAAAAAAAAATTCAATTTTACAACTTCCTTCAAAAATGTCACAACCCTCTATTTCCCAGTATTAAACCAGCAATAAAATGAAAAGGCCATGCCAGCTTAGTAGACATGATTTGGATACAATCTGTGGTATTGTTGTGCTGTTTTTCTGGAAGCCATTTCACCAGTTTCCAGAAATGATCAAGTACTCCGTAGCAGTTTTGTTTCCTTTCCTTCTGTGATGGCTAAACACAAAGTTCATCATGCTTTACATCTTGCTAAAGTATTGTCTGAAGGAAGTGGGGGAAAATGGGATACAAGCCAAACTATGTAAAGGTAGGTATGTCCAGCAGGTTAAACAATATGCACATTTTTGAAGTGTGAACAGTTTCATATTTAGAACTATCTTGCCTAAAAGCATTCAGGATATGTCTGAAAGACAGATGAGACACCATCACATTCATCACTGCCGGTAGATATGACTTTTTTTATTTTCTGTAATTTAAAATTTAATATTATTTTAATATTGTTCCATATTTTTTCCCTAACCATAATTATTAACTTACAATTTTAAAGAAAGCACAGAGACAGCTATTAATGATCCCTATTTTGCCCTGTGTCTGTAATCTTTATTCCTACTATTATACTGTGTACAGCAAGCATGAATCAAATTTTCAAGTCACACAGAATACGCATGGCCTTACAGAAGTCACCCTCACTGGTTGGGGAAAAACAATTTTCAGACACACAAGTCCTTCTCTAAGGAGATGATGAAGTAATTGAAGTGAGTTTATCAGCTGTAGAAAATGTAGGTGTGTTTAGCATATGCTACTTTCCAAGTTTTAGTTAATGACCTTCAAATATTTCGCATCATACAAGGAGAATGAAGAGTCATATTTAAAGACACAAGTGACTAGATAATATTAAGCACCCAGCGCTGTAAGCTGACTTCAGCTGACTCAGCTCACACACTGGTAAATGAAACAAGGCAACAGTCCAAAATTTCTGCAGTAGCTGAATGGTTATGTCTCACATTCTTGATGAATAACCATCCCATTCTTCATTCATCAATAAGAAATATGGTGTCTGGAGACTCCCTTCCTTACATTTTTCTTAAATTCACCTTCCCTTCCTCCATTTCCTATCACTGTTCCTGTACATTTCCCTCCTTATTTAAACTCTTAGTTCGAAGAGTGGAAAGAACATTTTTAGTGACTGGACATTGATATGCCAATCAAACTGACAACAGACACAAGAACCTACCCCTTGGACTCCTTCTCTGAGGATGCCTGATGTTCAAGGCAGGTATTCCTGCTTCAGTCCACATGTACCTTACTGCTGGAAAGTTATCACTGAAGTACAGTGAAGTAAGAAATATGCAAAAATATTGAAAAAAAGGTAACACACAAATGGAAAGCTGAGATTCTGCATGCATTTGTTGTCACTTGCCAGTCATCTAAACTCTCTGTATAGAGGCATACATAACACCCCAGCAGCAGGAACGGGGAGGAGATCAAAGAAGTGATATGGAACATTCTTCACTTAGGACCTTACAGAGTTTCTGACTGATTCATTGGCAAGTCTTCCTCCTGCATTAACACTGGGGTTTTACAGAGCTTTTTACCTACAGTACCTTTTGGGTGCCTGAAACCTTTGGAAAGCTAGAATTATTTACGGGAAAAAATAATTAAGCAGAGTTCTTTCCCTAGGAAACATTATATGTTCTCATAATGTATCTGAGTATTACCCCTGTGTGACATTTGCCATCTCAACTAGCACAATGGAAACTTATTTGGGACCATTCTAGTTTCATTTATGGGAAATAGATTTTTTTTTTCTAGATAAACCCAAAGTTATTGTAATCCCACATTCAGCATCTTGAACATTTGATTAGAGTTGGAGCGGCTTGACATTTGTCTTAATTGATATTTAAACAGATTGGCTGTATGTTCTTTGAAGCCCAAGTGAGATACCCAAATAAAGATGGATACCTGTGGAGCATGTAACATTTTTAGTCTGTCTTTATTTAGTAGCTGCCATGCCCGACAAGCTCAAGCAGAGAAGTTTCCTGTTCACAAGCTGTTATGAATGTGAAACATGACATTTGACAGCATTTTTCCCACCACTTCTAAATCACAGACATTTCCACCCCAATTCCCTCTCTTAATATAATGGGAAATGTTTGATTCTACGTCAAATCTTCAAAGTTCTTGGTGATCTAATGGTAGAGTATTTCTGCATCCTTACTGACACTGCTGGTGTGCATGCATCTGAATAGTAATTGTTTCAGTAAGTCATGCCAGGAGGTTGTTCCTAGATCTTTAAATTCAAATATGCACCTAAAAATTTAGAGAAGACTGCTTTAAGTAGTGAAATTAGCTCATTGATACAGATATAATTCACCTACTTTTTTCCAAGACTCTGCAGGCATCTCATTCTCAGATCGTTTATCTCCAACCTTACTTCGCATTTCATTTCTAAATGTCTGTCCACTGACAAAGGTAAACAATCCTAGCTTTTAATTCTGAGGTAAATTTCTTTATTACTTATCAGTGAATGAATATTAACTTTTTAAATGTGGCCCTTCACGTAGGGGAACAGAAGGTTGCTTCTTGCCCATTTCAGAATGAATTAGTGGCAGATTATGCACTGCCAAATGAAAGATTTCCTGGTATCATAAGAGCACATGCTTCCTTAGTCCCTGTCAGACGGACACTTCTTCAGTTTCAGGCTGAAAAAGCCAAGACCACAAACAGTATGAGAGGCTACAGAGCAGTGGTTTTCAACCTTCCTGGATAAGAGGAACAAGTATGTTTTCCAGCAGAAGTGGAAACACTTGTATAGCAAATTTATACCTTCTGACAGCAGGTTTACCTTTTCAAGCTATTTTTTTCCCACCTGTACTTTAGAGGCTATTGCAGACTCCTGACTGAAAACTGCTCTCTACTTCTGGCTGCTCTTTCTGAAAACTACTCTAAAGTGCTGGTTAACCACTTGGGGAATATAATATGATTTATATCATGCAAGATTTTTAAAATACAGGCCTTCCTGTTATCCTGTATCACTTGGTCAAACGTCCTACTCTGCTCAAAATGCATATCAGATATTAATTTTGCCAGCCTACAAAAAGTAGCAGGACAGTCCCACACAAGTAATGTGTTTATGAGCAGAGCAGCTCTGCATTACACTGCTGCTGTGCCCTGCAATGAGAGAATCACCTGTTCAGGGCTGCCTTTCATTTCAAAAGTTACTGAAGTTGCGTGGCTATTTCTAAGTATGATCCACAGGGAAACCATGAACTTGTATTCCCTGCCAGACCCAACACTTATGAAGCCCCAGAAACCAACTCTGCCTCCTATTTCACCACCTGTTCCCTGAATACAGACAAATTCGTACCAGTCCCCAGTAACATCCTTGATGAACTGAAGGCCTCTCAGCATTTTGGTTTGCAGACAACAGTAAAGAGCAGCCTACAAGGAGTGCTGCTCCAAGTCCTTCACAGGAATAAAGGCTGTAACTCCTCACCCATTAAACTGCAGCTGACTGGGCAGTAACTTGGTTAATCAAAACACAGCTCCTTCTTTGGTTTAGGATCATTACACTTGGTTTTGCTGTAAATAGTTTTTCTACCTACGGAAACGTTTGTCCAGTCTAGGAGGGTATACATGATGGTAAAACCATTGTGCCAAACATGGAATGCACTGAAAAATGAGAGTATTGCTCATTCATTAAAACTCAATGAAAGAGAAGTCCCTCACACTCATGGTAATTAAGACTCCAGAGTACCTCTGGCAAGAGTAATCTACTGATACCAGCATGTTGCCTGATTTCCAATATTATGATTTCATATTGCATTTCTTTTTATCCAGGAGACAGTACTGAGGATTTCTTACTTTTCTTCTTTTTTCTATAGTGCTGAGAAGACTTTTTTAAAAAAATATTTCAGTTCTCCAGCATAGATACAGATGCATTATTTGTATTTAATTTATATCTTCAGGTGAGTGGTGTTAATTGTGCTCATGAATCCCTTGCAGAGCTGTGGGTATTTTTAGGAAACAAACAGTAAAATTAGTTGAGATGACCCTACATTAAGCCATTCACATGGCTCATTTATGAGCTTGATATGTTCACTTCAAAAAGATCTGAGAAGACTAAACTGAATAGAAATCATCAAGTATTTACAATACCTTCTTTTCAATCTGAGAGTCTTGCAAAAAAGCTTAAACTCATTTTTGTCCACCACCCTTCAGGTCTGTGTACCATCTAGAAGGTACAAATTTACTAGGCTACAAATTTTGCTACTGTGCAAGAGTTTAAAATGATCAAGTAACATTTTGTTCCTGTAATGAAAATTTAAGCCTGTTACAGATTTGTGTTTCAGTATCTCACTTTCATTACGTTAAATCTTACTAAACCTGTGATAAAATAATGATGATACCCAAAATGTGGGCACACACAGGCACTGTCTGAAACAGTTCACAGCTCTAAAAGCTGTCTCCATCAGGACTGTACAACCATAAAATGTGGAGCTATTTTCAAGATGCCAAAACAGTTGGCAATTTTGCTGCATACTCAAAATTCTGGCACAGCCCCTCTCAGCTTCTTAACAACAATTCTGTCTCCACAGCATGCAAAGTACCTGCCATGCAGTTTTGCTTGAATGTACAGACTGAATGTTTTCCAATTTTTTTTTGGAAAGCATGGACCTGGCCAGTATCAACAAGAAGCCCTAGATGTTGTTGTAGTCAATGAATGCAAAAGGGTTTTATTTTCAAACAAATACCACATTGATGTAATTTTTTGATTCCAGCTATTTTATTCCTGAAACAGGGAACCCAATCGTACTGATACGTGCTGACAGTTCTAAAATTTTATCCTCAAAGAGAGTTCATCAGTTATGATGTAGGCTCTCCACAGTCTTTGAAAAGGCCATGCAGAAATTAGTCGTGTGAACCAGAGCCCTATTTATCACCAGAGACAGATACTCACAGAGAAAATCTAATAAACACTGGTAATCAGCCTTTGGTTTTTGAGCTGTGGACATGCAGCCATTGTCCTAAAGGGACATAAATGTACAGATGGTGAACAGTAGCAGGCAACTCACTGGCTTTTCCATCACCATTACCCTTTCCAGACTCTTAAAACATTTCTCAGACTCTTTGACAGCAAGAGAAGTAAGTAATACCAGGAACAGGAGTTAATGACGTTACACACTCATCCTTGCTGGACATGAGGTAAGTGAGGGTCAGATGAGGCCAGGCCAAGCTGTACAAACACCAGTTTCATAGTGAGGAAAGTCCAGGAAAAGTGCTAAGGATGAAATTTAACATTCAAATCTGAAAAATACCATTGCTGACCTGTGAATCATCAAATATTTTGATTTATAGGCTGTGCTCACATCTGATGTTTGGACAAGAAAGAGAGAGAGAGAAAACAGATGCAATTTCAGCTTTGCTATGAAATCAGACAATTTGGCTCCAGCGTTCAAATACCCTGTACTAGAAAGCACACACAGCTTCCATTAAAACTATTAAATAAAAAAAAAGGATGAAACTGCAGGTATAGGAACAATAAATAATGTGGGCATTTGCTGTAAATTGAAGACTGCTCATATTCATTGCCTGGAAATCTTCCTTTGGGAATTTTAAGCAATCATATTTGTTTGTTATGTTGGGGGAGAAATTAGGCAGAGAGAAGTAAAGAATGCCTATAACTTCTGTGCAGTAGTCAAATAATAATCTACTTTTGACAGAATGCACTGCAGAAAGCCAAGCTGTACAACTGTACTGACCTCCTCCCCAACAGTGGAGGGATAAAAGAGACTAAGGTTATTTATATAATTGTTCAGTCCTGTAGACCTATTTCCAATACTCTCACGTAGATGACTTCTAATGAGATGCCTTTCACAACAGTGTTACTTTATTATGCAGAGGTAAGCAATGTTTTGCCTAAAGACTTGATTAACAACCTAATAAACTGTTTGGGTTCAGTTGTTTGTTTTTTTTTTTTTCTTTTGTTCAATTGGACAGTACATCCAGCATAAAACTAGAGATTTGAGATGTCACTTCTTGCAATGTTCTTCATTATATCCACATGCTTCTTCCTTCTTGCCCTCTTTCTAGAGAATCCCTATTTTAGCACTGTCTCTGGTGTATATTCACAGTATTTCTAAGATACATAAACAGAAATCCAGGAGAGAATACATTATAACACCTTTGGTTATCCACTGAAAACAGCAGCAAGGCCAAACTAGTTAACTCACCCATAAATAATACAGGAGTTCAGCCTCAGTAAAAGGCTCAAAAATGAAATCATAGGGTTATGGGTGTTTATCCACAGCACCTGATTTAACAGTGTAGTCATCTGAAGTTTGGTCAAACATCCAGGTCAAGCTTTTCAAAGTACCTATTAATTTTTCACAACTGACTTGAGAGTCTCCTTGATGAAGTCTCATTTTCAGGAAAGTGTGAAGGCCCATCATTCTGAAGATGCTGTTAGCTGCCAAGCCAAAACCTCAGGTTCATAGGGTTTGCCCATGTAGGGAAACACAATGTGAGGTTCCTGTTAAACCACATTAGATGAGAGGCTGCAAAGAGACAGGTATACACAATTACCTGTTCTGCACCATTCTTTCCCAGTATTCTGAGCATGGCTTATCACCTGTCTCCCACTGTGAGTTTTGCAAAACACCTGGAGAAAAAAACATACTTATTTTCTATTCCTATTCTGAAGATGTCATTAAACACAGTGATCTGAATGAAACTTCTGGCTCAGGAGGTCTTTAAGTCTCAAGCTGCATTCTTTCATTTCATGTTTTTTCTATAATCTACTGTAAGCATCCACTGTTGGCCACGGTCAGAGACTGCACATCAGGCCACACAGATCTTCAGTCAAACTTGGTCTGTCCAGCTTATACACTTTTGATATTAAAAGATAAATACACAAAGGTAGGGAACATATTCTTTGCATCCACTCTAAAGAGTCCTGATTTTGCCTTCCTGTCCTGGGTGTAATTTAAAAATCTTTGTATATTCCATCAGCACAGAACATGAAACTTACTGGACAACAGGGAGAAATTCTAAAAAAATGCTTTAGGGGATTTCCAAACATCTGATAACTAGACAAACAAAACTGACATTCAAGAAGGTCTGTCCATATCCATAACTGGCACGAGTGACTTCTAATGGAATTTTCTCCCAAGTGCATGTAGAGGTCTAGTAGACTTAGCATATAAAGGACTTTTAATTTGTGTTTAGTTTGTGCAAGTAGGTGATTCAGCCGCTAAATTAAAAGCATTGCAAATTAAAGAAAGGTATGATCACAGTCTAGCATTGCTTCCTGGGTAGGATGCACTGAGAAAAAAAAAAAATTAAAAAATGTAAAACAGAGACTGGGAGGATGAATTTCATCATGATCCAATGATAATATGGTAGCTTAAAAATACCCGGTTAAATTCAAAGCACAAGTTCAGAATATTCTTCATTAAATTCAATGGAATTTGAATCTTACAGCTGCAGGCTCTTTGCCCTGATACACCTCATCCAACTTTGTAGAAGCCCACATCTGTGTCAGAAAGAAGACTCTTCAGATTTATCTGACCTACTTTTGTCTCCAATAATGCACGGCAAACTGCATGAAGGAAATTTCTCTCCCTCAACCATCAAGAGAAAGCAAAGCAAATGGTTTAAAAGGTCTGATTTTTACTACTGAGATCCACCTTTGGAAAGATTAAATCCACCCTCTGTCCTCTTTAGACAGCCCTGAAAAGCACAGGAGCTGTGTTAATACACCAAATGCTCAACAGCTACAGTCCAGGCCAGTCTCCCTCACAATATAACAGACTTGATTTATTCTGAAATTTAGATCTCTGAAGGAGAGACCATAATCAAGGGCAGAGACCATAATCAAGTGCCTGAGCACAATTTCAATGTTGAACTAAATGAATTATAGGGTATATTATTAATGATTTTAAGTGACTGACAAGCATTTGCCTGAGGACAAATGCAGGAAGCGAATGCTTGTATTGATTCACATGTTAGTATTGCAACTTGTGACTCCAGAAAACTTTTAAAACAAAGGCAGAAACAGGTTTTCAAATTACCACAGGAAAAGTAAAGTAATCCCACCCCCACTAGTCAAACAATTTTACAGCCAGCAGACTGCACAAAACCACATGGAGGAGATATTTTTAATTAAGTGCAATATAAGGAAAATAATGGTTACCCATATTCACTCTAAACAATTATTAGCAAAAGGGCCTTAGTATTTTAAAGTAAACCATTTAAGAAAGGCTTACTGTTTTAAACATAGGCTGTTTCTGATTACAAAGTAGAGCTTTTAATTAAGATTAGTAAGGCCTAATTCAAGCTATAATTTGGTTCCTTTAGTTAGCAAATGTCTATTAAAACCAAGCAATTAAGGTTAAATGGGTTGAAGCATTTAAAGCACTCCCTCCTGCTTCAAATACTATAATAGAAAAGACTATGTCAGGGACTAATTCAGACCAGAAGACATGTATTTATTTCCCTGAAGTTTTTTACTTCCTTGTTGATCATAAAGTTTATTGAAGAAGAAACTCTTGGTAAACTAGGTTTTCAGTGGAACAATTTGTTGTTAATAGTTTAAAAAACAAAATATAAAATACAGATTCTGCAATTTTATAAAGATTGTTCCTACTATGTTTTTTTTCTTAAATTCATAAATCTCAATAATAAGATTATGCACTAAACTTCCCAGTGGCGTGTTTCTGACTTTTGACAGTTGTGCTCATACTTGGCATGGTCTTAAGCAAAGATGTTGTGTGTGTACTTGACAGATAAATGTATAATTAAACTTGGATTTGTACTACTTACATAAAAGGACTTCTAAAGCATTCCCATCTCACCTTCCATTTGCCATTCTTCCCATTTTCACAGCCTCTTCAAAGACTAAAATTCTTCATGCTTGGTCCCATCTTTAAGAGCAAGTTATTTTAGCAAGTTCAAGCCAATTGGGGTGAGCAAATCAAGACTGGATTCCTGAGGGCATGAGACGCTTCCCCACATCCCTCTGCCTGGCTGTGCCAGAGCCCATCTCCAGCAGGATCCTCTGGTAATATTCAAACCTTTCACCTGCCTTTTCAACTCGTCAGAACTCCCCCAATGCACCCAATTAAATCACAGTTGTAAAGACAACAGGCTGTCCTTTCCATCAAACAGGGGACCCACAGAAAATGCTGTGTGCAGACAGGACCACTCAGGTGCTCTCACAGCCACAAACACTCAGGCTTTCCTCAGCGAATGGCAGAATTAAGGAAAACATGCTGGTCCTTCCAGAAAGTGTCCCCCCATCCCCTGAGTCCAGACTCTGGCTAGCTCAGGCCATTGTATCATGTAATCCTACTTAGGATAAAGACTGATGGTGTGGAGCAGGCTACAGCAACTGTCTTCTGCCTTCCATACAGACCACCAGAACACTTGCCTTAAAACCAGCTCAAAATTATGACTAGTACCTAACCATAACAACAATATTAATGGACATCACTAAGAGCCTTTCAGCATAAGCAGTACAGGAATGTATTCTAGTAACTCTTTTGTTTTTGTGCAGCAAAATCCAGTGAAAGAACTCAGAAATGTGCACTGGAAACTTCTGTATTAACTCAAGGTAAAGTGTGTCATTAAGCTATTCTAGAAAATTAATGCTGCTGCTGCTTCTATCCTGAATAGATTTCTGTGTATTTCCTATTTAGAATAAAAGCTGAAGCTTTTGGGTTTTGCCCTGTAAGATCACATGTGATGCAGTCAACAGATTTTTTTTATAATGCAGCTCTTGCACTTCCCTCAAGAAAAAGATTAAAAAATATATACTTCAAAACAGACAGTGAAAGGATGCAAAGTGCCAGAAGGATAAAGAAGAGAATTATGTTTAATATACACCTAGATGTGATTGTTAATACAAAACTTAAGTGACAACACCTTAGAGTTTACCCATATCACAAAAAAGTATTTTCCTTGTAACAATCATACTATAAACAATTTGATGGGATTGTTTCCATTGTGAAAACTTTTGAGAAAACTGTATTATAGAAGTTCTTCCGTTCTGAAGTCATAATCTCCTTAAATGCAAAACTGTGTGTCTACAGAACAAGCTGCTGCCATTTTCCCAAAGTGAAACATTCTATACCTAACGAAACAGACTATATCCACCCAAAGCATTTTAGTATTCAGGTTTTTATTTCCTGACAACAGGATGAGGTTGTCTGTTCCTCTCTTATACCCATACCCTGGCTCACTCTTACAGCAAAACAGTCACAGGTCAGAGAAATCCTGGCAGCCCTCCTTCCCTCATTTGTTTCTTGCACTCTCAATATGTCTGCGAGCTCCCATCTGAATAGAGGTAAAATTGCCTCCTTAGGAATTCAAGCCAAGCAAAAGTCAGAGGGTTCCACTTGTGTCTGCCCTCTAGCAGCCAGATAAAGCAGCTAGCCTCCCTCATGGCTTTGGGTTTGGTCTGCAGCGCAGCCAAAGGAGGCTGCCTTCCCCCAGCCCGCCCATGCACACAAAGCCACCACGAGGGCCCTTGGGAAAATCCCCAGGAAAATCCCAAATCAGGAGCAGGAGTAAACCGTTCAGAGCACCTGCCTTTGCAGAGGGTGCTGTACCAAGACCTGCACAAAGATCAGGTGAACTCCACCACTGTGCAAGCAAGAATTGGGCTCCTTTATGAGTAAAGTGGTGTGGGGGAGGGCAAGGACATGCAAAGAGGAGCTTTGATCGTGTGCGTCTTTAGACACGTTGGCATTCATCAGGAAAACATGGGAATTTCTAAATAAAGTTGGACTTGGGCACTCTGTAGTTAGAGGAAAACATTGGCATGTCTCCAAGTCACAAATTTTATGGAATCCTTTTCCAACAAAGTTCTGCAAAGAGAAATGAGCAAAAAGAATAAAGGCACAACTCTAGTTGGTAGAGACACTGACATCCCTAGAGGTGTGAAGTCAGATATCAAATTGCTTCTATGCATGTGCTGCCAAACAATTTAGATATGCATTACCTAGCCTACTTATTCAGCAAAGCAAATACCCCTCTTACTTCAACCCCTTTTTCCACTGAAAGTTCTGAATGTGACCTCTGCTTCCAGATAATGAAATTAGAACAAAGGCACTTCAAAGCAGTTCCCCTCTTACAACAGCAAGAACTAGAACGCACAGTGGTAATGTCCTGTAGTACTTTCAGCAATTATATGTCCACCAAATATCTATTTCTGCAGAGGTTCCCCTACTCAGAAGCATCTTCTGCAGCAGCACTATTCCCTCCAACGACATTACTAATCACCAAATTGGTATTATGCATTGCTCTGATTTTTTTCCCCTCAGTTAAATTTTTGATGCTCTCTGAGCACAATGTTAAATGTAAGGCCTGACAGTGGTTCATGTAGATTAAGGCATGGGAATGATAGTAGGAAGCTTAGTAACCTCAGCCTCAGAGAGTAAATGAAAATTGGCTTTTATATTCTCTGAGATAACAGCTCATCTGCCTAACAAATTGATTTTAAGAATCAGAACAATCTGAAAGTTGTTAATTTAACACTTCTGATTCTTTGATGGCTTTACTGTAAAACATTGTCAATAATACTGAAAGCATGGTCTTGAATTTGATACATGTCTATGGGTCATACAGCACCAAACAAACTGCACTAAGTTTAGGTCTAAAGCATGTGCAAGACCAAGGTCCTAAATCACCTTTTCAAATGATCTAGATTTTTTTTCGAATTCCCTGATCACTGAAAGAAAAACTGGGACCCTTAAGGGCTCCAGAAAAGCAGCACTGTAATATAAAATAAGGCAGTAGTTTCAGTTTCATAAAGCACTTAAACAGAATTACTTTAAAGGTAACAGTTTCTTAAGATTAAACACCTGCTTGAGTACTCTGATGACTCATGGCACTTGAACAAAAAAATTCTTCCAACTTTAATCTAAGGGTATTCCTTTTGCTCAGCATCTTAAATGCGTAGAAAGGTCTCGAAATTTCAAGGGGGTCTGTCAGACCCTATCTTCAGTTTCTTATAACTCTACCAAACATTTACATATTAACTACATTTTTTCTTACAAGGTAACTGCTTTGAGAAGGTCTTTTTTTAGCTGAAAATTAAAACAAATACATATATATATATACTAAAACAAACTAAGGAAAAAACCCAGGAAGTTAGCTTTTTTCTAAATGGATTATATGGAAAAATCACTGTTTTGCTATGTTTAAAAAAAATCTCCCTCAACTGCTTGAACAGGTTTAATACTCCCAGATTTTGTTTCCAATAAGGTGTCAGGGAGTTACCTTTCAGGAGATTTCTCAGGACAGAATAAGATGGTCAAATTACAGCTCAAAATTTACTACAAAGAAAAATAGTCATCTAAAAATTCATTAGCCTCCTCCCTTCCCCAAGAATATAATAAATTTAAAGCTCAACAGGCATCTGCTGAAATTTAGGCAGCTAAAGTTTCCAAAATGTCCTTCTTGGTAGGTGTTTTTTTCAACCTTATGCTGTAGTTTCACACCACAATGGCTCCAGAAACTAAACCTGATTAGGAAATCTATTCACTTTATTCACCACCACCTTCTCCCTGCCATGTGTCACAGCCTCTATATCCCAGTTCATCAACTTTTCAGTGTAGAAATGCTTACTGGGCCAGGCTGTACTCCTTTGTGTTTTCTTTCAGTTTTGGGAGTATTATTTCAGTGATATTCCTCACAGAATAGCCCCATATCAATTGCCCCTGTGCAAAAAAATAAAGCTCCATCAAGGAAAAGGAACTTCCTAAATCAGTGCAGAGGGAGTACTACTCCTTTTGCTACCAGACTCCATGCACATTTTCCCTACAAATTCCTGCAGTACATCCTCCATCACAGGAGTGCCTGAGGTTTGGCCAAACCTGCCCTGCATTTAAGGCTCACAGCTATCCTGGGCTAGAACAGCCTGGGACTGGTACCATGGGTACAGGGATGGGATGGTATCCACCATCCTCTTCCTCAGGTACAGACAGTATCCACCATCCATGATTCCCATTACCTCCACTGTGTCCTGACAGCAGGGATGCTGATGAACAGAGTGGATGCTACCTGGCTCAAATGCAGAGGAGACAAAAGCTGCATTAGGGCACCTTGTCTGGGCAAGGGAGCAGCAGGAGGTCACATTCCCTAACTCCACCTCTGACCATGTCCTGCATCAGTCTCAGATCAAGAATGTGTATTTCAGCAGTGCAGTGGATACACATGAAGGCAGTGCCCACAACCAAAGAGGAGCTAACAAATGATGACAATCAGCCAGGCAAAGATGTTTTTCCAGCCAACCACCGAGGGAAGAGCTGTGGGTCTGCAGAGGGTGAAAACAGCAGGTAAAGTGCTGAGGGACAGGTGAGCTCTGAGCTGCTGATGGGGGCCAGGAAAGAGATGGAGAAAAGGGAGAAAAGGGAGAAAAGGAAAGAAAAAGGGGAAATCTGAGATCTGGCTGGAGTTGTTTTGACCTAAAGATGAAACACAAGGGAAAGGACCAGTAAGGGGCACTTAGAACTTGGAGCTGTGTATTGATATGGCATGAATGGTAGAAAAACCAATCAGTGATCTGCTTTGGAACTGGCAGCCAAGTTGGCCAATCAGGTAAAAAGTGTACATCCCTGGGACACCACTTAAATACAGGAATCTTGGGCGGTCTCGTCCTTTTTTCGACGGATACGGCCAAGGTAACATCGCGGACGGGCCGGGGAGGGGGCCTGGGCCCAGGGCCCCACCGGCCCCGGG
>WBMY01012569.1:592666-605132 GCA_013397315.1 Donacobius atricapilla
TCCTATTGAGATGTCTTGGAGCCTTGTCACCAGTGAAGAATAAGAAGTCTTTTGTTATGAAGCTGTGCATCTTTAAAAGGTGAAACCCTGTGTTTTTTTAAGTCCACAACCCATATGCAGCCATAGGAAAGGCTACATTTGGGAAGCTCAGAGATGCAGTGTCGGATGGGCTGCTTTTGTGGGAACTGGAAGCCACAAACAGACTGTGTCTCTCGTGGAAAGTTACCAGAAGAATCAGGAGGGACTTGTCTCTCTCAAAAGACTGAATGAAAGACTATTTTATTAAGTGCTACTGACTTAAGAGTTCTGATGTTTTGTCTCTTTGCATTGTTTCGTAGAAAAGTGGATTGTTGTTAAGGAGGAGGGGGGTGTCTTTAAAAAGGTTTCGTGGTTGTTTGTTGGTTTTTTTTGTTGTTTGCCCTTTAGTGTATGTTAATAAATCTAACTGTTTCTATTTTTAAGTTGAGCCTGTTTTGCCTCTAATCCTATTCCACAGTAAAAGAAAAATAAATCCCCACACTATGTTTCACAAAACAAAATTGGCGAATGTGATAACCACTGCAAGCTGCCAGTTCTCCAGGCCCAGAGGTCTTGCTGTGAACAGAACAGTGCTGCTGTAACTGCAGCAAGCCCCTGAGAGGACAGGGGAAGGAAAGCTAAATGAAATAATTGAAATTACATGAGTAAAGAACAAAAGAGAAGCAAGATTTGCAGTATGGAAAAGACAAGGTTAAAAGACAGCTGAGTAACAGAGTGTACAGGACAACCAAATTAAGACTGCAAGGAAAGGGGACTGCACCAGAAGTAAAGGTGACAGCAGGGAAAACAAGGAAAACTGGATAGTGTCTGGCAGATGTAAAAAGAACGAAGACAAAAGAAGGACAGACCTATTAAGACTGGTACATTTTATTTATGCTCCTTCATTTCATTATAATTTTCCTGGCAGTTAATTTACATTGTGTATCTGGGTGGAAAGAAGTACCTTCTAAATACCAAGTTTACATCACCCCAGGAGGTCACCCCGGGTTCTGCAGCTTAGCAACTGTTGAGGCTGATGAAATTTTATTTATATTTATAAGTTCCCAGAGTACCCATAGACCATCCAGGAGACAGGGTGCTTATCAACTATTTAGAGAATTGTCCTTGGAAAAAAACCCTCTTGTTTTCCAAATTGGGAATTACATGTAATGATGTTGAAGAATGGGGCCCATATTTCATATGGGATGGTATTTGTTTATGGAAATATAGTGATATTTGTATCCAAAAAGCATTTCTGGAGGAAAAAAAAAAAAAAATTGGAGTGAATATTCCTTTTCTAAGTCAAAATGGAAGATTTCCAAAGTGGACCACCGGGGGAGCTGTTCACTGAAGCAGCATTATGGGCTGTCAAAACGCAGCTCTGAGAGGTAGGACAGGGTAAGGAAGAAAAAGGAGAGGAGAAAACAATAGGGTTCGTGGCACATGGGTACTGATGGCCCTGGGAGCAGTTAAACAGGGAATGTCAGCCCAGCTAAGGGATATTCTGGCTTTAGTGGATGAACTACTGAACAAAGTTGGGAAACTAAAGCAATTTGAATAAATAAATAAAATCAAGGCCCAACTCTGACCAAAACAAAAGCCCTATTCACTGAACAAAAAGTAGCATGAAGGAGGAAAAAGAAAAAAGTTACCATAAGCTGCTAATTCACTTAGGCTGTAAATAAAATTCTGATTTAATACAGAATGTTCTCAGGAGTATTTTCTTCCTTGCTGCTACTTCTCTGCTTCTCCATCCCCCAAGAAAATTCATCCTCTGGTAAGTGTTAGAAAACTCGTAAGTCAGAACTGAGTATTTAATAGTACCAGACAAGTAAATCAAAAAAAGGAGAAAGAAAAAAAGCAAAAATATAGAAGGCCTCAGAATTCAATTCTGGGAACACTTTTAGCAGCCTAAACCAAATAAAATGCATCAAGCTACCCAGTAAGAGAAACAGAAAATAAAAAAGCAGTTACCAGCTCAAATCAAAGAATCTAGTTTATATTCTCTCTCATTCATTTTTGACAACATGTACTGCTTCACTGTGAAAACTGCTTTCAGTGAAATCAGCACAGAAGCTCATCCAGAGTAAAGCCATAATCTGTGTAAATCAAACTGGAAAGGAAGACTTGACCCTGGAACGTAAATGCCCATAAAATGTGGAGGTGGCAGAGTGTGTTGCTCTGTGCTCAGATGGGCTGCTGCAAGCCAACATCACAAACGCAGCAGCACAGACTTGGAGCACCAGGTCTCATCTGGAACACAGCCCTTAGGGGAAGGTGACATGAACTTCAACACATGATATAAGCACCATCTGTCAAGGTATTGTAGCCCCAGAAAGCACAGCAGCTTCAGCACGTAATATCCACTGCAGACCTCATTCACGGAGATCAAGGGAGTCCTTGAAAGTATTAATTCACTTTCTACTGCAATTGGAAGAATGATCAATCTGGAAGAAGTCACTTAAGCTGCCTTGTTCAGTGGCATCACTGTTATTCTAGAGAGACAGACAGAACAAGTCTCAGATCATTAGAGTTGTGCAAGCATCAAGATGCCTGAGGTTTCAGAAACCAAAGGACACCCAACAGTGTCCCAGCTCTCACAGGACATCATTGATGAAGATGAATCACTTATGAAAGAATTACTGAGAGCGGATTCATAGGACACCACAGAGCTCTTAAAAGAAATGGGATCATTGTTCCACTTAAAGGATATCCACAAGTGCCTTACTTACTTATCCCCGCAGATAAAAGGAGGCTCTAGTATGAGATACTGGATTGGGAGCTGGGAATAAGAAGTCTGGAAAGCCCCATGTTTCTGATTGATTCAGAGCAGCTCTGTCACAATATTAGGATTCACTCTTGAAGAGCACGAGAAGAACACAACAGATCTTTCAAAGACCATAATAAAATGAAAACCCAATGAGTGAGACCATGAATGAGCTTCTTAAGGAAATGAAAGATAAAACAAGTCAACAAGATTAAAATTATAAGAGGAGTATTAAGTCAAACCTGGAGAGTCAATCATTATTACCTAAATAAAAGTGATGAGATGTTTTTTCAATTGCTTAGATTTGTTTAAAATCCATTGAAAACAGATCTAACAAACATTTTAGATGTTTGTTCTAACGTACATCTAACTAACAGATCTAACAAACATTTTAGTACAAGTAGAAACTTGGCTTCATATCCAAAAAACTACTGAAGATGATAATGACTGGTCAGAAGGGACAAAATGGACACATCCAGAGGCTGAATATACCTGGACTGAGGCAGGAATGGTTTATCTTATTTTGAGATTGTACCATGCTTAAACCCAGTAAGGTGCTACCACTGGGGCAATCCAGAATCAAGGCCCTTTATCACCATCACCGGCCTATTTATCTAGAATGATTATTTACATTAAGAAATAGACTACAAATACATGAACACATGACCAACTTAAATCACTAGAACTGCACAATCAGTCAAGCAGAACTGCTGCCGATATAGCACAAATTTCTGACGTGAGCAGAAATCTGAAAATCACCCTTTCAGGGCAAACTCTATCAAGACACTTTGCCGTGGTTTGTATTTGTTGCCCTCAGCGAGAAATCCATCAAAAACATTATGAAATATCACTGGAGAATTAAAAAACAAAGAAAAAAGTCCAGCTGAAAGTTGTGAACATTTCTCTTCTGCACAAAGTTCAAGAAACATTGTAACAACTGTATGAGAGCAACTATTAAAAGAACTGAAGCCGGGGACTGAAAATACTATGAAAGACAGTAGAAAAAAGGCTCCAAGAGGAAAATCTCAGTCAATATGGAAAAGCAGAGAGTAGAGTTTAAAAATCCAGAAGCAACAAGTCCCAATAAACATGTCTTAAGGGTCCTCCATGTAATGTATAAGGCAAAAGGAAAAAACCAACAGCTAGAGCAACTCACTGAAATTACAGTCCCACTGAGGATAAAAAGTAGGCTAAGGAAAAAATCAATCTATACAATAAACTTACCACTAACTGGATATAAAATGGGCATAGGTAAACATCAACCAACAACTACAGAGTATTTTAACCATTAACGGCATGAGAGTTTGGAGTAGTTAGAGAGGTAAGTATGGGGTAAAATCCCCAAACAACTGGGTTTGAGAGCTAAACCCCTTCAAACACCATTCAATGACAGAATATCCTAAAACTGCAAATATACAACACTGCATCGGAGACAAGGAACGCTCTGTCAAGGCATAAGGAACCCCAGGACCTGGAGTCTTTTTGAACCTTTTGGAATTTCCATTGCTTTGACACAATTTTCTTGAGATATCAACCTGTGGGGAAGCCAAAATTCAATGTTGAGAAGGTAAGGACGAAGTCCTGTGGATCATGAAAGACCAAGCCTGCAGCTGAATTCAGCCCACTGCATTTGAGATCCTGACTAAAATCACAATGAGGAAGACTTCTTAGGTAATAGCAGGTGTGCCAGGGCAAGCAAATTTATTAATTATTAAATAAATTAATGGATTTTGTATATTGACCAGAAATAGAGAATTATTTTTAAAGATTATCTGGGTTGGACACATTATTTTATCCTATTGAAAATGCCAGCTAGAGAATTTGTGTGCAGGGATATTGATACAGTACATAATATGGGAAAATATTGTGGCAATGCTGACCATGAAGCTTTACAAAGCATAACAGATACCTGATTAAAGAAAGAAAAAAGGTCAACTGCAATCTACAGAGGGAAGCAGATGACAGGACACAAGAAGAACGAGGAACTCTTCTGTCTGGAGAAACAACTGTGCTCGGTGGAGAGAAACAGGTCAAGTGGTTCAGGCAAGAAAGCTAGCTAGAAGAAAAAAATTAAGAAAATGATCTGTGAACTGAAAAGTCATCCTCAATTCTCATAAACTCTAGAGAAATCCAGGCCAAAAGACATTTTGAGAGAAAATCAAAGTTCAGAAAGAAATTCCCTACTGAAGAAACTTAAGAGACTGTCAGGAAAATGTTTTGTTTCCATATTATTGCTGCTGGAGTTCTCCACATGTCCTTTAAGAAATATTTATGTCATATGTATTTCTCCCCACTCTTCAGCTCACAGCAGCAAACCCTGAGCAAAGTCCTGCACAAGTGGCTGGGCTCCCCATTTACTGCATTGGCCTAAGGATCCCATTCTTTAGAAAAACTATAAATAAATACACAAGAGTACACAAATACATATTGATATACTGGACACGTTTGTACAGCTATGTACTCCTAAGAATCATCCAAAGAAATGTTACTTCCCATACTCTACGCCCTGCTCTAACATGGATTTTTCAGTGAACAAAAGCAATATTTAAGACTATCATTTAATATAAACAAATATGCACATTTCTAAAATAATTGCAATGCCTCAATACAACCTAAATTGGCAGCTCACTAAAATTTATCAGAATGAATTTGGCAGTATAATGTCTTTAAGCTCACTGTACTGTATGAATGGCAATTCTACTCATTTAGTAAAACCTGGTTGTATGAGAGAGCCTGGGCTATAAGTGAGTTCGTTATGATATAATGAATGTTCTTCAGATATGAAGCAACACTGGCAGATTGCTACAAACTTAGCTAAAGAGCCTCTTTTGTACATTATCAGTACAAAATTTTTCCTGATCAAAAGGCTTATTTTGAAAAGCCCAGTTACAAAGACTAGGCTTTAGAAACAAGACAGGAACCATTTAATGACCCAGTTTTGGTTTTAGCACAACAAAGCCAATCCAGCGGGCTTCATCTTTGTTAACAGTCACTTTCATCTTAAAAGATAACTTCTAACAGCTGATCACTGAAGTTGTCTTGTGACAGAATACTAAATACCAATCAATTAAGTGAGTCTGTTTATTTCTGTAGGTTTTGAATACTTAACCTCAAGATGCAAGATGAACCCACTCTTCACATACAGCAGGCCTGAGGCAGATCTTAGACCTGCCACTGACCCTTTCTGAAGCTTTCTGCTTCTACCCAAATTTGATATTAATTACCAACTTAAGACACGACACTGATGTAAAATCTTTAGAACTGTTAACGTAATACTGTAGAAAAAACCTTATATATCATGCACAGTAACACCTGGTTTAGACAGCTTACATCACCTGACTAATGCTGAACATCCATGCAAAACATGTTGCAGTTTGCCCCAATTTACTTATCAGGCTTGTCAGACACTAAATTCTATTAGATATGAGTTTGGTATCAGACACAGATGTTCCACCTTTCTGTACATCATTACAAGGATCTATCTTGTTTTTTACTACTTATCGAGTTTGGGATTTTTGGCTTTTTTTTTTTACTGAGCCAGGGCAAGTCGGGAAAAGAGTTAAAGAGTTATATGTATATTAGACAAGCATGAATATAAGCCATGTTTACCACTAAACAGAGCCCACTAACTACAATATGAATAGCTAAAACAGTTAAAGCTAAGGAAACTTTTAATGTAGAAAACCAATACGGCAAGTACCAATGCCAGGAATGCTGTAAGCTCCACAGCTGCAGCCTTCGGGACATTTTCTCAGAGTTTTGTAGCTCTTTCCCTGGAAGGGATGAATAGAGAAACAACTGGTGCTAAATGATTATGCTGTTGGCAAGAAAGAAAATCTGGCTTCCAGAGGAACAGCAGCTCAGAGATGCTAGAGCACCAAAAGGTGGACAGTTAGAGTTTGTTTCAGTCAATTTAAGCCCAAGACAGAAAAATATGACAATCACAAAAAAAGCTTTCTGAAGGCACTTGAACCAACAACAAATTTTAGAGGTCAATGGAGAATAATGCATGGTTTCAAATTTTTGTAGACCAAATTAATTTCTAGGTCTTCAATCTTTTTAATGGACTACCTATAGATGTTTTTTTAAAAGTTGCATTCTGCTATAGGAGAGAGACTTGGAAGGAAGATGTTATACCTATAAGCATCTACAAGTAATAAAAAATAAAAATCTTGCATCTTTTATTTGGAAGGTATTCTGCTGTGATTACAATATTTGTTCTTTTCACTAGAGGATCTCTCCACTGAGATTCAATAGACAAGATGGAGTGCACAAAATCCGAAATATGAGTGTACACAGAACCTAATAAAAGCTGCTAGGTCTTTTTCAATTACAAGACTGATGTGAGGACACAGAGAAGTCAAGTAAGTTTTTTCAAGTCTGTATAAGCACAGTAATCTGAAATGCTTCCTTTTAAAATTAAGTTCCAAGGACTAGAAATAAATTACCATGACACATGTAGAGGGTCACAGAGAAACAAACTCCAGCATCCTGTTTGGGTAGGTACAGAAAAACACCTTCTGCAATTTGTCTGTGGAAAACAAGGTGAGTCCTTTCCACCTGCTCTCTGCTGGGGAGCTGCCCAGGGGCCCGTGCCGTGCCATCCCATCCCGTGCCATCCCATCCCGTGCCATCCCATCCAGTGCCATCCCATCCCCACTGGTTTGGTGCTGCGCTTCAAGCCCCAGAGGCAGCGGGCCCAACACTGCCCAGGAGGAGCTCCTGCTACCAGGGAACCGCCTCACATCCCCTTTTTTATTTTATTCTTAAGAACAGGCTGGCAGGCACAAGGTTTGCAGTGCTGGACAATTAGCAAAAGCAGCAGGGGGATGCTTGCCAATAAACACCCAGATTTGAGGTTAAGCAGCCGTAAATCTGCATTAATCGTTTCAGGAATTCAGCTGTTTACAAAAGCTTTTAAAGAGCAAACAAATAAGAGAAGGAAGGGAAGAAGAGACAGGAGCGGAGCCGATCTGTCCTTACCTTCACACTGCTTCCCTTCCCCTTTGTAGCCCGGCTTGCAGATGCATTTGTAGGATTTTGGTGTGTTTTGACAAATTGCATCGATGTGACAGTCATCCGTAGCTTCGGCGCACTCGTCAACATCTGGAAGCACAGAAGGAAGCCCAAGGGGACAGATGAAAAAGGAGACCTGAGACACAAAACACCAGGGACAGAAACACCCCTTGAAGCTGTTTGCCTGCCTGCCTGCCTACCTAGCGTCATGCTGGAAACGAGAACATCTGAGGATAAATCACCAAACCAGCCAGAGTGACATTCTCCGCAAGTCACTTATGAGCACTGCTCCACGGAGCTGGAGGGACTCGATCTCACATTTCTGCACCCCGACTGAGATAGTTGGACACTAGAAATTAGCTTCTGCTGCATAACTGGAGACTTACACCTTAATAAAACAAAGAGAGCACTTAAATTGCCTATAAGAGGAGAAAGAAAGACCACTTACATGTTCTAGCACAGAGATTTTCTTAATTTATAAGGATAGACCCTAGTTTAAATAAACTGTGCTGGTGGGGGAATGGGAAAAGGAAATATTTGAACAGTAAAACCACATTAATGCTTTTTACTGAGAAGAAAAAAAATTAAAAATTGGAAGACCATATGAAACTCTGTAAGGTAGAGCAGAGGAAAGCAACCTGCAGTAACATCTTGGACTAACACTCATTTAGGAGGAAAAAAGTCCCAGCAGTCGTCCCGGCCCCTGCGGGGGTGGGTGCCTTACTGGGTAAGTTTGACTCTGAAAGAGGGCACCCAGACCGCTTTTCTTAT
Organism: Donacobius atricapilla; assembly: GCA_013397315.1. Lineage (NCBI taxonomy): Eukaryota > Metazoa > Chordata > Aves > Passeriformes > Mimidae > Donacobius > Donacobius atricapilla. The sequence goes on from WBMY01012569.1 coordinate 601,239, forward strand.
TTTCAGAGTAGAAAGCCTTTACAAACATTTCAGTGACAGGCATTCGTTCTGTCCCTCGGACTTACAGCGGATGGGGAGGAAGGAGGATGAGACAGAGTCGATACTTGGTAGTCGTGGGAATGTTAATGAAGTGAGTATAGGGGGAAAAAAAAAAACCAAGCCGGACCTATTGAGGGATGGGGTGTGCTGGGAACATGGGAACACTTCCAGCCCCGCCTCGGCTGCTCCGCCCCCCGCACTGCCCGCGGCACCCGCGGCTCCCGGCAGGAGCGGCCGCGCTGCCCCCGCGCCCCGTCCCGCCCGTGCGGGGTCCCTGCCCTCCATCGGCGCCTCTTCTTCCCTGCTGCCAGCCGCTGCTCCTCGGGAGCCCGGGAATCGCTCCCGGGTGCGTTCCCGTGTCTCTGCTCGGCACTGTGCCAGTGGCTGGACGGGTGTCCTGCTCCTTTGGGATTAGGAGCGATGGAAGCCAAGTCGTGACTGGCTCTGAATGTGCTCCTGTTGGGCTAAGTCATAACTTCCAGAGCTGGGGGCGCGAAGTCCCGGCAGCTCAGAGTATGGATTTCTGCCGTCTGGGAGCTCCCCCGGAGGTGAAGCTGAAGGTGTATTGTGGTAAACTCTCAGCTGCTGTCTTTCGGCCAGACCTTTTCTTTCGCTTTATAGTAGAACACGTGTATTTTAAAGTTTTGGATTTTTTTTTGGTCTCGTTGTTGTTCGCGCTTACTTCCTCGTGAAAGGTGAAGGAAAACAGGGAAACTGATCCCGTGGAAGGTGGTGGTGTGAAAAATGCGTACAGGGGGCAAAGCAGATCTGTCCATTGCTAAGCAGGGAGGGCTTGTATATTTCCCGGAGCAAGGGCTGATGAAATATCCACTGTTATTTAAACATAAACAAGGTATCTTCAAGTGTAGACGCTGGGGGTGTCTGCTGGTTAGTTTCCATTGGAACTTCAGCTCCAGACGTTCACAGATTTCAAGAACAAATTATTTTATGTATTTCTTGTTCTTAATTGTTATGTGATGGCTTAAGAAAAGGGATGTAGAACACTTCAGTAGAATTCCTTTAGCAGTTCCATGTCATGTGAGAGGAGGAAGAATCTCTCTGTGCTTTTATAGGTACAGGGGTTTTTGTGTGTTTTTTTTAAATATCTTTTTTCCTCTTCTTAGCAGAGCTGAAGTTTGAGGATAGACAGCTTCTCGCTGAGGAGCCAAACTTTTACCACCTCTTAGGTTCTGGGAAAAAAAGGAAGTGATTAAAACAAATTTGGCTCTGAACACATGCTGTGGCAACTAAGGCTCCGGTACTTCATGGAGTTCAGGGTAGGCAAATTGCTGCTGTGCAAGGATCCCTTCTAACAACTGTGTGCTGTTCTGCATAGGTGAATAGAACCCACGTGGAGCTTCTTGCAGGATCCATGCTGTGTTTTCAGCAGACCTTAGGGACGACTTGAAATTGATAGTTTCAGATATTTTGTCCCTTTCTGCTTTGAGTGCTGTGCTAATTGTTAACAGCCATGTGGGAGATCCTTTTAACTAGAATAGGAGATGATTTTTCCTCGTCTCACTTCCTGCATGGAAGCACTATGATGGAGCACTTCATTAAATTATCCTGCTGCAAAGAGATGTCAAGCTTTGACACTGTATTTTTCCTGGGACAACTTGCTTGAAAAATCTTGGAAGCATTGATTGAAAGTAGTAAGCCCATGTTCCCCATAGTGGTATCCCCTCCTCTGAATCTATGGGATCTCGGTGCTCTGGGAAAGAAAAATATTTCTTTTTAAAAGCAGGAAGAGGTGAGGGGTGGGAAGTATCAACATATGAAAAAACCTTAGTTTGTCATCTTCCAGCTGATAAAGTCATGCACGGTAATTTGCAGGGCCTTAGTGAATTGATGGTCCAGCATCTATTCCTGTGGAAGATTGTGCCATAAATAACAAAGATTTGTGTTGTTGTCACCTTCATGACATAAGCCAAGCCATTTTTGTGTGTTTTCCTATTTGATAAATGAACCCATTTAGCTCCTTTGTGAAAAGAATTTTTCTGTTGTGACCAGAGTTCCCTGTGCTCCATGAGTGTGTGGTTGCTCTGGGAGGAATTCAGGTAGCCCAGTGAAAAAGCATAAACCAGAAAAAACTGAGTCCTGGAAGAACCCCTCTTTTAGCCAGACTAACCCACTGCCTGTCTGCTGTATGTGCATGTACATAAATAATTTTCTAAAATATTAGAAAAAATAGGTAATTGTCTACAAAATGTAGTTTTCCGTAGAGATATATAATCTTTTGGGGTTTTTCCCCCTGTCTATTCACTTTAACATGCCATAATTTTGCAACTAGTCATGTGCTTTGTTGCAACTGTAACTCTTGCATTTCCTGTCTTATTTTTACCTCAGTCTTCATATATGTAGCTTGGGGGTTTTTGGTTTTTTCTTTTTTTGCACACACAGTTTTAGTGTCTTGTCAGCAGAATTCTCTCTGAGGGTAGGATTTGGGTTGAAATTACTTGAGATGCAAATTTCACTTGTACAATCAAGTCCCTCTGATTTAATGATCATTGACCTTACTGCAGTGTGACCATCAATGTATCATTCATCCAAGGGAGAAGAAAGGTTCCTTCTCTCTTCTGCAGTGGCGAGTCGAGGCTGGCTTGTTTGCTGCTGCAGTTATGCTTGTGACAGCTTAGGGCCACTTGTAGAGTGACGATATTACTTTGGTCCTAAGTAGACTGCTAATATTTTCTTTCTAACATAGTATCTGGTGGAATGCTCATGAAAAAATGAGTGCATTCATTTTATGCCAGGTGGTCTCTGAAGGCAAAGTGTATTAAGAGAATTCATCATTTTTGTTGGAGCATAAAAAAGACTATATTTTAATTTCCCTGGAAAAAGTATATAAATATATACAAATGTAAGCCTTTAATACAGAGGAAGCCTTGGTGGTGCAGGCATCTGCCCTTGCTGGTCTCACTGCAGCAGTGTCAACCAGTGGGGCTGGAATGAACCATTTTGCACCATTTTCTGTTGTGAGGGGAATAACACAGACTTGTATTGCCCCGAGGAAATGATTGCAAGGTGTGATTTGGGTTCTTCTGTGCAGGCAGCCCGACAGGTGTGTGTGTTGTCGGGAGAGAAGTAAGAGAGAGCTGTGTGAGGGATGTCAATGGCCCTGTGAAGGTACCAGCTAATATTTTTGAGTGTATGGTTTGAGCTTGCTACTGCTGCAGGGATACTCTGATGGCAGAACTGTGAAAGACTCCCCAATTTCAAGTTTCCAGAATTTACCTGTGAGTAGACCTAGAATTGGGACCTAGAGCCAGACCTAGACCTAAAATCATACCTAGAACTAGACCCCCTAAAACCTCCAGAACCTCCAGAACTAAACCCTCCAGAACCTCCAGAACTAGACCCTCCAGAACTAGAACCTAGGACCTAGAGGCAGACCTAGAACTAGATTTAGGACAGCTAGACCTGGGACTAGACCTAGACCTAGAACTAGAGGGAAAGGCTATGGAAGTAGTTTGAGGTGCTGTAATCAGGACATACTTAGTCTTTTGAGATAGATCTAGACCTAGACCTAGAAGTAGAACTAGGACATAGTGCTAGAGTTCCCAGTGGCCTCTAATCATGGAAGTCAAATTTATATGATGACATAACTCACTCCGCACTCACTGGTTTACTTTTACTTAAAAATGAATAGCATGCTTTCTGTAACTTGATAGAAATGCCATTCTTTTTATTAGAGACTTTACCAATTAGACTTTCTCCACGTATTTTTGCAAGTATTCTAATTTACTCTGATATAATATATGCATGTCATTATCCCTTTGACTGTAGTTCACTTTGTTTTCTATGTCTGTATTTTTTAGGACCCTTGAAACCAGAAATTACCATAACTTACATTGC
>WBMY01012569.1:605244-665707 GCA_013397315.1 Donacobius atricapilla
TTGCTGTCTCCTGGCAGTTCTGACGTTAGGACCTCTAGTTCTGCCAGGACACAGTGTAAGTGAACTGGGGAGCTTTAGTCAGTGCTGTAGCAGCCTTATGGGGATGCAGGAAGAATCCTGTTACCTGTTTGCCTGGGGTGGTAACGGATCCGAATGGAAACAGGCAGTGGAAAGGCACTCTCTTCCACAGAGAAGAGAACCCAAACCACAAACCCGAGTAGTAATAGAGTGGAGTTTTCCTCTTTCAGGCTTAGGAATCATTGCATGCAGAGAAAAAAAAATGTAAAATTTCTTTCCTTTTCACTGGTTTGTATCCTTGAAACCTTGTATTTGTAAAGCAGCTGTGGGAGAAATCAGTAGCATTGTCAAAGTCTTGATTAGATCCTCCATGCTGGTTTACATCTCACTTCTTCCAGTTAAGGTGAAGTGACTGACAGTCTTCTGGGCCATGTGTCATGTCTTATTTTGAACTTACATAACTTTTTTCTATCTATGGTACTAAAAGCAATATATTGATGTAAATCAATACAGGAGCTGATGTTTATGTCCAGGTATCTGATCTCAGATCATTTTGGGAGCAGCAGTTAGGGCTGGTGCTGTTATGCAGCTTCATGAAGAAGCTGGGCCTTTCCTGAATTTCTGCCATGGGGGTAGAGGAAGAAAATAATTTCTCACATTGTACCTTGTGCTATTACTTTCTTAAGTGTTTATTAAAAACAATCCTTATATGTGTTAGGTGGCCAGGTCATGTTTTTATTAAAATACTTTGAGGCATGTTTTAGTTGTTTAAGGCACAACCTGAAGTTGGTATTATTACTCAATATGCCTTTTTTATTGGATGGCAAAGTATATGGTTTCTGCTTTTGGCTTTATTTGTTCTTGACCTGTGTATCAGCTGCTCTGCCCTAGATAATGTATTAGTTAAATGGAAACTTGTGTTTGGTATGCTTTGTGACAGGATGAGAAGTTTACAAGTGTTAACAAAGGCATTCTGATAAATCTGACAAAATTAGAAATAACTGATGCTCTTTTAAGGTTACACTTCTGGATTAAGCTCCTGTGTAAGTGCATGCTCAAAACACTTTGCTAACGTGTTCAGAAGGCATTTTACAGAATAATTGGCAACATTCAAGACAAGCCTGTCTGTGCATAGCCTTGTTACACTTTCAGAACCAGAGGTGACCAAGGTCCTCTTACATTTGTAGAAATACTTTGTGTTCTCTGACAAGAACATTTGATTCCACCTTAATATAATGCTATTTCAGTTTGCAGTGACTGGATAGCTTGCTCTTTTAAAGCAAATACCTCCCATAGGGCCCCAGAAATTAAATCACATACTTGAGTTATCCATTTCAACCAGGAATTTGGCAAGCCACTGAAAACACTGTTTGCTCTGTGTGGGTATTTGCTCAGAGGAGTCCAGCTGTGACTATCGGAAACGTGGCTTGATGGCAACAGGGACCCACATCAGCCAGGGAGAGGCTGGGATGAGCTCCCTGAAGGGTGTGAAATACTGGGGAAGACAAGGTAACCTGTTCTGTCTGGTGTGCAGAGACAAAGTCATAACTAGCAGCTTCCAGCAACTTTTTTTAGGTGGCAGATGTATTTTTGGACAAGCCCTTGTAAATTGTTTAAGAGGGTGAAGGCTGTTTGCCTCAGCATTTATTCCGTGATGATCCAGTCTAAGGCATACTTTTATAGTAATAACTATTCTAAATAACTGTTCCTGTTCTCAAAGGCAATCACTAGAGACATTTTCAAGACTGGTAATTTAGATCTGCAAAGATTTGCTCCATTAATCTGTACCATTACAACAGCATTCCTCCATGCAGTAGGTTGGCCGTGTAGTATCACCTTCCTTGCTCCCTGGAAGTTACAACAAGGCTTCCTTTTTGTCTTGAGTTTTGGTTTGGGAAGTATCACAGAGTCTTCTTGAAACCCTCTGGTTTTGAGGCATTTTCCAATTGTGAAAATATGAAATTGAAAAGGTACTTTTGTATGTGAGATATAGATAGATATGTTTAATGCATCTGGGGTGTCAGCTGGAGAATCCCAGCAAATTAGATTTTGAATGAGTGCCATCAGTTCTTTTGCACTGTTTACTTGAAAAGACTGTGAGTTACAGTGAGAGAAAGGAGGAGGAATTTTTATTCTCAGTCTGAAAGATTTGAAGTGATTTGAAATGTGCAAGGCTCTTTCCTTGTACTCAAAAACCTGTGTAGAAGATCCTTAAAATGCCTGAAAAGGTAGAAACTGAGAGACACAGAGCTAGCTGAAGAGGTTTTTTTTCTTTAAGGGTACTTGATCACCTCTCTGGAGTGCTCTTACACTATTTAAAATTAAATTTTTCTTTGTTGTTTTCTGAGTCTCCAGTGGTGCATTACACTTTATTTCTCTGAAAGTTAAGACTTAACAGTTTTTAACTTGTTATGGTCTTGGTGTTCTTTCTTTGTTATTCTTTAGCAGCCAATTTTTTTTTCCTATATATTTCCTATCTGTTGATATAATATAAATAATCAAAGTCTGCTACAGATACTTTGCTTTTAAGGAAAAAATAACAAACATTGAAAAAATCCCAACACCACAAATGGATGCTTGGTAATACTAACATCCATAAACATCCTTTTTTTTTTAACAGTATAAATGAGAATCACAGTTTGTGGCTCTCTTTAGACAGAGGAACCTGAAATCATGTGCTCACTACAAGTTTTCATGCCTCTCGATATCAAAATTCAGTAAAGTAAACAGCGATCAGTGCAGTTAACACAGGTTTTGAAGCTGTGACAAAGTGCTAAAGGGTGCCTGCTGAAAAGCTGCTGTTCTGAGAGCTACACTATTATTGAAGTGGTGGACAATTCTTGTGGAAAAATGCCCAGGAGCAGACAGCTTTTATGTTGTCTGGATGTACTTCATTATTAAAGAGGAGATCAGATGATCCCTAAAGGTGTCTTTTTGACATGCACTCCTTTTGTATTATAAAGCTGATCCTAGTTTTAGAAGCACAAACGTGATCTTACTTTTGCTGTTATGACTGCAACTTCCTCTCTTCTTTTTCTTTTGCAGGAGCTGACAAGTGCTTTGATGCATGTGAAACTACACCTTTTTGTCCAGATTTTTACACTTGTGTTCTTCCCAACAGCAATATGGGTCTTTCTTCAGCTGTTATCAATCACACCTATAAATGAATGGCTTTTAAAAGGGTATGTTTAAGCAAAATGGAGTGAAATATATCTGTAGCTGTCGACTTAAAGGGCTGCTTATCCTGCAAATGGTGTTTTGTTGTATTGTAAACAGAATTTGCTGGTTGTTTTTTGTTCTTCAGCATTTTGCTGTTGAAAACAAAGTACATGCACAAGATTATCCCTTCAGGAACCTGGTCTCATTTTTAGAATGTCTGGACAGTCTTATGTGTAGAGAGGTTCCATCAGGTTAGCTTTCTTTTTCACAAAACACAGCTGGAGTGATGTCTTGGGTCTCAAGGAAGGAAAGAAAAGGAAGGCTGAAGGAAAGGCATAAATCAGTGAATAAATATTGTGTGCCACATACTGGTCTTCTGTTTTAAAGTAGTCTGTATCAAGCCTTTCTTGCATGGGTTCAGTCTGCTTCCAGCTAAATTATGAAGAAAAAGAGTCAAGTTTTTGTACAACAAGAACTTTGTGATGAGCAGAAACTAAGTTAACATGAAAACAGCGTGTTTTAAATCTTGGGTGTACACTGCCAATGTGCCAAGCTCAACTGATGGTCTACTAGGGATAGATGCTGTGTAAAATAAAAAAAAAGTTAAAAGGTTTTTTTTGTTGTTTTTTTTTTTTTGAATGGGAGGTCAATACTGAGTGCCATGCAGGTATACTGCAATGTTTGAATGAAAAAATCAATTATTTCAGAAAACTACTGAAAGAATCCCTGTTGTTTCTTACTGCTTGGTGAAACATTGCTTGGGGAGTTCATTGTCTTAAAAGTTTAATGAAAAAGCTGCTCATGTTTATGTTTCTACAAGGCCTAAACCTAAAGGAGCATTTCATTTTGTTTGTAAGAGGTTTCTCCTGGTGCTCCATCAAATGTGAATCGGTCCAAATAATAGTGAAAAGATAATATTAAGACAACATTGATTAAAAGTTAACGCTCTTTTGCTTAACAGTGTCAGTAAAGCACGGAAAGAACAAGATTGTTATATGATGTTCATTTGCATTTAGCTATTGGTAGTAAAGGGTATTCTTTAGAGTAAAATAATTGTGAAGTTTTTTCTCAGCTAGGACAGATATGTGATTTTCCACAGTAGCCAAAATTCCTTCCTAATCCATGGAGCTTCAGTTTCTGAAGTACAAGGTGAAAGAGATTTTTGTGGGGTTTTTGGTTCCATAAAGCAGTTCTCATTCCTTCCTTCCTCTGAGTCTTATGCCACTTTGGTTCTTAGTACGTAAGTGACATGATCTATTGCATGCATGAGTATAATTGTATGTATATGCATGCACATCTGTAAAACTGTATAACTAGGGATGTGTGTGTTTTTGTAAGGAAAAGAAATGCTTGTGCATTTATTTCTCTAAATGTGAAGCATAAACCAGGTTTATTTGTCATGAGAGTGTGTCTGTGTCTTACTAGTGAGCTGCTGTACTTCGTTTGCTTCAAGCTGCCTTTCAAGCACTTGTTCCTTGAAGCACTGCTTCTGAGTTGGCTGTTTCATCTTTCGGTGCAGTAACTCTGTTGTATTGAGGTTTCATTGAAAGAATGATCAGATTGAGGGGTTTAATTAAGGTGGTTTGGTTGGGGTTTTTTTTAAGAGTGCTTTCTTGAGAAATACTGCTGTTCAGGACACACTCAGAGCAGCACCCGCTGCACTGGGAGCTGTACAGTGTGATGCAGGTGCAGAAGTTACTGAGCTCTGTCCTAGTTCTAGAATAAAGCAGGTGTGTGTGAGGAGCTGATATGAGGGACTGTGCTGCGGCAGCTGTGTGCAAACAAAAATTCATCCTAATGCCCCACAGCTGTAGTTTTTATTACATTACAAATGCGAAAGTACCTAAGGAAAACAGGGAAGGAACAAGACAGCTTTTGGTGAAGTTACTTCCTTATCACACATTTAGCGCAGCATGCAGTGGAAGCTGGTTGATAGCCTTCAAAAAGGCCTGGAAAAACAGGCATGTGCTCCCAAGGGCATGCAGCAACCTTTGGCAGTGCTCCCCTGGGCACTGCAGTTCTCCACCGCTCCCTACACAAGGTTATGCCTGAAGGGCACAGCCCACAGAACCTTTTCCATCTTGCATCAGAATGCATGGTAGAGTCTCTCATCCTCTCTAATGGTCTGTTTTGTCGTAAGTGTTATTTGAGAGGCAGATTCAGGTTGTAGCAGCTTTTCACCTGTGTCTCTACAGCTGAGTGGGACTTTTTTCCTTCCCCCCTCTCTGGGGGGATGATATTGGGAGGTTTGTTGCTTTGCGATTATTTTGAAATGTATGAAATAGAGGAGAAACCGACATCCTCCCAAGCATCTTGTAAGTTAATTTTTGTTAGCTGACCAGGTTTCGCACTGACAACATCGATCAGAAAAGGAGCAGGAAGTAGGTTATTAATGTATGCACGGAGTCACCTCTTCCCCACTTTTAGCATATAGCATTTACAGCACAGGTGGTAAGGCATGAGACACAAAGATTTGGTATCAGATATGACTTTGGAGCTCTCACACCTAAAACATGTGCCTTCAGACCCTACTACTCTGTTGCTTGTAGTGGTGTCAGCAGAACAGCAAGTGTTTGGACCCCTGATGTTAGTACTCATAGCATGGCCTGATCCAATGGAATATATTAGTTGGTTGGTTATCCCTAGTAGTCTATTGGGCATTAGAGGAATCTGTATATTGGTAGATTTGTGTAGTTGATACAAACTGAAAAAAAAAGTTTACAGGTGCATGTTACAATACACTCAATTAAAAGCATGTCCATTTAGTGTGTACCATTTTTTTTTAGATCAATGTTTCTTGATAGGGATTTTTATTTTTAATCCCAAGTGTGTTATTTTCAATTTGACAGAGTTAACAAAGGTTGTATGATTAAATCTTTCCCTTATAGTATGGAAAATCCCTGCCAGATGAGATGAATGCCCTTGCACACATTTTGTACCTCTCTGGATAACTCTGAACTTAATCCACTCCTTGTTAGAGCAGGTGAGAAGTTCCAGGAGCTGGCTGCCACAGAGAAGAGAGATAACAGAATCACAGCGTAGGGGGTGGACATCAGAATTGCCATGTATTTATTTGTCTGTTGTATGTTTTCCTATATGTTTCCAAACTTTCCTGTACCATTTCTTTTTCCTGTATTTCTTTTCTTTTCAATATCAGCTTATTCTGCCATGTGCCGACAGCCCTCTGCTGCCACAGCTTATTTCACTGTAAGCTGAAGGTGCTCCGTGTCTCCAAGGTGGTGCTTGGCACCTTGTGGTTGGATTTGTATATTGCTTACATTGGTTGCCTCTTTCCTTTCCTACAGTGTCTGTAGCTGACAAAGGGAATACTGTCATTGTCACTTCCCTGTTTCTTCTCTTTAAGCTTTTTGTATATTTGCAGAATATCAATTGCACTGTAATGTGCACCTTGGTGCCAGGATTTAATACTTTTGTTTGCTGCAGTTTTTTAACACTGCCTTTCTCGGGGGTTCTACTGACGTGGTTATGAATGCAAAGTAGTTTACCACTAGTAATTGATTGTTCTGAATTAGAATGTCAAGCTCCAATACGTGAAATCATATGTAGATTCCACACTTCTGGGGATGTTTCAATCTATTTTATTCCATGCATTGCTGTTCCTTCGAAGTCAACATAGTTTTTCTTCAGAAAGAAAAATTTTACTTATTCTCAAATTTAATTATAATTTATTGTGGTATGGTTTTGTGGACTGTCTTTGAAAAAAAGGAAAGCTCACCACCCTTTTCTTACTTTGCAACAGCATTTGCTGTACACATCAATAACTTTGCTGCACAAACAATGCCAGACAATGACAATAATAATAAAGTATCTTGGATTTCTAAAGTATAAGAGAAGACTGTTGATGATTTGATGGCAGTCAGGTGATTTTATCTGGAAGTCAGTGATAGATGTGTAGAGACTTTTGTGAATGAGAGCTACAGTACTATAGATGGGGAAGTGGAGTCACAGAGAGGTTAAATGTTTGTGCTTTTTACATGGTGACATGACCCTTCATGGTGGTGGCTGGTGAGAGATAGCATAGAAATGCTGCCAGCAGGAATGCCCTTCCCAGTGCAGGGCTGTAACTGATTGGAAACTGATTGCACTGCACAGGTGATAGGACTTTCTACTCGGCTATTTGGGATTTTAAGGTTGTAGGTTGCTTAGTGTTTGCCTCTTAAGGAATGTAATGCTCTTTTTGTTGTTTTCAGCTTACAGACAGTGGGCTGCATGCCACCTCCCGTGTCTTCTGCTGTAATTTTAACCAAAGCTGTTGGTGGGAATGAGGTGAGTTTGTATTTTGGCTTTTTTAAACAGGTATTCAAACAAGTATTTATTTATGATGAACTCAAGTGGGAAAGCAGAGACAGAAACGTGATGCTGTTGTGGTTTGTAAAGCATTCTGGAATTAGGACTTGGGTGTTGTCTTGGTGTCGAACAAGGAAAACAGTGATATGTTATGTGCTGGCATTGGTGAAACTGAAAGAAACTCACTTTTCTGAGGTGATACAAGAGTTTCTGATAGAAATTAGTGTTGGGAGATTTCTGGTGGTTGCTGCACTGTAAGTCCTAACCCTATAATGTTCCTGTGCTGTATTGTAGTTATTGTGTAAACGAATGGATTTGTGGTGAAGTCATGCCCTTGCAGAGATTCTTTTGATGTGTTCAGTATTAAGAAGTCCTGTAGTAGGAAGGTCTCAGGCTTGCAGCTGCAAATGTAGGAAGTGATATGGCAATACAAACATGGATTCAAATCTTATATTGTTATTTGAGACGGCACTAAGTGAAAATTCAGGGAACATGGAGTTCTCTGACAGTGATGAAATGCAAAGTTCTCAACAGAGAGGAAATTCTGGAATAGAAGTTGTTGGTGTAAACTCAGTTTAGACATGATAAATTTCTACTTTAAAATGGTATATTTTGGGATAATTTCAGACTCTATCTGCAAATCACTTGCTGTTTTTAGGGAGGCCTGGTAAATGGCATTTAGGAAATTAATCCAGCTGTGCTAATTAATGAGCTTGTTTCCTTTAGATTAGCTTCCTCATGGCTGCTGAAGCTAGAAGAGACCTGGTAGGTGAAGAAAGGAGAGAATTAACATTGACAGATGGGATTTACACCTGGGGCTGTTGGATGCTATTCTCAAGGGTTAAAGGCAAATCTTAAATCAGCCATAGAACTCCTGTGTGAGGTTGGGTGGTTCACTTCAACCACATGTTTTAAATATGGCCATTAGTTGTGAACTTCTCATTTTCTGAGTTCAGGCTCTTGGGACCGATTAATGTCAGCTTTGAAAACACATGATAGCGCTGAAAGAGATTGAAGTTGTACTTTGTACTGACAAAGTGCTGTTTAATTGCTTTATCCTCTGAAGAGAGACCCAAAGCATTTCAAGTCAACCATCTCTAATTATGGGCAATCCTGATGCACATCACTGTCTGCCAGCTTGCAACCTCGAAAAAAGAACCATAAAATTGTCTGATTGAGGTGCTGGGGAATAGTTACTATACAGAAATAATTCAAGTACCTAATAGTGATCAACAGAGAAATGAGAGGTTTTCCAGTTATGATTCTACATGTAGATGCTGTAAATTACAGCAAGATACCACAGAGTGAACAGTGAGGATTAAATGAGGTATTGAGTGAGTGCTCATTCAGCACTATTGGAACAGGGCAAAGATCCTCTGGAAAAAACTACAGTAAGATAGGTTAGTTGAAAGCAATATAATACAATGTGTAGGAGGGGAGAGAGGTACTTTAGTTTCTTGACCATTAGAATCCACCTTTTTATGGTAGTGTCCTTCAGGGGTGGTGAGGGTGTGCATTTCATACCAGCTGAAAAATGGCTGCTTGCTATTACATGATTTTATAAATCACTGACAAGGTAAGCTTTAAACTCTGATTCTTCTGTGCCAAACTGGTGTTGGAAGAATGTAAAAATGCATACCTGGTAGTGAGTTTTACAGATACCTGCTGACAGCAGAGAGGGTGAATCTAGAATTTTGTTCTTGGGAGCTGAGGGTTCTCAGTCAGGCTCAGAGAGTCTGTAAAGGAAAAACTCACTTTAAACAGCTCAGTGTAGACAAAGCGTGTGGCAAAGTTATTGCCAAACTTGAGCACCTTTCCAGTGCAAGCATATTTTTGGAATTTGATGTTTCTTTATTGTTCAGACTAATTCTTCTTTTGAAGATCAGCAGTCTTGTATCTGTCCTTGCCAAACTTCACCTGAGCTGTTACTGATGTATTTCTTTTTCTGATATAAGCAGAACACTGCATTTTTTCCCATTTCAGTTTGAATCCATTCTGATATATGAGGAATTTAAACCTGAGAGTCAGCTGGAAATACAAATGGTTATGCAGTGAGAGCATTTGTTCATAATAATGCTTCTTAAACTGCTTTTTGCCTCAACGTGTGTGTATCCCTTACCTAGAGAAATTGATTTGTGTGAGGATGTATCTACACTGCATAATGTAATATGAAGATAAATGAGCTTGCTCAGAAGAATATAGCAAGGAAGCTCCATGTGAACTAATTAGTCTGAGAAGTGCCCTGCTGCTGTAGAGTACAATAACTGCTCTGAAGACCTCTTGGAATGTCTTGAAACACAGCACTTGAGAGCTGTGGTGGTTGCCAGTGTTATGACAGTGTAGAGTAGTTTAGGTTGCTTTGTCTAAGTAGAAGTGGCTGTTAATTGTCAGTTTGGACCTGGGTTATCCTCAAAGAAGTATCAGGCCCTGTGTCATGGGTAGAAGTAGTACATCTGGGGCTGGGCGAAGATGGTCTCTGTGTTTAGCTCTGTCATCAACCTTTTGGGTAAAACAGAGTGAGTTATTGTGTCTCTGGGGTTGACTGTGATGCATAATAGCACATTTGTATGAAAGTGTTTGAAGATCAGTGCTGAAAAAATCTGACGTGAGATCTATATTTTATTGGCCTGGGATGGGGTAATTAGGTATTTGGTCAAGTGCTTAGAAAGTGACCTACATCATTAGAGGCTACTCGAGTGGTGGATTTTGCTGCATATTAATTGGAAAATTTGGTTGTGAGATAATAAAAGGGAGACTTTCTTACTTCTCCCTGTTTCTCTTTCACCCTGATTTTCCATCATTGCTCCTGTGATCTTTTCCTATGTTACTTTCATTAACCCTGCAAGCAACTTTCTAAACCAGCCTATTCCTAGCTTTTCTGACAAACACACTTAGTTCATTAGCAAAGCCAGTTTCAAGCACTGAATGTTAGTTAGATACATGTTAAGCCCTACATGAACAAAAAGAAAGGGTTCATGTGTTGACTGGTGAAAAATGAGGAGGGATCACCATAAGAATCAAAATCTAATTTTTATTTTGTTGATATTTTCTCAATTACTTAGGTGTTTCTATCAATCAGCCTCATATTTTGTGTAGAGGACAGTCTGTGAAGCTAAAAAATTGGAATGAAAACCAGAAGGTCTCACATTTGTTCTTTGCTCTTGTACTGTAAAGGGTCAGGATTTTAATGACAAAGCACTGAAGGCTTTGTTGTGTCATTTTGTTTTTCAGCAAGTCTTGTAGTTTTTTTGGTGAAATTATAAAAACAATTTCTTTAAATGTCTGCAATAGAGACAAATAAATATGTCATCATTTCAAAGACAAACCTATTAAAAGCTCAGAGATACTCAGACAGAAGTGCTGTTGAGATGCCAGATATTACTACAAAGTATTCAGACAGCAAATGTCATACTCTCCTTAAGAATCAAAGTAATGAAGAAAAGAGATTGAAAATTAGATCTATAAGTCTATTATCAGTTTGGGAGAAAAAGCAATTTGTGATGACTTTTATGGCAGCTTAATGACATACTTTTGAAAAGTGTAACATAACAGGCAGGAGCAGTGATGGAATTGTACAGATAAATCGTTGCAGACAGCTCATTTTGTTGGGGAATACTTTGGCTGTTTTGCTATCTCATACACCACACAACCACTGAGGGGTTTTTTGTTATTGTTCAGTTGAGCTATGGTTTGTACAAATCCTCTTAATCAATGTGATGCTTTATTTTTTTTGCAACTCTAATGTGGCTCTGCTATGCCCTTTTGTAAAACAAGGTGCTGCATATGCAAGACAAATTGGCTACAGTGAAGAAAGCCAGAAAGGTGCTCATGAAATGAGGTATAAAGTAAAGAAGTAGTTCTGTTATTGATTTTTTGCTTTATTTTTTGAAGCAGATGTAGAACATAGGACTGGGTACAAATTTGCAAGGTCCACAGCTAGCCTTTCTGGGAAAGAATTAAGGGAGAGCAGCAGCATTTACCCAACAAATTATATACAATAGTTTTAAATGGTATTTTGAAAAACATAACACATGAATAGTTTCTGAGAAATGAAGGCTGGAAAATTCCTTTGTTTGTCTCTGTGTTTTGGGGGTTTTTTAGTAGAAATAAAGAAAAAGTGAACTCTAACACTACTGTAAAGCCACAGGAAAGATATTGATTTCTCTAAAAATACCTGAAGTTCTTTGAACTCCATATACATGTACATTAACCTTTTAGAAAACAAAATAAAATGAACAAAAAGAAGTACAAGCTCTAATGGTTTGTGATTCATACACTGACTGATGCACCAGTGTACCATGAGTGTTTATCCTTGGAAGGTAACACATGAACATTATGAAACAAAATGGTTTAAGATCTTCAAATAAACTAAATGTGTCATGATGTTTGGTTGTCTTCTATAATACAGTTTTTCCTCTCTAAATATAAGTCAGTAGTGTTGTCTAAAATTTGATTTCCAGATTACACTTAAAATATTAATGTGTCCAGTGTTTGTTTATGAAAGGATAAGTAATTTAATTCTATTGTTTTAAAATGTGATACTGTAAAAGGAAAAGAAGTATCATGGTTCTTTTTTCCTTTCTTAAGTAGTAAATTTTGTCTGCCTACACAGATTAAACAATTCTAAATGAAAATTAAATAATTCTACTATTAGATACTACACTGAATTCACTTGGAAATGTATGAGTGGTGGACAAATTTAGCTAGATGTCTGTACTTCACATGTGCAAATATAAAGAACTAACTGTGGCAGCATAAGCTTTGTATGTACATAGGAGCTGTTGTGTTGTTAAACTCACCCAGTCTATTCTAGCATTGCAGTCTAATTTTTTATGTATCCTAAGAGTTTACTCTTCTTTTATCGTTGCTGTGCTTTGAGCAGATGGTTTTTATTGAACTATTTATTGATACTTAGGGTTTTTTCCTTCCCTGAGTGGTGAGTGCATTTTATATCCATCAATGCATAGGAGGAGCCCAAATTATTACTTAGAATATGAATTTCATCATCGTAATGTGTCCCAGTCACGTAGCTCCATTAGCTATCTCTAGAGTTCCTCATATCTTCTCAAGTCTTCTATAACCCAAAGCCATTGGAAGTCCTTGGGGTTTCTCCCTCTCTCACTGATCTCCTTTTGTTTATCAATAGTAGTTGTAATGCAAACCCACTAGTCAAACCGTTGAGAGGGAGGGGGATTTTCAAAGACATACAGCTCTGCTCTTAATTCAGCGGAGCAAATCCAGGCTAACTGAGGTATGTGAAATCCCCAGTCAAGCATTTCAACTCCAAGCTCTTTACTTTGTATGAAGTTTCAGATTCTCCAGTACCTTTGAAAAGCAGCTGATTTACCAATCCAAAGTGTCAGTTGTTGAGTTAGATTTGGAATAAGGTTTCGTTTTGGCTCTGGGTGCCATTACTTCTAACTGAGGGTCTTTCATATGGCTCATAAGGTGTCCAGTGGAAAAAGTCCTGGGAATACAGGAGTAGGGAAGTGCAAGGCTCTTAAAGTTGCGCTGTTAAGATGTATAAAACAGAACTTGCAGTCCTGTGCATGTTCAGCCTTCCCTTGTTGCAGTTCTACCATAATCTAGAGCGCTGTAAAATAGTCTGCTTAAATTGCACTAAACTGGCCTGTGGCTGGAAGCTACCTGGAATCATCACAGCCTTGTGTTTTTACAGTTGTGTTTGCACAACTGTCCTAGATCTGATTTTGTAAGAGTGCTTTTAGAGGCTTTGCTGTTGCTGTTCTGCAGTGCTTGGCTGGGAAGCCAGTTTTTTGTCGGCTATGGCACAGTCACTGACCCTGAAAGCTGTTTGTGGCATGAAGAAGCCAGGACAGAGGGAGAGTCTTGCTCTCACGCTTGACAAAAGCGGCCTTTTAAAGAAAGGTGGTTTTGAATTTGTCTTGGTCTGCAGGTTAATTCAGTGTGAAGTTACAATGTGCAAGAACTTCCTTTATTTAGCGGTGAGTGCTGTATGAAATGTATTGAGTATGCAAAACAAGCATTTTTAACTGAACAATTCAGAGATAGTTAGTTATATTACAGGATTTGCAAATAATGGGGGTCTGGTGCTCTAAAATTCAGGTTCTGTACTCTTTGCTGTTTAATTTTATGCCTGTTTGATGGAGAACAGGTATTTTGCTAGCAAGGAAAGTGTTACCTGCTCTCCCTAATTCAGCCTTTGAAGATAAAGGCTGTTTCCAAGGACAGTGAAAATTGGGAAGATTATTCAAAAACTTACAAGTGATTTGTTTTCAGTGGAGTGTTTTTTTTGCAGTCTGAATTCATTTGAGCACCTGCATTCACTGTGTGAGGGTGGTTTTCTGATGGAAGCCTTTCTTTTGGCAGAGTGGTGCGGTTGTTTTCTGGCACTGAAACCCAGGGACGTGCAGGGTTCTGGTTCCACTGTCCCTCCTCACCTGTTGCCTTACAGCCCACCGCAGATATATCAAAACTAAAGAAATCTATTGAGAGCAAAAAGTGCCATGTAGGAATTTCTTTGGTGGATTTAGTAATTTAGTCATTCAGAGCATTTCTGTTTGAGTTCTGAACACTGACTTTTAAAGGGATAATGTTACATTGTTTCCTCTTTCTTGATTTTACCCTTTCTGTGTTAAAGCTTCAGCGCATTTCACTCGGAAAAAATTTCATTCTATCCAAGCACTGTTTTAGCTGGCATGAATATTTTTGCTTAGTGGCTAATAAGAATATGTAGAAAACAAAGCAAATTGAACATTTCCATAATTTCTTTTCTTTAGCTGTCTTTTTGGGTGTGCAGTATTAAGTCCTGATTTGTGGAAATCCAAGCTGTAAAACATGAAGCAGGATTTTCAGTTAAGATTATTATTCTCTTTAAATTTCATTCCTTTTCAAGGAAATTAAATTTATTTTACTATTCTTTTTTCATCATTGTGATTTGGAAAGAATATTGTGAATGTTTTTGTCATCTAAATTGTTTGTCAATTTATTCAATATGTGTTAAGAAAATGTGTTTTGCATTCTATAAGGAAAACCTCATTTATGTGAAGACAGGACAAATTCCTAGGTGACTTTATATACAACTAAATAATCCAAATTTATTTAAAATTATTTCATAGAAGTTTGGATGTTTTAGAAGTGTTTTCCATTTGTACATTTCTGTTACACTGACTGTTAGTAAGAGCATGTATCAAAAAGTGTGGAGAGCAGTAGAGCAGCAAATTTTTACTAATTACAAAGCAGTTTTTAGGTTCCAATTTCTGGAAAATACTGATCCTATGATGAAGTCTGAAAAGAGCAAGCTGCTGATAAACTGTGTCTGGATGTGTTGAAGTAAAGCCATGTGTTTCCTGGGAGCCCTTTTTTTCAGACATGGAGACTCCATGCTCAGGGACTTTCCTGCGCAGCCAGGATTTTTGCACATGTTCCCTCATGAACATGTCCTTTCCTATTTGAAATCCAGTACTTTGCTGTCACTTCTAAATTAGCAGAGGGAGAGGAATAGCTGGTGCAGAAGCTTAAACTGTTGTACTTGCATGGGAAGCCCCTATGAGAAGATGGAAGTTTTGAGGGGCAGGACTGGTGAAGGAGTGCCCTGGAAGCGCAGCAGCCCCTGATAATTCATCTGTGCGATGGGGGAAAAGTTCTTTTGCTGTTAAACATAATCTTTGCCAACCCATCCAGTACCTCATGGTATATTACCCCTATACAAGCTGTATTTACAGGCTGTTTGCTTCTCTGGCACCTGGGGTCCCCTCACCAGCCTCAGCCTGACCTCCTCAGGTCTGTGCTGTCTACCTCCGCATCCTGCTCTGCCCCAGGCCCTCGGATGCATCCCCAGGGAGTTGGCACCAGGAGGAATTTTCCCCAAGATTCAGGGGAACAAAAAACTTGCTTTTAATTGAGGTGGTTACAGTAGGTCTGACTTCCTCTATTTGTTTTCAATACTAAAGACATGTTTAGTAAGACCTGCCTGAGCAAACAGAGAAGCTTTGCTTATCAGCAAAGATGTCAGCAGCCATATGCTAACCAGGTAGTCTAATGCAGTAATTCTGGTAATTATGTGGCACATGAGCTAAAGAGAGTATTAGTGGGCTTGAACTGAACTGTTTGAGCTGGTAAGTTGGGAGCAACAGTGTATTTCCTGAATTACTTTGCCAATTTATGTGTGTTACTTTAGTGGAATTTTGCAGCTCCCTGTTCTGGCAGATGTTGTGGATTATTGCAACAGGATTCCCAAAATGTTGAATTTCTAGTGTGTGGATGACTTTGCTTATCCAGACCTGTTTTTTTGTTATGGGTTTTAATGATCTAAATTCATTTTGTTTAATGGTATGGTTGCAAAATATCTGTAATGTATATGGGGATGTATACTTGAGGCGTGCTCTGAGTGCTCCCGCTCCATCCGCATATCCAAAACCTTTTAAAAGGAAATTTCAATGAACCCTGTGGGACAGAGTAAATTATTACATGTGGTGAACTCTTAAGTCATAGACCAAGGTCATGGCAGTGAGAGTGTATTTCAAAAAGGTTTATCTGTGCTTGGAAAGCAAATGAAATCTCTCATCATTAACTTTAGAATTACAGTTGTAAGAGGATTTTCACTGGAGGTGAAAGATCAAGTTCATGGCAGACATAATGGAGTCTGAAAAGTTATTTCTGAGACATAATACTGGGGCGTGAAACATTCACTGAGGTTTTCACATTATTGAGTTTGCAGCCTATAATCCGGATACTGAAGATCAGAATGGTAATAAACATTGCTACTGTTATGGCTTTATTTCAACCTTTGCAAAGGGGGAAATGTTTAAATTTAAATTATATTGTAAAGGCTTAAAAAAAAAAATCCTAGATTTTCAGGTGTGGCAGTCTCTGCCATTGCACACAGGCTACCTTAATAATAATCTCTCTATAGGAAGATAATTTAATAAACCTGAGTGATCTTAATGAATCCATCAAAGCATGTGTGCGTGCGTGTCCTTATTTGCTGATAGTTCACATAAATCAGAAAGAACAAGTGGTGAAGGGAAACGGGGCAGAAAAGCAGAAGTAGAGCTCAGGTTCTTAGCAACCCAGATTTTTATCCTGTCAGTGGAAATAGTTATTCATTTGTCTGTTTATTCAACACAGTGTTCTATTTTGCCCAACTTAGCATGTGTACACGCATTCCACTGGTACCAATGAGCAATAGAAACCTGCCCAAGAGCCTGAACTCTGTGCCTGCACCTTGGAACTGGTTTTGCAAATATCCCTGCCTGTAGCAGCAGTTACTTGCTTACAGAGTTTGTAGTGCTCAGGATGTCTGCTTACAGACGTGGTGAAATCTGCCAGTGATGTGCTGCATTTAAAAGATGAGCATTAAACAACCATCACCAAAAATGAATCTGTTTGTTCTTTTGCTGTCATGAAGGTGATTCCATTTACAGGAAAGTTTCAGCTGTTGCACTTCTATTCAGAATAGTCTGCTTAGTCCTCTTTTCATGCCATTTCACTTCTGGGTTAAAATTCAAGGTTTAGCTGTTTTGTTTTCCTAAATCCTTCTATCTCCTTAAGAAAAGGTATTTGTTCCTCGAGTTAAAACTGCAAATGACAAGCATGTAAATATTCTTGGCAAGTGTTATTTTAATCTCTTTGAAAATATTAGCTAATTCTACAGTAGTAAGATTTTGTACCTGGAACTACAGCAAGTCAGCTCTAAGAGTGGCTATCAAGTTGTGCTCTACTTGAGCAAAGTATTTTGTCTCAAAATGAATGTGTTTATTGGGAAACTTTCATATATTCAATGCTTACAAGATTACTCAAAAGTCCTATAAGAAGAGGAAGCATAAACTGGCTTGATAGGTTACCTGTAATTCAAGAAATGGCAGCATTAAAATTAGACATAAAATCTCAGTTCTGATCTATGCATGTGTTTTATGCTTCTGTTTCAAAATGATGTGGTCCTGCAATTTAGGAAATATATCCTACAACATTTTTTTCTGTACTGTTAATGTCATATATGTTATCTCAAAAGCACTTGCTGTACTTCCATTATCCAAATGGCCCGGAATATCAGTGTTGAGTGAGACTTTCTGTGTAGGTTATGTCCTCTAAGGTGTATATTTTAATAATTTAGTCAATGGCCTCTCTTATACCTTTTCTTCTCAACCAGCAGTGCCACCTCTTCTGTGCAGTTGTAAGGCATTTCTGTTTCTAAGCCTAGTCACAAATGTCGGTGACCTATTGATACTGGGACGTTTCTGCTGTTTGCAGCACTCATGCCAATGACTTCTGCATGGCTTGGTTCTCTGTAATTTAGGTTCTCAGGAACTCAGAACAATAGATGGTATTCGTAGGGATGAAATACACAGGAAGTTACACAGTATTGTTCAGTGCTGTCCTCTAATTCCCTCTGAGAGCAAGTCGCTGTGGGCCATCTCTGCTTCACAAGGGGTCTGCTGTCCTGACCCCCTGAGTATCAGATGCCTCTGTTGCTACATTTGGGCTTCCGAACCTTCCTGAAACTGGAGGTAGATAAAACTCAGAGTTACATCTCATCTTCTGGATAACAACAAAATACGTACCTTGTAACCTTGATTTCTTTGTTTTAGTTGATTCCGCAGCATTTTAATTAATTTTTCTTGAAATTTAGAGTACTCCATTAAATTAGCTCAGTTCTATAGGTAACAAGGTACACGTGTATACAAATTTAAAACACTAGCCTATGCAGTAGTTTTGTGTAACTTTGTTTTATGTAAATGTGAACCCCTGGAGCATAAGGATACTTTATAACTGAGGTACTTTGGGAGTCTGATGGCTGTGCTGCCTCTGTGATCAGGATTCGGATGTGCGCGTTTGTCTTTAGAATGTGTAAAACCTTCCTCATTGTCTTAGCAGCACAGTTGTGCTTACCACCCTCCCAGTTCTTGCCCTCTGTGATATTTTTTCATAATATAAATCCTTGTGCACATTGTGTGAGCATTCTGTCATATCTCGAAGTGATCAGACTGATTTTAATTTCTGTCCTCTTCCAAATCATCAGCCAGTGGCAGCATGCTGTTTGTCATATTTCCTACTAGTATAGAACCACAGTGTAAATCTGTAGTAGTCTTCTGTTTCCCTGACTGTCTGGTTTTAATTACCAGTCAGTGCTTCCAACTTGCAAGAGGATTTTACACTCAGACGACTGACTTGACATGCTAACTTATCCTACAGTATCTTGTGACATGGATGGCTCATTCAGCAACACTTCCAGCAGGCTGTGTTCATGGTTTCTTTATCAGCTTCTGCGTGTTTTTGTTTGGTTTATGAGTAGGGGGAGGCAAGAGTATCTTTTAATACTCTTATATTTTTTTGCAGCCTAAAGCAGATTTGCCGTACAAGCAAATTTTAAAGAGATTTCTTGTCTTTCAGGCTTCAATTTCCTTCCAAACTGTGTGATGCCAGGCCATGGAAAATTTCATTTTGTCAGGTTATTTCCTCCTGTGGAACATATTGTAATATGCTGAGAGTTTATTCTGAGCCATCTAATTTCTTAGATGTTTTTATAAAACTAGAAATAGTTGAATTGGGTTTTCCTTCTAATTAGCACATGCCAGCTGCTGCCAGCAAAAGAACACCTGTGCTGCTAGTGAAGGAACGTGTAAACTTGGACATGATGCTTCTCCATTATCCTAGTATAAATCCAATATTCTTCTGTTGAACTCAGAGCAATGGGCTGGATCAGTGTAGGTGAGAGTCACAAAGGAAAATTGGATCTGTGTGATTTCTAGTAGGTGGATTCCAGAGGTAATAATTGCTGTGCAGTGTTGTCCTTACGCAAAAGTGTGCAGCTGACATAAATGCCAAGTAGATGCGTAAATAAGCAGAGCACTGCATTTTTGTCCACTGTATTCTCATGTTAAATACTGTCTTTTTGAAAATACAGTCTTTATTTAAAATAACTGAAACTCCCTGTAATTTTAAAATAGAGGAGTAAAAACAAGCGTCAGTATTGTTCATGCTGAAAATGCTTCTAAAGATGGAGTTCTATTTCTGGGCTAAGTTTATGTCATTATCTTGAAGTTAGAGTAACTGTACTTATCTCTAGGAAGTGTGTTCCTCAGGAAACATCACTAAGCTTTCCCTCTGCTATCTCCTTATGCAGGTATTAGAGGACTGTAAAGTAATTTTATTAGCTGACAAACTGCGTAATTACAAGATAAGAAGCAGAGCTTTGCCCAGTGGAGGAAATGTGTAGTTCTATCTGCATTCAGAAGCCTATTCCCTCTAGCTTTCATAGGAGGCAAAGGCAGCCTCCAAAACCCGGGAGAATTGAATCAAAGTGGTTTATGGATGTTTCCTCCTGGGTTTGTTCATACAGACAGAAATGAAACACAGAAATAAAATACTAAACCACGAAAAAGTGCACAGTATACACGTAGTCAGCAGTGAACTATAGAGCTATGCTGTTAAATGCCCTGGATTGGGAAAGAGGAGAGAACATATGCCAGTTGTATAGACAGCCTTTCAAATATATAGGTTGAATCCTAGTTAGGATTTGGTACTTGGGGGCAGGGGGATTAATTGTTTTGCAGTGAGATCAGTGCTTGAACTTTATGCTATTTAAAATATTACTCATTAAACCTTTTTTTGGTGTAGACTAACTAGATTCTTGGAGGAGTTCTTGTTTATGGTGGTATTACTAATGTCCAGAATGGCTTTTCTTCTCTCTGTTCCACTGTAATGACAGAGAAATGGGAGATTCCATTCCATTTCCAAATTAGGAGAAGTGTTAACATGGATTTTGTAGGAAGACAATCCTTTTTTCTCTCTAGTTTTCATATTTGACTTGCTTTTGTATGGATGTCTTGGCATTCCTGTCATGCTACAGTGCTTTCTGCTTGCAGCTGTGGAGCTTTTGGAGAAGGGCTGTGGGGAGCTTTATTCACTATTAGAAAACCTCACTGAAGAGCTGTAATTTCATAACAGATAGTGCCAGGCAGCATTAACTACTGATGTTTGGATACCCCCAGAACATAAATCAATACTTAGAGTAAACAGAGGAGTATTTATGTTCTGGAGCATTTGCTCATTTGCTGTTGGAGTCCTGGTGATGGCATATGGCCTTGCAAATCAGGCTGTAGTACCTGTGTCTAAGCTGTAACTGCAGTATTTAACAAAATCTGGGAAAAAAAGTGCCTTTAGGCACTGTGAGAAATGTTCATTAAAACATGTATATAGTTTGAATTTTACTGTATATGATATAAAGAATTCATGTGAGATTTCTTTGCTTTTTGACTGTCTTTTTTTGAGTGTTTTTGTGAAGTAGATAATATGGTTTTTTGTGGAGTTCTGTTTATTGTTGATTTAAAAGGAGTAGAGAGAAAGTCAACTGTGTGGGATGCACCATTCGAATTCTATGGCTGGTGAAGACAGAAGGTATTAGGCATCTGCAGTACATAAAATACCAAAATTAAAATTGTGCCTAATTTGCACTTCATTTTTTTGTTACTTGTGTTGATGCCAACTCACCAATAAAGTCACATGCTTTTTAAAAACACCTTGGTTTGACCTCTTCTGCATTACAGCACTTTTCTTGTTACACTGCAGCCTGGATTGTTCTGCAGTAGTAAATGTGTTGATAAGTCCAATACAAGTTTTTACTGTGATGGTATGGAATATTTTATTACTTTTTCTTGTTTCTGTTGTGTGAAACATTATAGCTACTTGGAAGATACAGCAGTCACAGAAGTCATCAATTAAACTCTAACAGGCTGATATCAGAGCAAAGCTTTTAAGACAAGCATTTGTTCAGCATGTGTCACAGAGAGAGCATAAAAACCAGTTTATGTCATCCTGGTGCTGCCAGTATTTTAAAATGTGATTATTTGGACTAATCCACATTCTACACTCTGACAACATACCATACAAGCAGAGGGGAATTTGCTTAGTTCATATTCAGAAAGAAATAGCTTAGCATCATTCTGAGTATCTCACAAGTACACTGAATTTTTCAGGAGTTAATTTACTGTTAGTATGATGCAGCTAAAGACAGTGGTGCACAGGTTCTTTTCTTTTTGGTTCAACTGTTACAGTGCATTAGGAAACTGCTTAAAAACTTTGGGGTAACTTTTTAGTGTTTTTGTCCCACTGGGAATAGAATGTTGTGGCTGGAAGAAAGCAGGATAGCTGTGGTGTGAGGAATGAGGAAATAAAGAGAGTAGGATGCTCTGTAACAGCAGGATCACCATTAAAAAGCACGAGACTTTCAAACTGCTTCTGTCTGTAGCACTTGATAAAGGTTTTCTTTGGGAGCTGGTGTGATATGACAGATTATTCTGAGGTTTTTTCATAGCGTTGTTCTGAGCACTTTGAAAATATACTGAAATGAGGCAAAATTAAGTCATATGGGCCTGCCTAGAGAAAAGCATTAGAATCTGACTTTGTGTCTGTTCTTCTTAGCTTACTCTTTCCAGTAGAAGGGGAAAAAAAGGTCTGGTGGCTGATTTCAAACAAAAGGATGCCCACACAGAAGTGAATTCTTGCTGTTATGTGCCATCCCTGGATTTTAAAAGCGATGCTTATTGGAATTACGTGGCTCAGATAATGTTCGTCGTTATGAGCATGTTTATTCACTCTCAGAAAAACACATGTGAGGTTTCTGTTTATTCCAAGTGTAAGTGCTCTGCTTCCTTGTGTTGCTGAGTGCAGGCAGTAAGTGAGCCCTGGGAACACCTGGGATGTAGGAGCTCTGCTGTAGGAATAGCAAAGAGCTCTCTGCAGGATCCCTGCAACAGCTCTTGTCCAGCTGCCAGTGGCACATCTGATGTGACCTACAGCTTTTGAGCAAGGTGGGAGTCTGGACTAGAGGTTGTGGCAAAACCCAGATAACCTCTGATGGTGAGAGAGCCTGGCCTTGGACTTAAACCTTCCATTGTCCATGTTCACTTCTCATTTGACCCCCATGGGCTCTGTGCATCGTGAGCTGCTGAGTGTTCTAAGCCCAGAGCAGCCAGTCAGGCACACAGCTGGATCTGCTGCAGTTGTCAGAGGGTCATTCTTCAGGGATAACACTGCTGGCAGCTAAAACCTACGAATGACTCAAAAATAGTGTGTTTGAGGTGTTGGAGTATTTTTTAATAGGCTTTGAAAAACATAGTTTGATGATGCAGCATGTCTTGATCTTTCAATAAAATCTTCATTAAATCCACCCACAGCTTAAAGGACTTTTTTTTTTTTTAAATTCTGTTTGCCTTTGTCACATGTTCTTGTTTGGATTACCATTCATTAGCCTCTCCAAAGAGATTAACAGTTCCTTAAAACAGGATCATGTGCATTCTGGTGTTCTGTGTGAAAGCAGTGCTGGAGAGCTGAGATGCCCCGGGATCCCTATAGAAATTTGCAGACAATTTTGATACTCTAGTCCACTCAAAAAAATCTGCTGATACCGTAATGTTTTTTCCCTTGCCAGGACCCTCCTTGCCTGGTGTCATTTCTTGAGCTCTCCTGGGATGAGATTAGTCTAAAACAACAAAGTAGCCAGATGTCTGGTTCTGAGAGAGTCCCAGAGGCCAGGGTATGGTAGGCAACAGCAATCGCTGGGGGCTGAAGATCAAAGATACCTGAGAATTACTTATGGGCACATACTATGTGTCATTCCCATTATTAACAGTCTGAGAAAATTTGTATCCCTAATTAACCCTTTTGTTGGTTAAATTTTCTTGCCAGTACAGTCCTGTCTGTAAGAACTATTTGTTCTTTTTGATACCATTGCATGTTAGTTAAAAAAAAAATACTAAAAAAAGTAAATTAAATACTCTCAGAATAGCAAATTTATGTAACTCATTCAGATGTTTTTTATCTTGATGATCTGTAAATGTTAGAAGTGAGCATGATTTCTCTTTGTTTACCGTGCCATTCTTTGAGCTGGTGTCATTCCTATCCAGAACTGTGTCAATAATGATAGTTAACTTGTCAGGGTGGTGATTTTAGTTTATTGCTTCCTAATAATCTAAAATGAATTAGTATCTAAGTCTGGGGATGGGATGTCTGCATGTCATTACTCTCCCCCTTATTGGTATTTCTAATTAAATGGTAATTAATACTTATAGTGATCAACACTTGTTTGTATTATGCATTCTGAAATATCAAACTGAAACTTAGTGTTGACTCTGAATTCTTGTAGTACTTTAGGAATGAGTGGCTCCTAGAGAGAGAGAAAAAAGAGGAAAACCTGATTGTGGCCTTCTGCGCTTCTTTTTTTTCTCCTGAGGTGAAAATAGGAAAGTTGTGGGTTGAATATCTATTTTACTAAGTAATAACGTTCTCTGTTGTTGTACAATTGAAGACTGAACAATTTTTCCTGACTTTTAAATAATAATGTATAGTTATCAGGGATACCTGTTGTTTTTTCTGATCACTACAATTTCACCATCTTTAACATTATACAATATTATGTGTGGCAAATACTGTATGTGCATGTTTGGTTTCTGGTCACGCTAAGTTTGTGTGTGGTTTAATGTCTATATTGCAGGTGTTTAAGAATTCTAACAGGCATTTTGAAGTGAGCAGTAAGTGAAGAAAAGATCCCTGGAGTGCTTTAAAGGGTTGAATTGATTTGTCTGTTTCAGTCTTGACAGTCTCACTTCATTTTATTTGAGCAAAAACCCCAAAAGCTGACCTTCCTGAAAGTCTGCTGTGTTTTTTTTATACTGTCGCTTATGTCAAAGGTGGTGTGACAAGATGCTGTGTGCATCTTCCAACACAGCCATGGCTGCTGCTCCATTGTTCCCATTCCTGTTCCACTGCACACCCAAGCTTTGTTTAAAATAAATCACCATCTAAAGAAACGTGAGGGAAAAGCTTTCTCATGAACCAGGGTTAATTAACCTATAGCTACCAGCAGGTACAGCCTATCCATTGTCTGAAAATTTTAGTGAGGTTTATAATATGAATAGGATGGAGACAGGAACGGTGCATCTCAGAGGTGCAGGGGAAGGGGCAGCTGCACAGCAGTGGTTTCCAGGCAGTAGCTGTTTTCATAAGGATGGTGGCACCCTGGATTTTGGATCATTTGTTGCCTTCATGTGGCACAATCTTGGCACAAGCACTATGCTTGGCAGCTGCCTGCTGCTCAAAAGAGTCTGTCTGGCTATCCTAACATAAAGAAACTTGGTCTTCATAACATTTCAATTCTGTTTTGCACAACCCGTGTGGGTTGCTTTTTTCTTACTTTTCTTTCTCTGTTGTTCCTTTGGGAGGTGTTGCAGCAGTTTTGTTTGTCTGCACTGCTCTGTTGAAGGTTACAGTCAGAACTGGGATAGGTAAAATCCGGGTGTCCATGAAGTTGTGTCTGCAAAGGCCGGTCAGTATGACTTCCCTTTGAGTTACCTCACACAGGCCAGCAGGGTGCTTCCCAGGAAGGTGTGGAATCCCCAGCTGAGGTTTGGGGGAGAGCCCTACTAGATGGATTTGCAGCCTATCTGAAACCGAATTCCTTTCACTTCATTCTCTTTTGTTATCTACCTAGAGCTCATGAAAGCCATTCCACTACTGCTGCCAGGCAAGAATGTGACACAGTCAGCAAATACTAGATGAGTTTATAGAAGTAGAGGCACAGCCATCTCCCTGTGTTTTCAGGCTGGTAAAATTCATATATTGTGATCACTAGTGCTGCCTCACTAGTTTAAGTAAAAAGATGACTGGATCTGAGGTGATTCCAATGCACTGTAGGAGCAGGGAAAAGCACTGCAGAACTACTTCTCCCTCATATGCTAGCAACTTCTTATGCTGAGAGATGAAGTTATGAGATGCTAGTTTTTATTGAACAAGTACTTGGAGTTTGGAACTGGTGAAATTACTGATATCTTCTGCAAGTAGATTGTCCCCTGATTTCTTGTTCATGTGGCACATTTCTGTACCATGTAATGTCATAAGGACCTGTAAAGCAGTTCTTTATTTGGATTTACAGAAAACTGGCTTTAGAGCAATGCAGGTCCTAGAGTGGACTCAGAAATAGGTGTAAATACCTTATACAAATGTACTGGATTTGTGTGGCAAAGCCAGGGTACTACAGGGTGCAGTCTGTGAGAAGCTGCAAGAAGTATCTCCTGCATCTGACAGAGCCAATGCTAGCTGGCTCCAAGATGAAGCAGCCACTGGTCAAGGCCTATCAGCAGATGCTGGTTGTGCCTCTGGGATAGCATAGTAAAGAAAGGCAGAAGTCTGTGCACAGCAGCAGCCAGGAGAGAGGAGTGACAATACATGAGAGGAGCAGCCCTGCGGACACCCAGGCCAGTGAAGAAGGAAGGGCAGGAGGTGCTCCAGGTGCCAGAGCTGGGGATTCCCCTGCAGCCCATGGTGCAGCCCAAAGTGAAGCAGCTGCACCCCTGCAGCCCATGGAGGTCCATGGCCATGGAGGGATCCACCTGCAGCCCATGGAGAACCGCACACTAGAGCAGATGAATGCCTGAAGGAGGATGTGACTCCGGGGCAAGCCTGCATTGGAGCAGGCTCCTTGGCAAGACTTTCAGATCCATGGAGGGAGGAGCCCATGCTGGCAGGACTTGTGGTCCTGTGGGGGACCCATCCTGGAGCAGCCTGCCCCTGAAGGACTGCACCCATGGAAAAGGACCCACACTGTAGCAGTTTGTGAAGATCTGCAGCCTGTGAGAAGGGCTCATGTTGGATACCCCATGCCAGAGCAGGCAAAGAGTGTGAGGAGGCAGAGGCAGTCTGTGATGGACTGACCATAAGCCCTGTTTCTCATCACCCTGCACCTCTGGTGGGGCGGAGGTAGAGAATTTGGGAGTAAAGTTAAGCCTGGAAAAAAAGGAGGGGTGAGGGGAAGGTGGTTTTAAGATTTGATTTTATTTCTTGTTATCCTGCTCTGATTTGATAGGGGAAAAAATTATTTCTTACCAAAGTCAGGTCTCTTTTGCCTGTGACAGTAAATGGGCAGGTGATCTCCCCCTGTCCTGGTATCAGTCCACCAGTTATAGTTTCCTCTCCCCTGTCCTGCTGAAGAGGGGAGTGATAAAGTGGCTTTGGTAAGACCCTGGCATCCAGCCAAGGTCAACCCACCACAACAAGCTGAATAAATCTGAGTACATTAAGGTGTTACGTTGCATATTCATGACTACTGCTTCATTCTGGGTGCTTCTATTACCAGAGAGTCTATGAATTGGAAATAACTTTTGTGGAGGAAAAAACATAGGAAGTAAAGACACAGCCCTCTAAAAATCTGTGGGAACAGTGTTCTCTGGTTAGGGCTGTTAGGTGTCTAGGGATGACCGGGGTGCCCTGCTGGCACAGCTGTGTAGGGGTGAAAACAGTTGTGTCACTAATGTGCTCCTGTGTGGTATTTAAGAATAAAGCCATGGGAACTTTTTAAAGAGGAAGGGCTCTAGAAGCAGTCAGCAAGAGTGAGTGTTGTAAAAGAAAAGAAAATTAGGGTTGAATTGAAGGGCAAATTATGCAGAAAATTAAAATGCAACATCTGCATGGACCTAGTAGTTTGTTACTTCAAGGGAATTTGTAGGTCTTTTATAGTTATGTCATCAAATAAAATGTATCTGCATATATTTTGCTCCATACTGCAATTTTACTATTTACTGCTTTAAACAGCCCATGATGATCCAAGCTGTATGAGAAATTTAAGCCATAGCTTCCCTTTTTACTTACCTGAGCTGTTACGACCTTGGGTTGTGTAAAACCAAATAACAAATCTCATATTGATGTAATTGAGGCAGGGGCATGGTCTAAAGATGGTGTAATGAGATAAATTGGAAAAATCTTTGTTTCCATTCACAAGTTTATTTCCAGTCTCATGTTCCATTCACAGCACTGGAATTCATGGGAAAAATGAGGAATGTAACTAACATGGCAACTTTTTGAAAGGTGTCTGCACATGGCAATGTGAGTTATGACAAGCAAAAGCTGCTTGGTGATTTGATTATAATCAAATTCTTGGCAGAGAATTCTTGCTGTAGAATATCTGATTTTCCAACATGTCAAGAACAACTTGCTGTTACTTTAGTTTGTGGAGCTTTTGATTTCTAATGTGGGGAAGAAAGGAAATGAATTAGAACAAACTCCAGAAAGCTATGAGTGTTCTTATGATCTCTTGTGATTAAAAACGTCAGCTCCTTTTCCTGGTTTTTGAATGAGCAGAGTCATGTATGTTTAGAGGTGCTGAAGGAGAAAAGCTTCAGTGAATTTTCCAAGTGCTATTCAGTTTTATGCCAGCAATGATGGGAATTGGCTTGTGTGGCAGAAGAGATGATGGAAGGATCAGAAGCTGCTTGACAAAGCCCTTCCGCTCTAAATTGCAGATCCTAAAAATCTAAATCAAGTCATAGTAATATATGAGCTTGTGGCTGTATAAGAAGTCTCTTGGCTATATAAAGTACTTAGCAAACCCCTGGGTTATCCTGGTGTTTTATTGGTGACCCTATGACCCAGCATAAATTCAAGGCAAAGGGCTGTTTTAACTGTGCCCCCTTCCCAGCTCAGAGGGGCGTGCTGCTAACAAGTTATGGCTGGGATGGCAGAAAGGAACATCTGTGGTGGGAAAATTAATTGCTTGTAAGCAAATGTTTTTAAAATGTGACATGGTTTTCATAATGTATACTTTTTGTTAGTGTTATATATCAGAGGAATCATAGTAGGCAGAGCTTGCCTAAGGATTGCTTTCTAAAATATTTAAATTACATAGCTAATGTTGTTTTCTGTGGTCTTTCTCTGACAGGCCATTGTGACATGGATTACTATTACACTTCTTTGTACTGATAATATAACAACTGAGCATTTAAGATAAAATGCACATTTGCTGCTGAATATTTCCTTCTTTGAGAGGGCTAGATTAATGAAAATTAATGAGGTTAGGGAAATTTTGCTTCACAAGTGATCAAGTAAATTGGGCTTTGCACAGTCTGCAAAACACTATTTTAACAAGACTGTATTACATTTCAGTTGTGCCTTCCATTGTTAAGGGTAATTAGAGAATATGTATTTTTTAATGAGAATAAAAGTTATATTAGAACCAAAAGCTTTTCTCCTAGTAGTCTCTGAGGTTGTCTTGTATAATATGAGGAAAATACTGTTTTTTACTGGCAAGTGTGTTTATTTTTCTTTTTGTTAAGTACTTTGTACAAGCAGCATATATACTGTAAATAAAGGATTTTTACAGAATTGCACTGAAATACACTGCATAATAAGTGCATATATATTTTTAAGGGCTTAATAGAGGGTATGTGCAAATTAATGTTCTGAGTTGTAGTTTGCTACTGAGAGCGTTTGAAATGTGGGAATATTTTTTAGGTGTTAAGAAATGTTAGTTGGGAAGAGTAGTACAATTCTAAGCCTTCTTCAAATTGGACAGTTTTATAGGTCTTGTGTCTGAAATCAGCATTATAGTGATTGTTGGAAATATCTAGTGTGTGTGTTTGTACACTGAAGTCTTGTTCTGGGCTCTGTTCCTTAATCAGTAGCTGTGTCCTGTGGGGTGGCAGGCCTTGTACCAAAGATTGTGAAATCACTTTACTGCTGAAAATCCCTCCAGCATTCCAAACCCCAGCATGAACAAGGGAGCCCACCCTAAACTGGTTTCCATGGGTGGCACGACACAGAAATAACAAAGGCATGTGACTGCCTCTTAGCTTTTTCCTGCTCTTTCTTTCAGGGAAGAATCCAGAGGATAGGTAGGGCTGAAAGTTGCATCTGCATAGAGGTGTGCTTTGTATTTGAATTCTTATTCCAAGGGCTGGATCCTCCTGGCAGCAGCAGTAGCTCCTGCTCCAATCCCTAGAGTTTCCAGAAGTTAAAAGGCAGGGAGCGAGTCTGCTGGAAGCGGTACGGCGTGGGGCATTCGAATGGAGTGAATAAGGACGTGCAGCAGGCACGTTGCGGCGTGGAAAATGGACATGTGTCTTTTGTGGGAAGGTAATTGGGATGGGGGCTTGGCAGGAGCTGCATCGGCCGAGGTGGGGGCGACTGCCACAGGTTGATGGGCAGGTGATCGGGCAGCCTCGCCCGGGCGGCGCAGGAGGGCTGCCTAATATGCTGTGTGCCCTAAGGGCCTGGGGGAACACAGTTGGATTATTATGTTAATGCCTGAGCCTGCTGCCCTCTTCCTATCCCAGCTGGGCTCCCTGGTGTTAGGAACTGCTTTGCTCTGACAGTGGAGTAATATACTTCATGATTGAAAGGGCAAAGGGGCTCGCAAGAAAAAAGAGCAGGCCTGCACAGATATGTAAATGAAGGGGGAAGGCTGTGGGAGGGTTTGCATATAGGTGTGGGTAGAAAGTTTATTAGGAAATGAGTAATGTAAATCTGCTAATTGAGTTGTTATTTACAAGTCCCATTCCCTGATTTGTTTCTTTGTGCATTACCCCCCCTAATGCTGATGTACAGTGAATTCGAAGTGCTTACCAAAGCAGGCACTTAAATTGATTTATTTGAAACCGAGGTGCTATAATACACTGGTACCAGTGTACAGTGCTGACAGTGGTGTATTTTTCAGGACTTTGATTACTGTTTCATGCTTTGCCACTATATTGCTGCACTACAGCTTATAGTGATGATATGATTCTTTTATATATTGTAGATAAGTATATCACTGAATTTTGTTGATACTTTGAGAGTAGGATATAGACACAGATTACAGGAATACATTTGTTATGGTGTTAGAGCAAACTGAACTTTGGTTCAACAAGATGGTGACAATGTCGTGATATTTTTCTGAGGTCTTTCCTGCAGTACAATTGACTAAACAGCGACTGGGTTTTAGAATGAATGTTTGTGAAAGATGAAGATGTCTTCCATAGACAGATGTGGGGGGGCTTGGTGTGTGTTTGGTTGGGGTTTTTTCCTTATGATGATATGGCTTGATATACTGAGTCTTTCTCTGCCTTTTATCAAGCTTCTGTCGGTGGCAAAACATGATTAAAATAAGTCAGGTGGGATTTCTAACATTCCTATTTGTCTGTTTTACATCCGAAAGTGCTGATCACTGACTTGTCAAAAAAACTGCCGTTCTCTAAACTGAAGTTTTGAAAGTGAAAGGAATTTTACAAAATGCAGCTAGTTTGTCAGATATGAAGTTTTTTGATAGATGAGGTGCTGCTCCTGGAGCTAGTACTTGGTGTTTGTCAAAGATGTGATTTTTTGATTGCTCCTAGTGTATAAGGTGTCTTTTTCTACTCTTCACACATCTGGGTATCCCAGATCTGCTCCTTACCTTTGCATTCACATGTATTGCTGCTCTTTCTTGCTCTCAAGAAGGTGTCTTGGCAGGGGTACCTCCTGCTGTGCAGTAAAATTGGCAGCTCTCACACTTCTGACCTGGCAGTTGTGAATGATCTTCTTGCTCAGTGTTGTCCACTTATGCATCTTATGTTACTGAGACACTGTGTGGTGAGAAAGAACTCTGGATCTAGATTGTTTCTGCAGACTTTCTGCAGATACAGGATGTTCTGGGCATGACAGAGAATTTCTATAGCCCTTGCCTCACTGCGTGCCCATGAATAACCATCACAGAATAGGTAGTGACATTATCCATGACCTGCTGGAGCCTTTGTACTTAACACAAAATTGTTGATTTCTTTATCTCGGTGTCCTTGGAGTCCTTTGTAGGCAAATCAGAATGTGTTGTACCTGTTCTCTACAGCTTAAGAGTTAAGGTGAGAAGATAGTTTTCGCCACAAAATGCTGAAAAATAGGAGCATTGATATGAAGGAATTGATTTCTTGTTGAAGGAGTGTATTTTTCAAGAATTGCATTTTTGCTTTTCTTTCACACCATCTGCACGTCGTTCTTGAGTAACAACTTTGGGAACACAGAACTTGAGCTACATACTGTCTCAAATTGGGAATGTTTCCATTCTTGTTGGGGTTTTTTTGTTGTTGTTTTTGGTGTTTGTTTGGTTTTTTTCCTGTTTATGCAATTTGGACTTTGCAGAAATATTTCCTGTTTCTTTCAGGAAGATCTGTTTGTAAATATTGTTCCAGGTTGGGTTAACTGTAGTCAGTTTTGCAAGCAAATCATTTTCATGTGGTCCACATTTTTCAGTATAACTTAGGTGTTCCATGTTTCTGTTTCTCATGGTAAACTGAGCTCCCTGGCTTTGTCTTCTCAGTGTGTCCTAAGAATTTGGTAACAGCGCTGCATCGTGGATCAGCTGGAAGGCTTTGTGGGGCAACAGTCACAGAAGCCATCTTCCACTAGGCATGGGAGAAATTTAGCTGAAAGCAGCAAAATAACAAAATGAAATTATTGAAAAAGAAAATATCAAATATGGGACCAAAAGCAGTGATTCTAAAGATAGGGGGAACTTAGGGTTAAAGCACGTGTTTAACTACTGCAATAATCCTTTATGCTGCATATTCCAGTTTTCAGCCATCTCTGGACATCAATGGAAAATTCAGTGAATGCTGCCACAAAGTGCATGTTTAATATGAATGGCAAGTTTTTAACTTTTTGCAGTAAAACAAACTCTCAGCTTTCGGTGATCCTCTGCTCTCCACAAAGCAAGAGTAGAATTCTGTACATGAAACCGATAGGTTTTAGTGTTTTCTCTCCAGTTTATCTCTAGAGAAGTAGTGATTATATAGCAGTCTTCTATATTTAAGGAAGTAGTAAAAATACCTTTAATTCAGTTGCTAATGAGTTGCTATGTATTTTGTATATATGTTTACATAATTAATATGTACATTTATGAAGGAAAATTCTAAAGAACAGCTTCAGCATCTCTGTAGTTCATTCTTTACTTGTGCTGCTTGTCAAGTAGTTGTAAAACCAAGTTCCTGACCTAGACTGATTGGCATTTGAGTATTAGTCCTTGCACTGCATGGAAGACAAGCCCCTTCTACCCCCTTTGGATTAGAGGATATAGCAGTCCACTTGAAAAAAGGGGGCAACCATCTGAGTAGAATTTAAAGATGTTTTGGGCATGATTCAGAAGAAGGGTGGTGGTAATTAACTAATGCTGTAGTTAATTTGCTGTCAGAGAAAAGTAGCTCGGACCTTCAGTAGTTACTGCTGAATTCCTTGGGCATATTCTGGGGATATGTAATATATAAAGATGCACATTTAGGCACTTGCTCACTCTGTGCATGTGTAAGTTGTAGTTATATGAATTGCTAATATAGAGGCTGAAAGTAGCTGAGCAGCATTTCAAAGAATGCAGTTGCATGCATCAAGAGTGTTCCTTCTTATCTTTCTTGCAGTGGCTGTTACCTTGGTCTCTTGCTTTTTTATGCAACTTTTCTTCTTCTCTCTCTAACTCTGCCACAATATTGCAGTGTGCAGAGCTTTGCCTGGGCTCATAAAAAGGGAATTTCCAGTACCATTTAATACTGGCTTATAGTAAAGCCTAACCTTTGGGCTAGGTTAAGAAAAAATAAATTGCCCTCCTTTGAAATATGGACATCAATTGATGGAATGACAAATTCTGACACGAGCTCCAGAGCTCAGGATTCATGGATCTGTGCAGAGGGCCACACTTAATTTATATTTTACAATGCTGCTGTTTCAGCCAGTGTCCCCATGCTGTGGCCTTCCTTGCACTAGTGTTGTTTCCCATCTCCTGGCATTACACAACTGATAGTGAAGCTGTTGCCAGCGGTAGTAGTGACAGGGACTTTCATAACAATGCTATTCCGAGCTGGTTTTGAAGGCATAGCAGTTAAAATGTCTGGTTCTTCTACTAACTGCCCAGAAAGAAATATGACAGTGGGATATTTATAGAAAAATACTGGTGCAGGCACAGCCTTACAGTTAATGCAAAGGGCACCTTTTAAAAAGTGGCCTTGTGCTTTCATTTCACTTCAACTGGGAAGTAATACTCTTTGGAGTTGTGGGATGCATTGTTTAACTAGACCTCTAATCATGTTATGGATGATGTGTCTCCAGAAGAATCAGGGGACAAGACCTTTAAGTGTTTTTATCACAGCTTAAGATCTCAGCAAATGTGAACTTAAATAAAAGTATGTTTGGGAGGTTGTTATTGCTCTGTATCCTTTGAGGATACCTTCCAGTCTTTTTTTTTTTTTTTTGAGAGAGCGAGTCTCTTACAGTTATGAAGTGTTTGACCATAAGAGAGGAACAAGTTGGCAGTATTTGTTTACTACTGTTCAGCTGAGCCTCCTTTATTAAATCATTGTTCAGCAATCTGTTTGTTCTGGTGCGAGACCCAGTGTCTTCACTGCTAAGGTCATAAACCTGGAGTCTGTAAAAAATGCATGATGTGCATAAGACTTGGGGGTAGTTTTGACACCAAAGTGCCAGTGACTGGTCAAATTCTTAACTTTTTGCCCTTTAACCACCTTTCACAGGCCAAATGTGTGGCAGCTAAGGCTTGCACTTCACACTATGTGAGTACAAGGGAGAAGTTAGCTTGTTTTTCCCTGATTGGGGAAATGATGGAAATGGGCTTTCCATCTGGGGAAAAGTGCATACAAAAAGTTTGGCTAGATGCCTTTCCAGGAACTCAGACCTTTCTGGTGTGTCAGAGCCCCATGAGGTTTGTGGAGGACTAAGTCAGATGCTGGAGCACGGTGTTTATGCACGTGTGTATTTGGTATGAGGAAGCCTGTGTTGTAACGAGCCTGTCAGCTTTAAATCACTGCTTGTGCCAATGTTTACATTGGCACTGGGCAGTCATCTTAATGTTTGCATTGGCAATTTTTAAATAGAGGAGGAAAAAAAGAGAAACTGCCTCTGTTTATTCATGTGGGTATTCAAAAGTCCACTGTAGGTGCTCAGGTCACTGCCTCGTTGGGGTGTGTGACGTAGGAGCCAACAGTGGAAGGCACTGTGTCTTATGAGAGTGATGTTGTGGCTTGAGCTGCAGCTGACAGGAGGATGGGAAAATTAAATTAGATCTTCAGGGTACTCCTGGGCTTGGGGTATGACTGTCACACAGGGATGAGGTGAGAGTGTTGGTGGCTGTCTCTGCTTATAGCCCTTCTCGTTGTTGAAAGGAAGAGGATCACAGTTGCCAGAGAGAGGAAGGCTCCCTTCACCTTGGCAACCTGAAGGAATAGACAAGGCTTTGCAAAAGTTTTGTGTGTTGCCTGCCTTTGAGTTTCTGAATATGGCCTAGATGGCTTTTTTTTTTCTGTTTTTCTTGTGAATATCACCCAAGTTTTGTTTGCTACACGGCCACAGGAGCATCTGGTGTGGGTAAATCTTTGCCATTCAGGATAAAGCAAAGAAACTATGAACAAAGTGACAACATTGTACAGCTGGTGGCGTGGGCTAGTCAGGCACTGTGCACTCTTCATGAAGCCTCTCATCTCTTCTGTACCTGAGGAGACCAAATCTTGGTTCTTTCAGTGTGAAAATGGTCATCGCAGCTCCTGACAGAGGTTCTTTCCTCCTGGCTACATTCATGTGATCTTTCTGATGGCAAAAGTCTTTTATTTTCATTCAGCTCAAGTTATACAAGTAATCTCAAGTAAAATGAGATAGTAGGGTTGCTTTTCAACCTTTGCTAAACATGGATTTCCTGTTACTTATCTATATATTAGTATCGGTGGAAATTTGCAGAGTGACGCATAAACATTCCTGAGACCTGAATGATTGTTTGCCATTTGAATTGTTAGCAAATATTTACATTCTGGTTTTACTCTCTGGGAAAAACCCCACTTCAATGCATATACTCTCCTGGTTTTTAGTCTTTCTTCACCTCCTTCTGCCTCTGAGTGAGAAAAACCGTGCTGATGCTCCAGAATTCCCTTGAGTCATCCCAGTTGCTGTTAGTAGAGACAAGTTAGCATTTCTAGCAAAAAGAAAGTGAGCAGGATAATTTTCTTTATCTACCTCCATATTGCTGAAATTATTGGTGAAACCGAGAAATCCTTCAGTGGGAAGAACTACATAATAAGTGTGTCCAAAAAGCTTTCCTTTTAACAGATGTTTTTGTATTTGTAAATATTATTTACCCAAAAAATGGTGGTGGATATGAGGAACTACAAAAATTGGGGAATGAAAGATTCATTTTCAACAGAAACAACTTTGCTGGTAAGAGGTAAGAAGCAATAACTCTCCACCAGCAGAGGCCCCAGCTTGTTTTGTGCCCTGCTTGTGGCAGAATGCTGTGCCTGCCTGAAGCAGCACCAACCTCTACTCAAGTGATGGCAACCTTTGGCAGCCTGGAAAAGAGGGCTCAGCACAGTGTTTAAGAGAGCATCGTTCTCTGGATGATGTTCTCCTACTGAAATGCAATCAAACAACAGTTTAGTTATTCTGTTTTCATTTTCTGGTGCCTTTTCAGTGTTGTTTCCATGGAACCGATGGTTATTGAATATCATTGGAATAAAGCAATGTTTTCATGTTGTCAGCACAGCTCTAGGGGCAGGTTGGGGATTAGGTGATATCTTTGCTATCTTTTACCCAATCAGCAAATTGTGTTGGACCACAGGGGACATGGCAGTGGATAAATACGTGATCCCCTCCGTACTTTGGGCTTTTATTCTTGGTATACTGGAGGCTTCTTGGTTGGTGGGTGTAGTGTGTGTGTGTGCGGATTTGTGATTCTCTTTTTTTTTTTTTTTTTTTTAAAGAGCATAAGGTTATGTACATTTCTAGTTTATTAAAATAATAATAGAGTAATTTGGTATTTTTAAGAGACTTTTTGAACATTAGCATGCTTTTTTTGAAAGATTTCTTTGGACTCAAAATTTAATTGGTATCAAAGTTTTGTGGGGTTTGCTTTGTTTTGTGGAGGTTTTGTGTTCTTTTCCCCCTTTGTGTTTGGATGGTTGTTGGTTTGTGGGGGTTTGCGTGTTTTTTCTTTTGTTGTATGTGTAATACAACTGTTGTGGTGCCCTATCACATATACAGCACATGGGCTGGAGTCATGTGTAAGATGTATTCTCCGGCTTCTGTTGAATTCAGGATGGAGCGTACATACATCAGAGTCAAACCTAGACCCTATTTGCTTCCCAGAGATGATGCTGGAGTGTTAAAAAGGCACGTGCTTTGCCTTGGAGGGGGTAACTGGGCTTCTGGAGATTTGGTTGAGCAGTTAACACTGCCTCTTTCATTTTTGCCATGCTGGAGTAGGATTTTTATATGCATTTTAACAGTAATTTAAGAGTCCCCACATGCTTAGAAAGGAATCTGAATATATGTGCCTTTTTTAAAGCTGCATCATAACTGGGTTATTCCATCAATACAGCAGAATGACTGGGAGCTGCAGTTGGAACAATATGTAAAAATACAGCTTGTAAAAGATTTCCTTTATTAACTGTCATCATCCACAGAATATATGTTCAAATAAACGTTGTGTAATAACTAAATTTGAGATTAATAGGCCCCTTAAGAAACAGCGAAGTCATTCAGGATAGTCAGTGAAAAATAGCCTGTAAGACTGTAACATGCACATATTGTCCTGCTTACATGCTCTCTCTGGTGTCATTCCCATTTATCAATGTCGGCAGGCTCTGTTCTCATTAAAACATTCTTGCACAAAAGCAACTTAATTTTCTTAAGAGAAGAGGACACCTGATTCAATTTAGTGCTGGAAACCAGGAACTTGAATATATATATATATTTTTCCTGTCTGAACATAGATGAATAGTTATGAACAGCAACACAGATTAAGCCTTATTAGGTATATTTATATTCTGTTTGCAGTAAAGTGCTGTGGCAAATACCTTTCTACAGAGATGTAACATCTTGTTATTGGAAACAGCAGTTAAGACATGAACTGTGGTAACACTCACATGAGATTTTATTTTTAAATAGGAAATTGAAGGAGTTGTTTAAAGAGACTCTGCCAACTCCTTCAAGTTACTTCTGATGTCCTGTCTTCTTCCACCTTTTCGAACTACACTGATATCTTGGGGTACATAAAATTTCCTTTTCTGTCCTGTTTGATCAAACCATTTCCATCAGTCTCTCTCTTTTTCAGTTTCATCATTTCTTCAGTCTCTCTCTTTTTTTTTTTTCCCCCTTTCTTCTTCTGTCAATAGGAGTTATGACTGTACTAAATTTTGCAATAGTATGCATGCTGTAAAATGTTACACTACCGCATCGTGTTCTCTGTCCTCTGCTGCATAATCCTGTACTAGAACTTCAAGAGTCCTTGTCTCTCCCCAGTTCTTTTCTGGTCTTCTGGGTTTTTCTTTCTTCTTCACTGTGCCTTGTTTGTTAAATAGGATAGTCTTATTGCTGATGCTTGAGCTGTATATCCCACTAGAGTGTGGTACATCCCCCTAGTGCCCAGGTTTTAACTGCAGGGAATGACAGACCCACAGAGAACCAGCTCTGTATGATTCCCAGGCTGCTTCCTTTCAGGATGTTCTGAGGCTTTTTGGTTTCATTACTCTGCATCTGTGGCCTTGACCCTGGAATGTCCTTTCCTCAGAGCCGGGATGACTTGGGGACAGGCCCTGGTGTCCATAGCGTGTGCTGTCCCAGCTGTGGAGTGCCTGGGGGTAAGCATAGGCTTAAATACATCCAGGAAGGTTATCTCCCTAAAGACTGCCAAATGACACTTGAGAATCAAATGTTTTAGTATTGAAGCAGTATACACATATTGGTGAGAATTTTTTTTTCTGAGGTCCACGTACAAAGCTGTGAGGCTCTGCTCTTTCCCTGTTCTCTGCAGTAAAGTTCCAGTTTAGATGTGCATAACAATTTCTTTGAAATCCTGCTGATAATGATAAAGTGTTACTGTTTGACCCAGGTGTTCCAAACGTGGCCAGGGTGTCTTTTCCTGTTGTTTAATGTAGTCTGGCTACGTTATTATCAAAAAAATATCTAGTCTAATAAATTCAAGGGTAGTTTAGCTTGGTACCAAAAACAAGGCAGTGTAACAAAGTTCAGAATGTGTTTTGTATTTAATACTTGAATTCTAAGCACACTTGTTTGATTTGCTGCCCAATCACATGTACTTGACTGCTGCATGTGCTTGCTGCTGCATTTGGATCCGCAACGTGAGGGAAATGCTCAGCCCCTTGGTAGCAGCTTTGCCTTATTCTTCCATCTTTTACCAGCCTTTGTTGCCAGGACTGTCTTGGATCTTGTTGCTGTCAATGTAGAAATCTTAGCAGTGTTTTCCATACATATATTCCAGGATAAGGTGAGAGATGAAGGGCTGAAGCTTTGTGCTATACTGGTATGAGAGGAGGAAAGTTTCTGCCAAGTGCTGCCAGATAGGTGTCCTTCAGAGGTGGCCTGGCCATTTCTCTTCTGGAATTCTCCCTGGAAATGTAGACCACAAGCATTCCCTCAAGCCCAGTGTCATACAGAGCTGACTGAAATTGTACCTGCCTAATAATAAGTGAATTTGTTGTTTAATGGAGCTACTATGTACAATTGTTAACTCAAGTGATGCTGTCCAAACTCTTCTGTACTTGCCCTGTTAAGAGTCCTGGCAGTGACTTTCAGTCAGGTCTCTTGAGATGACACCAACGTAGAAATTTTGTCCAGTTGTTGATACTGCTGCTTTGGAATGTGGTCTGACCTTGCATTTCAATGCATGGCTGTGCACTTACTTTTTGAAAGGACTTCACTATGGATTTTATAGAGAGCCCTCCCCACATAACAAATGGTAAATGCAATGAATGGTTTGCAAACACATGCAAATCTGAACTTGGAGTATTGTAAAGACATCCAAATGTTTTCATGTTTTATTGTTTCATTTAAGCTGACTGCAGACAGTCGACGCACAAAAAGAGCAGACACTAAAAAAAGTGATGCAATAATAGTGACTAATAAATGTTTCAAATAGAAAATGAAGAGCCTGGCTGTATCATGTGTCAGCACTAATGTTTATTTGTATCATCCCTCTAAGGATTTCAGAGTGCTTTTTCAGGAATGAATTAATTTTGACAATGCCCTGTGAGGTATGTATCCCTTTGATAGAAGGGAGTTGGAAGCACAAAAATGTTTAAATCGTAGAGGGTTATGCTACTAGGTATGTTTAATTACAAATTGGAGCAGTTGATTCAGTTTACTGTTTCAGTTACTCAGTTTGTTTAAACTGAACCAGAATCACAAATATAAGCCCCAGGTTTGTGTGTATGGGAAGAAATTACTTCTGAGTTTATTTTGCTGGGGAAATGTTTACAAGGAAAACTGCACATAGAGTAATTGACATATATAAGTCCTCCCTCACTGAGACAAATAATCTGGATGATTGTATCTTAATTTTCAGTCTTCCTGATTTTTTTTTTCTCTTCTTTTGCTTGTAATGAGTGTTTAATCATCTGCTATGGATAATTTCTGACACTTCAGAGAAAGGGAGTTAAAAATTGTTAATTAGCATACTCCGGAAGTGGTTGTGAATTGACTTTTGC
The DNA here is from genome assembly GCA_013397315.1 of Donacobius atricapilla. Lineage (NCBI taxonomy): Eukaryota > Metazoa > Chordata > Aves > Passeriformes > Mimidae > Donacobius > Donacobius atricapilla. The sequence continues at coordinate 644,976 of WBMY01012569.1, forward strand.
TCATGACTGGCTAAACAACTGGAGCATAAAATTTGTCCAAGATTGTTGTCTTAGTCCCTGTTACATGCTTGAGATTATTTTAAAAATCCGTATATCTTCCAGATGGATCAGGAAAGAATAAAAGGAGTTTGATAGTGGGCAAAATACCACCATCTAGTATCTTTCCTTAACACATTTCCAGATACAGAATTTCTCCTGGAAATAGAATTGCAGCCTGCTTGAAGTAAAATAATGTCCTCTCTCTAGATGATCCCCAAATCAGTATTGGTAGCCATGCTCTAGGTTTGTGTGGATGGGTATAATGTGTCTTTACCTTGCTACGTGAAAGTATCAGTTGCACGCCTTCAAATACAGGTAGAAAATCCTGGTTTTAATGCACACTTGTTGAAGAATTGTTTATACTACTCACGTGTCCTTTCAGCTGTGATCTCTGGCAAGAGAAGCTGTTTGGACTTGTGCCTCTTTTTTTCTTTTTTTTTATGTTCTAAAAAGAAATGCTGATGAGAAAGAGGTGTTGAAATATGTTACTGTAGTTTACAACTGTCAACTATAATGTTTTATTTAGCTGTATCTATTCAGACGCTCCCTCCACAACATAGGGTGCCATATGCCAGTGTCCCTGTTAGAAAGCAAGTCAGCAAAGGTTTCCCAGTCTGCATTTGTTTTTGTATTTGGGCCACTGAGGAGCTGTGGTCCAGTGCCATCTTTTATTGATAGGGCCAGCAGAGGAGGAATCTAATGAAATTATCAAAGCTTTGAATTAATTATGAACTTGAATAAGAAAGCTAAGCTCTCTAGAGCCAAGGATCTCATTACCCATTCATTTTCATTGCATCCTCTTATGGAGCAGAAGGCAGGTTCAGCTACTGCTCCTACCCTGATTTTGGACTTTATTCAAACTTGCTCAACTCACTAGCAGCCTCTTGTTATTAATCTGTGGCTAGAAGTGTCCAGGGTGATTAATTTGACTCTAAATCAGCACGTAAATGGTAGATTTCCCTCTTCCCTTTCCTCTTACCTTTGCCGTGTGGCTTTTCATCATCAGACTGCTGCCATACAAGAGTTTCTGTTCTTTCTTGGTAATTGGGGAAAGCTGTGCAAGACTCAAGTTTTAACTTCCTGGAATTTAATGAGTTCCTATTAAGAAATAATACTGCTACCTTATAATGCCTGGATATTTAGGTAAGCACAAACACCTCTTAAGTCATTATTAAAATTGTTTATTTTCTTATTTTAAAAGACTATGGAGTGAAAAGTAATGCCGTTTTGGCCTCAGAAGTATAGGGTCATTGTGGGGTTTTTTTGGTTGGGTTTTTTGTTATTCCTATTTTAAATTTGTTTCTTAAACTACAGGAAATTCTCTCTGTCAATACTTTATTACTATGAACTATTAAAGTATTTTATTTACCAGATTAATATTTCATTAAAATTGCTAAAAGTGTATGAAAATGCAGTATTTTAGTTCAATCAGGTACTGTTTATTTCAACTAGTAGGTCAGTATGTAAAAATGTTCTTTGCAAACTAGAGCACAAGTAGTGAGACCAAGCTCCTGTGTAATATTCTTGGCTCTCGAGGATATTCCTCTTCAGTCTATTGGCAAGGATTTTCTTCTCCTCCTCCTTTTGTCCATTTCAGCACACAATAAGTTTATGAATGCATAAACCAGAATCCATCAGTCTTCATAAGTTACAGGTGACTGGAAATTTTTTAACAGTGGCTAACTGCCTAATGGTCTCTGTGTATGTGTGTATTTGGAGACTCTAATAGCTTGGTGGGTGGGGGAAGAACATTTTGTTCTCACACTGTAGCTATTTTACCATTGGTGATATTTATCCTTTTTTTCTCTCTAGGCAGCTGCTATATTTAATTCTGCTTTTGGAAGTTTTTTGGTAAGTAACACAGTATTTATAGCAAGTGCTTTAATAGTCTCATTTTTAACAGGATCATTGGTGTGTTTGTGTTTTTTACATTATTGTTGGTGGAATTTTGCCATTCAGCTGACAAAAATTTAAATCATCTCTCAGTTTACATCACTATCCCCTTAAATACAGATATTGCAATTTCTTTTCTTTTTGTTAAACTCTCGAGAAAGGTAGTGAATAAATTCTCTGCTCATGGTAAATTAATAATGTGTAAACACATCTTAATTTTCTCCTTAATGGGTTAACAGAATCTATTATTATGCAGATGTTTCAGACATGGGCATCAATATATTGATTTTTCTAATAAGGCCCATCAAATACTCATTATTTTCTATCAAGAGGCCATGGATTTTGAAAAGAAAACATGACCCAGCTGATCAGAGAGTAGATGCTAATTTACTCAGTGACTTGTCATTTGTTTAGCATATTTTACTGTCAGTGGAGCCACTCAATGTCTCTGAGGGACACACAAAAATAGCTAGATATGGGGAAGCAATCAATCCAGCTGTAAATATAACTGTTTCTTTAAAAAGCAAAAGCAGCTTTTGTGGACTTGATGGTCTACAAACATTGGAAAGGACAGTGTAAAGAATACTAAATATGTTTATGGAGAAAGGAAGAATAGATTTTTTACTGATGTGTTGCTTAGAGAGATACTAATGAGTATTAAACAAAAAAAATATTTTATATGTTGGCAAACTACTGTGATCGATTGTTTATTTAGACAGCTAATAATTGAATTTGTTCTTGCTAAAATTTATGTGTGTTTAGAAGTATATGTTTTTGACACCAGTCCTGTGTCCCCATTTTATACTGTGATGTATAAAATGAACGAATAATAAAAACATTCAAATTAGGAAATTGAAATCAAAACTGTGAGTACAAAATAACTCGCTTTTTATTCATGGCTCATTTTTTGGGTTTTCTTAATGAAAAGCTGGCTTTTAGGAGCTTAAGTATATGGAATTGTACTAGTAAGAGATAAAGTCACATGGCATTTTGAAGTTGTGCTATGCTGCTGCGTTTTTGAGGGACCAGACTGAAGTTAAGAGAGTGGATGTAAGTTTTTTGGGGTCTAGATGACCGCTCACATATTTAAAATATCAGCTCCCAAGTACTTGTTCTCTTTTTTTGTTACCTGTTATGTCCTGCTTCCTATGGGCCTGCCTCAAACTGTGAAAGTGTTGGAAAAATTCTTAAGTCTGTGTGCACGTGTGCATGATATTTTCTCTGGTTGCTTGGCACGAGCTCCTGGTTTCTTGGCTGTCTCCAGCTTTCAGTTCAAGAGATTTCTGTGGATACCCAAAGGCTCAGTTCAGCTGCCATTTGGAGATATCTTTTGGCTTCAAGTAAGGATTTAGGCTCCACTGCATCTAACTACAATGCTGGCTCCTAGTAAATCAAGAGAGACATATTTTCAATTTCTAGTAGCTGTTTGCAGCTCTTTGAAGAAATCTGAGCTCAGGAAGCTGAGTTAGTTTTTCTCTTCATGTAATACTCCTAATTTTGGTGGTGTTCTTAGTTCATGATCATTGGAAAGTTCTGCTTACATGTAATTACCTCATTTCACTTTTTGTTCTCTTCAGGTTTTTTTGCAAATGTTGGAGCAGCATTGCAGTAAACATTATTCTTACCAAATTCCCAGAAAAGACTTTTCAAAAATATTAAAGATCATCTAGAATGAAACATAGTACCAGCTGACTTTTTCTAATTACCGATTTTTTTAGAATAACATGGTAAAGACACTGGTTACTATTAAATTACAAATATATCTTCACATTTAAACACTTGTTATGGTAATTCTACTTTGAAACCATAATTACATAGGAAATCCATGTGTATAGCACAAAACAAATTACAAATATGTTTACTGAGTGCTTTGTTCTTAAAAACTTTTCCAGTTATGAAGTTGATAGGGTACACCTTGTGATTGAAATGTGATAGTAGGCCAGGGCCGCAGTAGTAAGTAGACAGAGTTGTTTATCAGTAGTTTCACAGTGGTGTGGGTCTACAGGACCTTGAATGGAGCAGCTCCAGATGTGGAGCCCTGGCAAGTGTGTGGTCACTTACAAAGAAAGTTTGGTGTTGAAAAACTGGCAAAGCGCTAAATACATATGTGTGTGTGCGTGTATAAATATGTATATTTGTTTGAAGTCAAAACTGTTCTGTAAAATGTAAAAATAATTGGCTTGTTTCTGAGAAGATAATGGAAGGTCCTGGTGGAAGTGGTTTTGGGAATCCATCACTTTATATTGGTGCTTAACTTAGGGATTTGGCTGTGGGTGGAGAATCTATGTCCTGTATCTTCAATTCATGATGAAGCTAAATTACATTTGCATTTTTCGTGGGAGTGTCTAATGATGAGCTGTATATGAACAGCCTTAGATGGAGTTATAGACCTTTGTGTCCAAAATTTTATACTTCCATATGTCCTGGAGATTATTTGGAAGGCTCTGACCTCAGCAAGGCTGTAGTTTTTATGTTCCTTGTCTTGCCACGTGTAGCACATGGGCAGGTTGTGGCACTTGTGACAAAGCCAGGACAGTGTTTTTCTCTTTTCAGACTATGCCCTGTGGGCCAATGCCTGTTTGTGATAGTGTCAAACAGGCTGATTTAAAAGGGCTGAAAGATGTGCTGTGCTTATTAGCACATCTCCTGCCCCTACCACCTTCTTTTTTTCTTCTTTTTTTTCTTTTTTTTTCCTATAAGACTAGGAAATAGTGCTTGAGAAGTTAAATTAAAGTAAGTTGTGGAACAAAATGTCTGCAGGAAAATACTCAGTATAATGTTAGAATGATGAGATCAGCTTATTCAGATGAAACGGAACATCTTGTGATACACAAAATGTAGAAATGCCAAATATGTCTTGATGAGCAGAAATGCACTTAGATTAAGGACCTGGGGGTGTTTTCACTGGTAAAGAGATTTACAAAAACTACCAGCCAACCACAAAGTAATTCCTTTTTAACTCCACCAAGGCCCATATTCCTATAAATATACAAGCAAAACAGTGCATGGAATGATACTGTACATATTTACATTATTTTATTGATTTAGTTTAATAACATCCCAGGTCTAATTAAAACACAGTGTTTGAAAAAACTAATTGTTACAGAAAAGTGTTTTTAAATAGCTAGATTAGTAATAACTAACGATAGATGAATTCAATTTACATAAATTTCAGCCAAGAGAATATTTAGGCTCATACCACAGAGGATTGCTCTGAGTTGGGTAGTTAATATCGTTATCTCCTCCCCTCATTGAAGCAGTTTGGTTTACAATAATTGTGGAACATAAGAAGTGATTTCAGATTTTCCTCTTAATGAGGTTTTAATATAATCTGGTAGTGTTTTACTCATACAGAGTGGTTGGTTATCACAAGGTTGCATGCGCATGCTAAGATAGAAAACACTGTGTTAGCTGCTTCCTCTTGGAGGAGAGGATACATTTGCACCTAAAGGCTAAAGAAATTGCCTGGAATATTAAGAGTAGAACTGCTGAAATTCTTATGATTGTATGCATTGTCATGCTTCCTAAACATTTCTATTCTACTTCTAAAAGAAGACGACAAATACTTGCAAATATCCAAATCGCAGAGCAGTAGGCAGGAGGCTGCACAACATGCTATGCTGATGGTTGTTCCATGGCATTTGCCTGAGTGGTTCAGCTCCTTTGACTTTGTCCACCTGTCACTGAGGCTGCTCCTGCCCTGGGGACGTGCTTGGCTGAGAGCTGCACTCAGTTTGCGGTGACAATGTAATGCCCTGTGCATGGGAGACGGACTTCCAGAACACTGTGTCCTCACCAAATGCTTTGCGCTGCTAGATTAGGCCAGTCTTGTCTCCTCTTTCTACCCCTCATTAATCTCCTTTCTGCTTGAGACTATGGGCTTGGAATCCCATAAGAATATCCAGCCTGTGGTGTGAGTCAGTGTGGGCTGGTTCTCAGTGCCTTGGTGTTATGGACAGTTAGTGTGAAAGGAACAGCCATCAGCTCCACCTTAAACAAAGAACTGTAACTGAGATCTGAAGGTCTGTGGTGACAGGAAATCATGAGGAAAAGAGGGGATTCCAGGGACTCTGCTCTGGTGACTATGGGACTCCTGAGAAAACAGCAGAGCGTTGGTTCAGACTTCCTCCAATGCTGTCTTGGATTAGCTTTTCTTTCTCTGTTGAAACATAATAGATGAAATAAGGCACATTTCAGGTGCCCATCATTCCATTAATCTGCTTTGTCCAAACTAAGTATGTGTGGGTTTGTTCATTTATCTGACCATCTCAGAGGGGAGGGAGCTGGTTCATGTCATTCAAAAAGCTCAAATAATTTTTGGAGCAGCCACATGGCTTATCAAATCAAGGCTAGTGTTTTTATTTACATTGTCTTCCAAATGCAAGCTAAAGCTAGCAGAGAATAAAGTTAGCTTCTCAAATATACACAAAGCTTGTTGGTTAATGAAAATGTATGGAATTCTTATCTAGTCTGCTTTAGCAGGCATAATGATTTACACAGCCTGACAGCACTAGTGCTGCAAGTAAATGCATTAGTCATACTGTCCATTTTTCTTGCAAATTTGTGACATAGATTTAATTATGGGAATGACCAGCAACTTACAAATCTAATTTTGGGAGGCTGAGCCAACTTTTTTATTTTAATAACAATGGATTTTTTAGCAATGATTTCATTACTATTTAAAGAAATCCAACCATATGGAAATAACCAATTGGCTGAATTTATTTACTTTATTTTACCTTAATGGATGTTGAATGGTTTAGGTTTATTTGGGGCTTTTTTTGTTATCACTTTTTTATCTTAGTTATTTCTAGGATAAATATCCTTATCTGTCTTAAGTATTTCTAGTACAAACATCGTAAATATTTTTCTAAAATCAGGCACATATTTGTATGCCCCTTTGTTCCCTCTTAATTGTGTCTTTGCAGTATGAAAAGGAGCAGAGCAGTCATCTGGGATTCCCTTTTTACTGTGGTAGCTGTTTATGAGGAAATCTTGCCAGGAAGTCTGCTCACAACAGGTGCTGAATTCTAGATTCAGTCTTGTTTACTTTCAAAGTGGAGCTGCTTTATGGTGAGCCACTTCACTCGGAAATGGTCTCCCCTTGCTCTGTGAGCAGTCGAGAGGTGCTGCAGGTCTGTGCTCTGAGTTTGATCGCAGTAGTTCTCAAAGTCCTGAGCAAGTTCTCCCTCTTAATCAGCCGCTAGGGAAGGCACCTTATCCTTGAAGGACTGTTTTTTGCATGAGTGGAAGGGGATGGCAGATCTTGGCAGCAGCGAGTGCTTGGGCCAGATAGTATGAACCAGGCAGGAAAAGTTTATATTCTGTGGAATTTAAATAATCTTGGGAGCCACTTATGTTGCCTTACTGTAATTTTTTTCATGGTTGGTGCTCAGATCTGTTGTTATTTAACATCCTCATTTTGATTTCTGCTAGCTGGACCTGAAATCTCCACATAAGCTTGGGAATCATTGGCTGTTTCCAGGTTTGCCAAGTTACTTGTCAAAGGCTGTAGGCCTTCACTGTTATTGTATACATAAACTTCCAGCGTATAGCATGCTCAGTAGAATACCTAAATTTTACTTAGTTTGTACTATTTTAGTACAAGCAAGGCAGAATAACAAAGCTCCCTGTGAAAAACGCCCTTTAGCAGGAGCTTAAAAGAAGAGCCTTAAGACACATGATTATTTTGAGGGATTGCTAGGCATGTGCACCCATCCCTGTATTCCTTTAGTGATCATCTCTCTCCCTCCCGAAGACAAACTGACAGAGTGGATGTCAGATAGAATGAGATGTAGAATATTTTGCAAATAATAATAATAAAAAAACTGCCTGTCTATGACTAATGCTGCACTCCTTAAAAAAAAAAAAAAGGGTAAAGGCGCTATACTCCAAAAGAAGTAAATGAGACCTTGCTCCCAAGGGATTGAGAGAAATCAGGTAGAGGGATAAGTGAAAATGTGAGTATTGTAAGACCCACTGTGTGGTCTCACTGTTGACACAGTTGGTCTGAAAAGACAAAGTTAAGTCAGTGGGGATTTGCAGAGCCAGCCAGGCACAGAACCAGTTTACAAATAACAGCACTGCTGGTGGTTATCTTTGAAACGTAACAGAGAAGGAGGGTTAGGAACAGTAACCAAGGGGAAAGAAAATGCGCTGCCAAGGTCTCAAAAAAGAGTGTCCTCTAGAAGTCCCTGGGTTTTTTGGGGGTTTTTTTTTTTGGTTTTTTTGGGTTTTTTTTACAGTGGCCAAGAGGAATATGCCTTGAAATCTACCTAATAAGAAAAAATGAAACCATTAGCTATCAAATGTGTAGAAATTACGTGGGCTGTAGCTGGTCCTAGGGCTTTCTCAGTTTTCCCATTAGCTTTTGCTACTGATCATTTAATTAATCTTGCTTGGTCTCATGGGACTCAAGCAGTCAGTTCTGCCAAAAAAAGTTTGTTTAAAGACAGCAATAAGTAGGCCATTAAATACACCTCTTTGTATTATCTTTGATGCCAAAAAATAAGTAACTGCTACCTTTCTAAAGATAGATGTATTTGGGTATTCTGCTTCTCCCACTTCCTCATATCACAGCAGACAGGTAGCATTTTTTTTTTTCTTGCACCTACTTTTTTGATCAGCAACCTCATGTAGTGCACTTACTTGGCATGGTACTTGGTGATGGCTTTTGAGACAGTAGGTGCAATCCTGCCCCCATCATTACTATTTCTATGGATGGGCAGGCTTTTAGTGAAAGAGAGAGCTGAGGATATATGTGCCAGTAGCATTTCTTGAGTTAGTAAAACAAACATCAAAAGTGGATGTTGCTGGAGAAAATACAGAGGCAGAACTCAGGGTGTTTGTTGCACTTTGGAAAGATAGTGTGAGAGTTGAAGCAGCTTCATTCTTCTAGTCCAATTGTCACTTAGGGAATTGCAAGGTAGAAGGGAGAGAAGTTTCTATAGCCAAGACTGGACCCTCAGAGTGCCTTAAACTTTGCCATCTGGCATCTTTCTTCAAATCATGTAGCATGGGGAAACTGAAAATGAAAGTGCCTCTGTGACTGTGGTGCAGTCATCTCTCTTGTTAATGGTGACTGAATACTGGAAATTTAAAAAATATCCATTTTAAGTGAAACTAATGAATTACAGAATCAGAAGAGTGTCTTTGGTAACTATGATTTGGAGAACATCTAGAGAAGGAAATATGTGTGTTTAATATTATATAACCAGGTGATTGGTTGGATTAGTATGTAAATCAAATCTGTGCTGATACAGTTTTAGCATAAAATCAGTTTGTCTAAGATTAGTTATATCATAATTATCAAGATTTGTTATTGTCCTCTCTAGTGTGAAAATATTGCATTTTTATCAAAAGAATGTACTTCTTTTGGGCTTTTTTTTTTCTGGTTTTGCTTACTGTGGTTGTTGGTCAGAACTTGAAAAAAAAAAAACCCAAAACCAACAAACAACCAAAAACCACAAATAAAAACAATTGTTCCAGGGTGGAAATTGTGTACAAATCATAATGTTGAAAGGTCCTGGGTTTAGTTTGTGATGTTTTCTTGTCTTCTGTATTGAAATGGTTTCCTGTTTTTTCACTCTAAAATAAAGTGAAATTAACAGAAAGAAATATCACTTGTTCTGTTATAAAGTAACATCAGGGTGTCTGACTTCTAGTTAAGTCACTGAACTTTGTATCATGCAACACTGTCATATCACTTAAAATTAGTTTTAAAAAATGCTTGCATTCAAAAGCTGCTTTATTTGTTTCTGACAACTCCTTGGAGAAATAAATGTGTGCTTTTTTAAAAAAAGGTGAAAATCTACACTACAAAACTTTGAACAGTTGATTTGTAAAGCAAGAGTTTTAAAATTCTTGCAAGAACTTAGTTGTGTCTGTGGGAACCAAATGTTTGAATGTATTGGTTCTTTATGTTAGGTAGATTGGTGCATCAAGGAGAAATTTAGAAGGGAGGCACTGTGAAAGACAATTTGGTTTTTATTTTGCCCTCTCTAGTATCTTTTAATACTAGAAGAAACATTCCTCTGCATTCCTCTAGGGCTGTGGTTGTACACAAACATGTAGTCATTTGGCCTGATTTAAGGGTAAATGTTCCCTGCAGACAGATTTGGAAATGAGCAAAATATGTAATTTTCTCCCTCACTTTTAAAAAATTCATCAAAAGGAAATGAAAATGTTTTTAGAATCTGCTGTTAATGTTCTCCCCCAAAGTTTTAGCTTCTGATTGAAATGTAGCAATGTTCTTTCCTCTGTGCTGCAGCTTTTAGTCACCTGCATAAGAAAAGTGTGTGTGGGGTGAGAGGGAGTGGAGGGAAACATCCTTTCCTTGGGAATAGGGATATTTAAGTGCCTGTTTTGTGCTTGATTAACACTTTGAAGTAATGCTGCTGCAAAGAGTTGTTTCACGCAGCAGCTGTGTATGTGTGCGGTAAAACACGAGCTGGTGTGCTGAGCAGTCACCTACACTGATCCGTCAGGGAGCATGGAACTCATTTTCCTCTCTGACCACCAAACATGGATTCAGTAGCTAGCAAGAGTTGAGTTCTAGGATGTAGTACAAACAGCAACACCAGTGCTGCATTGTTCTGTACAAACCTTCTTTTACCTTTAGTTGACTCTTTGTGGGAGGAAAAATATCCTAAACGCATTAATTTATTAAGCTTTGTGATTTTTAGCCCAGAACAGGTTAAATTTCTGCCTGTATTTTTTTCCTGTGGTTCTACTCTATCTGACTGAACAGTGCCTGTTCAAAACTCAGCAGTCCTCAGTCTCTAGGGGTGAAAACAAGACTGATGTCATTATTACTCCAAGTTGAGGGGCTGGAAATCATTCCCCATGCTGTCAGGGTGACAAATACTGTCTTAGTGGAGGTGCCAGAGGTTAGGTCAAAAGCTCTTGCAAAGTCTTTAACTCAACTAGCAAGCAAGGCATGGTTATAAAACTGGAGCTTCCTTTGGAAATTGTGTTTCTTATTTATTGTTGGCTTTTTAAAAGTCAGTTTTGGGAAGCCATCATGACCTTTCAATATGAGCCAGGAGTAGTTTATGAATTCTTTTGTTTTTTAATAGCTGTACTTGTGTTGTTGTGGAGTATCTCCTTTCATTGCTATTTTGCCTTATCTTGTTTGTAGGTATCCAAGCAATCTTCAGCTTTCATCCTTAATGGCACATATTTGAAAAGACCAGTGATTGTGGAGGAGGGAAGGAACTGTTTTAGATTATGATCTGTCATTATTTGGCTTCTTTTAACACTGTTCTGTCGGTGGCATGGAGTTTTTATTTTAACTTCTTGTAAAACCAAAAAATAAACATCAATGCCTGACCAAAAAAAACAAAACAAAACAAAAAACACCACAGAAAACCAACAAACACTCCAAAACCCCAGCCCAGCAAAATCCAAACCATCTTGGAGGTAATGCGGCTCAGGCATGCTTATATAGTTTGTCACCTTTTAGGCATGGCACATGAGCAAATGCACTTCCCAATATCTTGTTTCCTTCATCTCAATTCTACCCCCACCTATGTCTGATTACTTTCCTACAATGATAAGTAAGTTATACTTGTTGTTTCTACTTCCTAAGAAAAGATTATATGACAAAATTTCTTTTCTAAATTATTTTCTGACGATACCTTCTTGGTCACTCCAGCATTACTTGTTGCAAGGATGTTCATGTAATGTCCTTTCCCTGAGAGCTGGTGGAAGATCAGATTAGATGGACATGTGACTTTATCTATGACAAACTCAGTATGCTGTGCTCTACAAAAGGTGAAATGATTGAAAGCTTGCCATTTTTTACTTTCCAAGAAAAAGAATTGTTTATACTTTCATCTAAATTAGGTGACTGTGTCAGATAGAATTTTTTTTTTTTTACATTAATATATGAAGATAGATTTTTCATATCTTCTGTCTTTCAACCAATGTACTGAAAGCTCAACATGGGACACTTAACTTGGATATCTTTATTGGTATTGAGTGTTTAACTTGACTGAGACTGTGTTCTGACTGGGAACAGCTTTTTGCCTGACATAAACCTCCTGGATGAAAGCTGCACGTGATTTCACCCTCTCTGTGTACTCTTCCCATATCACCTTGTACTGTGGTGGCTACAGGTGCCAGCATTGATGCCCGCCTAAATGGAAAAGTCATTCTGGTTTCTTCCAGTGCATTCGAGGCAAGCTCTGATAGTCTGAGAATGGACACCTTGCTATGCCTCCTTGCTTAAATGTGGTCTACTTTCTTAACCACATTTTTACTACTATGTGGAAAACAAATGTTAACTATTTGAAGGAGAACTATATTACATGGAATTAGATAACATGAATAATGGGAAAGGGTTTTTGAAAAACTCAAACCTTTTAGTAAAATGGAATGTCAAATATATGAGCATGTCTTTCAAGCACTGATCAAAAAACGTGTGAAGAGTTTCATATCCTTTTAAAAGTCAAATAATTATCCACTATCTTTTTTTTTTTTGGATGGACAGTACAAAGATGAAAGAAAATTTTATAGATAACATTGCACTTCACAGCTGACTGAAGCAGGTGTTAGAAATGCAGATTAAATGTACTGACTAAAGACTATATAAATTTGAAGTGAAAATGCCACTGGTCTACTTGCAGTGCCCTGCACATGTGAAGTTTCAGAGAGTTAAATTATTAATTTTATTGTGTGAGATAGTGCAGCAGTTAGGAAGAAGGTCCTTGTGCATTTATGATTTAATTTTTCCCCTGTAATCTTTTTAAGCTTACGTGACGAGCAGCTGACAGAATTGGCTTCCTTGTGTGAGTTTTGCTTGGAAAGAGAGTATGTAATGCAGGTAGATAAATCCACAGTGTAGGTTTATTTGCCAGTTAGGTGTTTTACCAAAACATACAGCATAAATACACAATTGTGGATAAACGCAGTTTCTGTGAAGGAAGGAGACAATGTTTGTAGTGTTGCTGTACAAATCTGCAGACACTGGGAAATCTGAATCTGGTCCTTCAACACAAAGTGACCTGAGGTGGTAATTTGCTTGTCAGTCTTTTTTGGATTTCACAGGCTTTGCGTAGACATTATGCTCCATGATGTGCAGGTGCCTTATTGTGTGGGTGGTGTGAGGCATGGGAGGAAGGCACTGGGGGAGGAGTGAGGGTGTTTTCTTCCAACAGCTCAGTAACCTGCTAATAAACTGTACTAGACTGTGAATTTAATTTTGTCATGAATTATCAGGTGCCTGGAGCTAGTAATCAATCTGTAAGAGGTCTAATTCTTGGACAAATTAAAATTGGAAGTGGATTGGAAGATGGAGTCTCTTGAGGTGAGGAGCAGTACTGAGGCCCCTGCTCAGCACACGGATAGCCAGTGTTGTTCTCACTCTGGACTGCTGTTAGAAGAGTCTGGTGGGACCTCACAATGGCCTAACACCTGACTAGCAGGGGAGACAGCAACAGGGACATGATGCTGTCCTTTGTCACTTAGAATGACTGCAAGGGAAGGAAAAGTTTTGCTGGATGATTTAAATAGTCCCTGGATCTGCTGGTTCTAAAAGTATGCTGTTATGCAAGAACTGCCTCTTTGATTTTGTTTTTTTGTTTGTTTTGTGGGTCTTGGGTTTGGGGTTTTTTTTATGTAGACAATACTGTTTTGTCCATCAGCTCACGGGCATGGTATTTGTATTGGCAGCAGTTCTGCTCTGACTGGAGGAACTAGTCCATGGTCTGTAAATATTCTGTAAATGGTTGTGAAAGCTTGTTTGTACAAAGTGAAACAGATATTCAAGAGTCTGTCCAGTGCATCCTGGGAAGTAGACAGCATGCAGCTGGCAAACCAGTCTTTGGAAATTTGAAAAGGCTACAAATGGGTTTTTTACATGCATGTATTTTATTTTTTTTTCCCATAAGAACAAATAAATCCCAGAGGTGGCACTGTTTTCTATAAGCACCTAGATGCAGCTCAATTTCTTTCTTATTTCTGATAACTGGTGCTTAGAGACACATGCTTTTGTTCCTTCAGTGGTGATCATTGTATCATTCCCTGTGCTACAGAATGGAGTTCCCTACAGCAGATGCAAAATCATATGAGGTTATATTCAGTCCGCAGAAAGGCCACTTGATGCATTTGTAACACAGATAATGCACTAAAATGAAGCATTGAGCAAAATAACAGTGTCAATTTTACTGTAGTCTTAACTCTTGTTTAGCTTTTTGGTAAGGTTTTTGTGGTCATTGACTTGAGAAACAGCTTCTATCCATCTTCCTGACTTTGCAGGCCAATTAACACAGAGTCAAAGACTACAGATTCATTTCACAGTCTGTGTAGTGTTCCCAACAAAGAACTGGTACATGAGCTCATATATAAAATATATTTATTACTATTGCTTCCCATATTTTTAGTAGGTAGTTAAAATACAAGCTAAGAGCATCAGCGTAACACAAACAGCTTGCAAAATAATAAAACCTAGATGAAGCCTAATATTTATAGAGTACTGCCTTATTGCCTAGTTTAGTCAGTTAATAAAAATATAAGTATGGGTTTGCTGCGTGCTTTTTCTTTTTCCTCTTCCCTCCTCCCTTCCTAATTCCAGTGTGGGCTTCCCAGCAAAGCTGGCCCATCTGCCATTTTGTCTTGCAGTTTCAAAATCCAGTCGATGTGTATATGTATTCAAGTCAGAGAATTAAAATAGAATTTCATCATTACTATCATTTCAGTTTGCTTACACCGAAGCAGAGGAAGTCGAGGGCTGTTCCTCCCCTCATTCATGAATGTCTGTCAAATTGGGATATGTCACTCCAAAGACATTTAGAAAAATATATTGTGAGAGTCCTACTACATCAAGCTGTAGCATAATTATTGCACCATAAATGCTTACAAAGCGTTATGCTGGATCCTTTTTTATTTTTCAATCTGATTTGTCTTAACTCTTGGGATTAAAATTGTTATGCTAATTCAGACAACTGTGCAGTCCTGTGCCAGCTGAACTTGTATTGAGACCATCCCAAGCCAGTGTTATCAAATAATACACAGAAAATGATAAAGTCTGTAATATACGGTAGGAGGTATAATTTGTTTTATTTGTGGTTGGTATTATTTTATAAGCTGTTAAAAACCTGCCATAGCCTCTTCCAAATAATTACTGTGCCTTCCTGTAGGAGCAGTTAAGAGCCATGGCTGAACAAAAAAATCACTACAATCTTACCAATCTGTTCCATAAAGCTGTTCAAACACTCTGGAATAGTGAGATCTACATTAGGTCTTGTAGGTGTATGTTTTTCTGTAGGGGTACTTGCTGTCCCTAGGCTGTCCAGTTGATGTTTTGGTAATGTACTTGGGCCATGGATTTCTTAAAGCCCTGTAAGAGTAAGAAGTTTCTTTCTCTTTGGAAAACTAGTGAGGGGGTGATCCATCAGGCATCAGGGCTCGATCAAGCACTGAACTGTCCAAGCAGATTAAAAAGAGGTTTGTGACAAAACAGGATTTTGGGACAGGAGAGCCCTGGAGAGCAGGAGGTCTAAATGAAGATGGTCCACTGAATAAGCAAGAGAGGATGGGCAGATCTCTGGGGATTGTGCTGGCTTCCATGCAGAATGAAGGACAGCAAGTTCTGGCTCAGGCTGAATCAAGGTTGTCCTGAGGCAGCCCCAGCCTGGGGGCTCCTGTTTCAGCTGCAGGATGCACACACCTCAACTGTCCTATAGATTTATTCCCTCTGCACCATTGTCACACATCCTCTGCCTCCTTGTTGTTCTTGCTTCTGTGGTTGTTTCTTCCTTTTTTCATCAGAAACACAGAAGACCTCATCCAAATAATCATTTGAAAGCCAGAGCTAGCATAACTTGTTTATGCTGAGATGGGAACATAGCTCTTCAGGGTGTTAACATCAAGTAAAAGCTGCTATGGTAAAAAGATTTTGAATTACATTTTCCAGACTGATTCTGTTTACAAATATCCCAATAGAAAAATAATTGGTTTATGACATTACATGATAGAATTCTTGAACTGAACTCAGAGTTCAGTTTTCATGGGCAATCAGACAATAATCTGGTAGAGGATTTGGATGCTGTTCTCTAGGTTTTACAGGAACTATTTTAAATCATGGTGAAAAACTAATCAGCTAGACCAAGATGTTGAGGCATTCCTTGTGCCATTAAGATTCTTTCTGATCACCTATATATTCATATTATTTCAATGTAAATATAGCAAATTAAGGAATTATTTTGAGGTGTTTTCCTGCACTAGCTTCCCTAGTGCCTGATCTTTGTAGGGGAACATTTGACCTTCTGCCACTCACGAGCTGTGGTGTACATCAGGTTGTGCATGCCTGGCATAGTGAAGGTACAATGTGAGCACATTAAAAGCATGTGGACAGAAATGTTTTTAAAGTTTTTTTTCTGCAAACTGCAGTCTAAGAATTAGGCCTTGGTTGTGAAAGGAAGGTTTTTCTTATCTATTTTGAAGCTTGTTTGAGTGAATGTGGCTATATCTAGGGTTTACCTTAGGTTGACTACTGTAGAAGTGCCTGAATTTGGTCTGTATTACACAAATACCACAAACATTTCAAAAGGATTTGTTCTTTCCATGCTTTCCACTGACACGTGCAAAAGGGGATTTTTGCTCTGCCATCCTGTAGTTGTGCATGTAACTGACTGCGTTATATACAGAGCTATTAGCTTTTCACCGGCATAAATATTTGAGTCATACAGCTTTATTTCTTAGGTCATAACCTCATATACTATCTGTGCTGGCAGTAGCATCTTACAGAGACAACATTACTCTCAGGAGCTGGATTCCTTTCTTCCCATCCCATTTTATAATATGTTGAAAGCACTACTGTACATGCACAAGTAATAGAGAGAGGGAGAAAATAAGCCTTTCAGTGTAATTCTTACAATAATATCTTTATAGGAACTGGGATTTTTCTTTATTAGAAATGCTTAAAGTTTTTGTTGTGTAAATTACAGAAGAAACATTCCTGAAGTCCTTAAGAAGGAAGCATTTTCCTCTGCATCATGATAAATGTAGCAATTGTGTGTGTATACTAGAATAGATCATATTGAACATCCCCTGAGCTCCGTTTGCAGACAAGTCCTATCTCCACCATGACAAAATTCCCATAAGAGTTTAAATTATTAATGCCTTGGAATCTGCGGGGTTCAGCAGATATGTTCAGTGTTATTGATGGCAAACTTTATCCCTTTATTCCTAAGACACATAATGAAATAGGGAGTCCCTCAAATAACTGCATTTCGTGTTTAGGCTAATTTTGTAGAGGCCAGTGGGCTTTGCCTTAATGTGTGTAAATACAATTTTTCTGGTTTACAGCAGATTTTGTGGTAGCTGGGAATGAGACTGATTTGGCACTAATTTATGAATCCTTCCAGCATTCTCTGTGTGCTGCACCCTGAGCGGGCAAGATGCTCTAATTATACCTACTCTGTATAATGAGAGCTTTTAATGACAATTACTGATTGTAGTTACGGATGTTTAGGGACCATTTTTTTTCTAGCTTAAGATGATGTATTGACTTTTATAAGAGGAGACTTGTATTTTCACTTTATGCAATATCTCTCCTTCCTCCCCCCAGCCTTCTGAACTGATAGGCTTACTGGTGAGGCTGCTGAAGTATTGCCACAGAGAATTTTTAATTTCACTTCAGCAGATATAATTTTTCACTCTTTTTATTTCTGAATTCATATTGACACATTCACATCTTTTTCATAGCAATTTAGTATTTAGAGTGATGTTATACAAGTTGCATTTGTTTTATGTAACAAGATAAAAGTATTTCACACTGAATATTTCACTGCCACTTTAAGCAAGCCCATTTACAAAAGCTTCATTTTTCTCTTAATATGCTGGTATAAATGCCATTTTAATATGAGACTGTTGATTTTAGAAAGGCATAGGTTTTATCTTTGTTCCAGATTTCAAGTAGATTAAATTACTGTTCGCTGTTGAAAAACAGTGATTCCACTTTCAGTCCCAGATTGCAAACTTGCTTTGCATGGAGCCTGCTCCCTTTTTTTAAGAAAGGCTGTGAGACTTCCCATTGACTGTTATCTTGAAGTACAAATAAAGATTTGGGCAGCTTCCAGTATAGTGGCCTCTCGAGAAGGTGAGATCACAAGATATCAATAATTGAACGATCAGTTTAACACTTGTGCAGAAGAGACAGTTTAAAGATTAGGAGTTTTTCCCTTTCACTTTCATTTGCTAGTTTTAAGGTGGTTTAGGGATATCTTTCTTTGCTTTGGCTTCTGCTGCTGGAAGTCTTATTTTAATATGGGAATTGAAGCCGCCTTGTAATTCCAGAGAAGCAAAAGCGGAGTTGTTTTAATGCAACTAGCAGTGGGACTGGGCTGGGTGATAGACCTGGTCTGGGTATTAAAATCTCCCTTTTCATGTTTGCGTGGCTTTCTTGTGCTTTGTTCTGGTTTTAAATCCTGACCATGGCAGTAGTCGAGTTTATCAGAGAGCTGTCTTAGTGAGAACATGGTATTCTAGAATGTGGGAATAGAAGTAAGAGGTTAGATGGAAAAGATAATGGAATTAGGCTATGCTTGATCCTCCTGAGTAGATCAAACCTGAGTCCTAGGCCATGGAACCAGGATCTTAGTCCAGAAAACAACAATATACAACACAGGTGCCAGGGAAAATGGCAAACACAAGGAAAGTGCTGGCAGGCAGAGCATCTCAAGAGCTGTCTTTGAAAAGTGACATCCCCAATTTGTGTTTCCCAGCAAAACTCACAATTAGTTGAAATTGCAAGAACCTCACACAAAAGTAGGAAAGGGACGGAACTGGACTGTTGAGTTTCTGAACAGGCTTGTATCTCTGCAAGCAAGCTTAGCCTCTGTTTTCAAAAGTGGAAATGCGGCCTCAGAGAACAAGGATTTTGTTCGAGGCTTAGCCAACCTGTTCTCTATCCTGGTTATTTTTAGTTTATCTCACATCCCTACCTCTCGCCCTCAACTTAGTGATGAGTTGAGGCTTTGATTTTCTAATTACCCTTAGCAGGGAACATTTTTCAGGAAAGCAAAAAATCATGGACTTCAGAAGATGAGTTTATTTTTCACAAGTTTTATGCAATGAGAAATATACCCTCAGTAAAATCACAGACTCCAGTTCCTTTGTTCTTCTGTCACTGCTTTTGGGAGTCTTGCATTTGTGCCAAGCCACTTTTCCTGCCTTCTTGACTCAGTGGGATTATTTTTTGGCATTGTTTGACTGCTCTTGCTTACAAAAGAACGAGCCCTTTCAAAACTGACTGATTCCCAAGACTCTTTATGTGCCACAAAAGATGCAGAGTGGTCATTTCAGCTCCTACCCCATGTCTCTTTAGTCCTAGTATTCTCTTCCCAGGCATTCCACATCTAAGTAATTCAAAGTCCATGCCACAATTAATGAAAAATAAGCTGTTGTAGTGGAGAATAGTCACCCTACTGTGTCTTCTTTGCTTGGTGGCCACGCCATCCACTTGGTGTCAGCCCTTGGAAAGTTTCTGGTTGTGTTGGCAGAAGGTGGTGGTGGAGGTCAGTGTAGCAGTGGATCATTAATTGAAGTTCTCTTCACTGCCATCCCTAATGGACAGGCAAAAAATTCTAGCACAAGGACTAGGGAACCACTATGAGAATGGAGAAATGCTGTATAGGACAACATAGGATTAGGGAGGAAATATACTTCTGAACTTGTACTTATATGCTTGAATTATTATTTTTTTTCTTGATTAACGCGTGTTTTTCTTCTTAAGGAGCACTGAAAACGTGTCTGAGAAAGTAAAACTGAATGTGAAAAGTAGGCAAGGATTTTCTGTTTGACCAGGAAGAAATACTTTGAAATAAGTCCTTAAGTGGAGTTAATAAATTTACCTGATGGAAGTGACATCTTGGATGTCTAATGCCTTCTTTAGAGAGTTGTCAAGTTTTTCCCTGTATCTGGAGGGATAAAAATTTGGTTTTGTCTAACAAAGATGTAGTAGCCTTTTCAGGAATCAAGCTGGTGAGCAGGTTGGAGGGTCTCTGCTTTGCTTGTCTCTCCTAACTGGAGACTGTTAGGCCAGATATTGTTGATTTTATGGTGCACGCCACAGTAAGTTCTTTTTCTGAGGTCCTGCTTGAGTGGTGCATGTATTATTTTGTACAGCCCTGAACAGTGATGAGGTGGCTGGGAGAGAGGTATTTCATGGAATGCTTTGGATAGTCAAACTAGAGTCACTTTAAGATGAATTTAGGATCATTAGAAATGCATTGATATCTATAGATTGTTCAGGTGAGTGGAATTACAAAAGTGAAAAACCATCAAGCAAGTCAAAAAGCAAACTTGACCTGAGTTTGCAACTAACCTTGTTTGGAGAAAATGTGGCAGGAGAATGGGTTCTATGTGGCCCCTAATGGGCATTTGGCAGTTCTGCATGTTTCAGTGAGGACATCCCAGTGGATCACAGATCTTTGCTGATGCCTGGGAACACTGAAGATCACTAAACTTCTTGCTTTGCTGCTTACAGCAAGAAATGTGCTTTACATGCTGCAGTTGTGAGGGATTGTGTTTCAAATAAAGCATATATTTTCCTAGATGTGATTATTGGCATGCTTCTCGTGAACCGGGTTCTCAGGATCTTTTGGTAGACAGTACCAGGGTGCTCAGAAGACCAAATGTTTGTGTCCAGGAACTGTCAGAGTTTTTTTACAGACACTATTGGGGTTTTTTTACAGCACTTTCAAAAGGAAAGTGTGATCCAGCAAAATGGGATATATTTTCTTTTTTTCTTCTTTTTTAATCTGAGGTGCAATTCCTCACAGACTTCTCTGGTGACA